>JAQPCC010000020.1:600000-877500 GCA_028392965.1 Lindernia subracemosa | reverse complement strand
AACATATGGGATCGGATTTAATTTTCCTTGCACACCTCTTTGAAGACAGAAACCTACTCGGTTGTCTATCCATAAAGAACCTTTGTCTATAACATAACATCATCTACAACCTTCTTCTTCTTCTTTAAATGCATGTACATTTCTACACGTGGTGCAAAACTGACTACGATATTGACCAATCAGACGATGCAACGCCTGTTGAGGCATGTTGAAATTCACATGTATCCCACGTCGATTAATTCGGGAGGAATTGACTAGTATATAAGTTGGTGGGGTCACTCCACCTATCACCATTTGGTTTTAGGATGGAAGCCCACAAATTATGCGGTCAACTCTCCTCCTATGTGGGCCCATGTGCGTACGCTCAATAACATAATTTCACACACTAAAAAAATACACACCATTTGTTGGAATTTTTTTACCTTATATTAATAATTTGATGGTAGTGTGGGGAGTATTTGGAGTCAATAACGGGAAACAACAGTCTGATTTACGGGAGTATTTATTTCGAGTAAATCCTTCGAAATATTGATTACATCACTTATTCAATTATTATTTCTAAATTAAAATCAATTAGTAGAAAATACAATTATTCCTTGGAAGATCTTCTAACTTGCAAGACACGTACATCAAACAAAAATCAAATGTGGGTAGTTGAAAAAAATTGAAAAAAATAAAATGTGAAACTTATATTAGGACTTAAATTATACACACCAAGCTATTATTCCGGACAGAGAAACGTGTGTTCTATCATCTAATTTTATACAATTTTGCAAAAAAAAAAAAAATCGAAAAAAACCGTGGAATGGCCGCGTCCGTTTCGCGACTGCAATGGAACTGATCGTGTCCGTTTCGACGTTCGTTCCCGTCTCGCCGAATAATGATTATGGGTAGAGTCAAGATATTAGAATGAATTTTAAGTCCTTGGGGTCTTTTTCCTTTTTTTTGCAATATGGGATAGTTGTGCAATTGACAAGATTTTTGAAATTCAGAAAGCATAGGAAAACGTTGAAATGGCATGCGAAAGAGTCGAAGGTTTGGATAATTTTGTTCCTTAAACAAACGGAGAACCCAACTAGGCTTGGTAATGGGGCGGGGATTCTCCATCCCCGTAAGGATCCGCCCCGAACGGGGCGGGGTTTTCCCCTGGGGCGGAGACAGAGAAAATTTTCTTCCCACTGACAGGGATGGGGCGAGGACATGGATCCTACTCCACCCGTTTCCTAGGGGATCCGATATATAAATTTTTTAAATTACTCTTATTTATATTCAAAATTGTAATATTTCTTATCTTTTCTATCTTTCTTCCCGTTTTGCTTTGTACAGTTTTCACAATCATATATCTAAACTTTTGCTCTCCCACACCCATTCCCACGAGAATGTCATTATAAATATGCCCTACTTCTTTTCATCGGCTTCAATTTTGCAGAAAATATAAATATTATATTTCTAAAGATTATGTGAGCCGGGGATTACCTGAGGAGGAAAACCCCCGACAAATCCCACCGCCTCCGCCCTGCCCCATTGCCATGCCTAAACCCAACTCGCAATTCGCAAGATAGAACGTGAAGGAGTCAAAGTGGATATATATTACGGCAAAACGACGGCTATGGAGAGTAAATCCAGCGACGCATTTTACTTTTATCCCATTCTTCAATTCTCTTTTATTATGAACTTATTTATTTTTATGCTTTCATTGAAATATATTATGTTCCAATTTTGTTTTTTACGATTACGATGTAATCAGACATGATTGACATTAATTTTCATCATATATGATATGAAGACTTTTTTTCTCGTTATGTTAGGTATCATAATATGAGATCAATGCGTGCGAATTTCTTATCAACTTTTGTATACATGTTTAGATATATGAGACGTGGTTATCTGAACGAGTCCATTGATTATGCTGCCATTAGAGCATTCATAGGCAGGAGATAGTTACATGACCAGTGTGATGATTTAATATTTTCTGTTTTTAATGCTTTCTACTTGTAAAGATCTTGATAGAAAAGTAGGATTTGCGTGTTAGAATAAGTTATTGATACTAGAGATAGATTAAAATCAAATTATAAAAATTCATTGTAATAAGCACAATTCACTAACTAGTAGGGAGCAAAATATCACCGACATACATAATTAAGATTATAAATTTGATCCAACTAATCTTCAAGCAAATGCATCGATCAAAGATGTTTTCTTTAAATCTGAACGAGGATAACTGTTTGGAGCAAAATGATCCATCACGCTATATTTTAATACCGATCACAAAGGTTGCCTCACCTATTTCATTAATTTCAAAGTTTTTAGATAGAAAACTTTGTCTGATGTAATAAGCATAAGTCGTCATTAATCGGGAGAAAAATGTCACGGATATGCAGAATTAAGATTATAAACTTGTTCTTACTAATCTCCAGGCAAATGCATTGATCAGCGATATTTTCTTTAAATCAGAAAGAGGAGAACAATGTTGAAGATGGATGCTCGAGCAAATCACGAGAGATTGGCTGAGCTAAAGCGCGAGTTTCTCTGAGGCAGCACTTCATCGGCATTTCACCAGTAGGCCTTATGGGAGGGAGGTATAGCGGACCGGTGTGGTACACGAGTACGTTACACAGTTAGTTTTCCTTACGTACGTTAGATGTCCATGAGATGTCAGAGGTAGACAAGCTGTCCAAATTCATGTCCGAGCTCAAGAGCTGAGTTGGTGCAGCTGGGTGTGCGGTACATAGCAACAACGATTGCCACGCCCAAACGGCTTGCGATGTACAAGTCGACAACGATGCGTGCTGCAAGGTATGGAATCATACACTCCTTCAGCGGAATTGGAAAGATGTTCATCTATATATGGGGTTAATATTGGAATTGGAAAGATGTTAATAAAGTCCATTCCGTCTTATTTATCCCACATTGAAAGCCTTTTTATGAAAAGAGGAAACATTATCCTGATCGGGCAAGAAGGAGTTGGGCGAGTTGAGTGCAAGCCATGGGGGCAAGGGCAAGAGACGAAAGCGAGGCAGACTTAGCCTTATCGATACTTCAACCGTGGATGGACATTGGTAAGGTGCCGCTTGTCCCAGAACGCCACAAAGTTTTTCGAGGGCCGAAGGCAAGAAAGAGGCTAACGTGCGCACTGAGACGCCGGCGGGGCGACGCTTGCGGAGCAGGCTGATGAGTGTGGCGCAGGCCGACGCAAGCCTTTGCGCGTGGGTGCAGGAGATAGCTAGGGGACTGGCGCTGAGTCGCTAAGCCATAAAGGTGTGGAGGCCTTTCTTAGTTCGTGTGTCGTCTTCTCGAACTTTAGGGAGAAGGTGCGCGAGGTGGCAGGGGCTAGCAAGGCTTAGATACGTCCGAGACTTCAGAGGAGAAGTTATGGACATCGCAGACGTAACGTGGATTAGCATTGGCAGCGAGAGACTACATCAACCAAGACGTTGACATTTTTCGGGGGGTGGGGGGAGAATTCTTGCAACCTTGGAAGCGACACTTAAGCGCCTCGATCATTGTCAAGCGAACCGGAGCTGTGGACAAGGCTAGGACTTAGTCAATGGTCAACTTCCACCAAGGGAGAGATGTGGAGATATTTTTTAGAGACTTACCAAAAATAGTCAAGTTCAAGTTTGAATCGTACCCGAATTTGAGAGACTGTTAGCAAACTAGTTCTTGAGATTTTAAGGGATATTCTAGCCATTCAAACGAGCACCTAAGGCCTATATATAGGGCATGACGCTATGATATTAGTGAAAGGGATCGATGTATATAATCGAAGTATTATATGCAATAGAAATTTAAATTTTATTATCAACGTATTAATCGATTCCAGCATGGTCCATGCGAATTAAATTTAACTAGTGATAGAGATTCATACCTTAAGTTACCTTTGATATGAGTACGTATATAAATACCAAACATATGGTATCTCTATCTATATGCATTAAAACTCGATCAAAGAATCACCATTTATCAGTTAGAAAATATTCAGATGACCGAACTTGATTCATGTTACCTAAAGAAAGCAGAAACACCTTTCTTCTTCTTGCGTAAATGCTGAAAAATTCTTGACAAAAGAGATGTAAAGATAATCATGATCTTTGAAGGTCAAGGCTACCCCTTTTTATCCATTCATCATCATGATATGATAAAATATTAAATATAAAGATTTCATTACAATTATTGCATAATCACATCCTACGATTTTAGAATTACACAGTACCATAAACATGGTATTTTCTACGTGTCGACATCTCAATGCCTTTTGTTCATCATATGTAATTTTCTTTATACATGTTATATTGCCTAAGACTAGTCCATAATTATGTTAATAGCCGATTTTTTTTTCTTCAAATCTTACATCAATAAATAAACAATATTTAAATGCTAAATATATATCGTGCGCGCGGACACACACACACACATATATATATATATATATATATCATAAGTTCTTATCATATATGTTATTTGAATCTTATTTATTTTTGTATTATATGATGATCAAATAAATTATCTTATAATTAATTTATCATCATATGTACAACTCCATATAACATACAAAAATTAGTTTATTTGACATTTTCTTTTCTATGTGAATTAGTAGGATCCATGCCAAGTTGGTAATAGAATTAGAACTCTTTCTAAGTCTATAAATCATATATAGTACCTAGCAAATACATTAAAATTACCCAAGTGATATAGATAATTAGTATCTCTAATACGTATCATAATCCTTAATCAGTAATTGCTCATGTTAATTCCTTATTGCAGAATATCATAAATAAGTTAAAGGTAGGAATGTGTCATAACTGCAAAATTTTTATTTTCTTGATTCCAAAAGTTTGCCGTAAATATGATTAGCTTTTAATTACATTATGCATTACAATATTACTTTTATCAAGGGACCCATGAATATTATCACTCACATAGGGACAAAATATTTTTGATGGACATAATTCATTGCACTAGCCACGCATGTTGAAGCACTATCTGTATAGTTACGATTTACGGCTAACGTCAGACAATACTAAAAAGCAACATCAATATCAGTCGTTACGAGGTTAACATAGCTATTTCGGAAAATTACAATAAATGCAAGCAAGTTTGAATATCTTTTGTCCGCGTTCAAAAAACTAGTTCACCTGTTTTCTTATAAATGCCAGAAGATCATTAGAAGATGAAGTTGGCGAAAATAAAAAGACAAAATTAAATCACACAAATCCAAAAGGCTCACATCCTACTTTCGTCAAGATTAGTGAATAGAATTAGAGGATTAAGTCTAGTACTTCGATAGCTCATTTGGAAAGAACGTAGTGCCACCTAAATCTGCGTTGTAATGTTTCTCCTGGTGAACTTTAAAAAGCTGGTGGTAGAAACTAGTTCCACTCAATTGTAAAAAGCAATTAAAGTCGATCGACAAACGTCTGAGGAGAGTTATTAAAAGTCTAGTTAGATGGGTCCAACTAAGTCTTCTAGTGGAATCGTTTCAAAGGTGGAAGAAGTGGAGACGTAGGAGTTAGTCTTTGAACTTTCAGAAACAAATCATGTGCATACTACAAATCGATCTTCACACACATACACACATTAATTTAACTCGAGTGCTTGATAACTTCCGCATCATAAGCCTCACAGTTCGATTGGAAGCCGGCTTTCAGTTCAAACCGAACCGACTATCAACAAAAACCTCAAAGAGCGCAAAAAGAGAGTGAATGTTTATTCACCCCCGCTAAACATTCAAACCATTTCCAACATCTTCGACTGATAGATCAAACCGGTAAACAAACCAGTTAAAGGTTTTGGCGGTTAACAAAACACCCTAAAGGAAATCAGTCCAAGAAACCAGTCAAGTACCGATCACGTACCGGTCTTGAAGACCAACAAGGTCAGATACCGGTCACGTTGAAGCAAGAAGATCAGACCGGTTTCAATGCGACGATCATCAATCCAAAAGTACCGTTGAAGATTCAAATATCAAGAAGGTACAAGAGATCTTTAGTACATCAGTAAAAGATCAAGCAAGGTCAAGACTTGCACGAAAGAAGACATGAAGACAATACTGCTGATACTGGGTGCTAGACTGCAACTTTGCCAAAAGAGGAAAGCTCATCAATGCGGTCTGCGCAGCCATTTAATGAAGATGGCCCACACCCAAGCAACGGTCACAAGTTCAAGAGACGAGTATAAATACGAGCCTCTCAACATTTGTGATGGGTGTGAAGTACACAACGAGAATTCAAATCTACAAGCATTCAAATCAAAGATCAAATCGAGTCAAGCTAAGAGTTAGCTTTGTATTGCTGTGATAGTTCTTCACAATACCAGACTGTAATAAGCTGGTATAGATAGGTGGACTGTAAAAAGCTGCCTAAGTTTGTTTGCTAGGAGTTTAGTTAGCTGAATAAAACTAGCGAGTTATAGCTGTGTAAGTCTAGCTAAGGAAGGTTGTATACTGGTGTGTATAAACCGAGTCTTCTAGTGATACCTTCCTGCTGGGAAGAAGGGGAGACGTATGAGATTTTAACTCCGAACTTCCATAAACAAGTTCTCTCTACTCAAACCGAAATACACACACGACACTCATCAGTTCACCACTTGAACCGGTTTGAATTCTGCATCAACCGGTCAGTGAAGGTTCAGTAAGCGAAAAATCGACAAGTGTTTATTCACCCCCCCTCTAAACACATACACCGATCCTAACAACTGGTATCAGAGCAGGTTTATTGGATCACAGAGCTGAAAATATGTATGCCAACAAGCTACCGATGTTCAGCAGAGAGAACTTCCTTGGGTGGAAGATAAGAATGGAAACTTATCTTACAGCTCAAGACGACGACATGTGGGAGATCATCAATGAAGGACCACCAACCCTCATGATGATCAACCCCAATCATGCAGCCAACCCAACCGCTCCTCAAGAAATTCCTAAGACAAGAAAAGACTGGACACCTGCCGAGAAAAAGCTGATGAATCTCGACAACGTGGCCACAAACGTCATATTCAGAATGCTTGATGATAGAATATTCAATCAAGTCATGCTGTGCAAAACCGCCAAAGAGATTTAGTCCAAACTATGTCAGATCTGTGAAGGGAACGCTCAACGAGAGAAAATAAACTCATCGTTGCAGTTCAAAAGTATGACATGATAAAGATGAAAGCCGGCGAAACAATGATGGCTTTTGAGGAACGATTCAGCAGCATCGTCAACGAACTGAGGTCCCTTGAAAGAGAGCTGGAAAACAGAGATCTAGCCATCAAGGTAATGAAGGCGCTTCCAAGGGAATGGGACGTAAAGACGATGGCTATGAGGGAGTCCAAGGACTTGAACATGCTGATGCTGCACGACCTGTTCGCTGATCTGAAAGCCTACGAGTTCGAGCTACAAACTCGTATGGAGGAAAACACATCAACCGAATCGGTCAAAGCACTAGCAGCTGCTGAAGGGCCATCAAAGGCTGCAGAGGACGTGGCTGAGGAAGAAATGGCTCTGCTAACCAGAAAATTTGGGACATTCTTGAAAAAGAATCAAAATAACTATCAAAATTTTAATAAGGTTAGCAAAGAAAATGATGATACTGATGCATGCTTTAATTGTGACAGGAATGGCCACTATGCTGCTGACTGCCCAAGACCGAGGAAGGACAAGGGCAAAGAAAAGAAGGGAGACCGGGAGAAGAAGTTCCGGTACAAGAAGAAGCCCAAGGCATTGCTTGCTGAGGACAAATCAAAATGGGCTGAGACCGACTCAGATGAGTCTAGTTCAGAAGAAGAAAGCGATGAAGAAGTGGCACCGGTCTGGGATATAGCAGCCTCGCAACTGTAGAACCAAGTAACAGTCCATCTACATCAACTACAAACAACGCCCCTCCTTGCACACAGCCAAATGTAATAACTTTTGTTAAAGCCTCCTATCAAATTAATGAACCGGCTAAGGAAGTGAGCCGGAATAAAGCCGGTCTTGGGTATAAAACCCAGCGCATACCGGAAGTACCCAACCGAGAGGGTAGAACAAATCAGCTAAGAAACAAGCTGAATAAGCCGGTATCTCAGGCCAGATACATGACACCCTATAGGCCTAAAGATAGGATAATCCAGGAAAGAGCACAAAACAGGACCTATCAGAGACCCCACAAGCTAAGGGGGAATGGACCACAGAAGCCGGTATCCAGAACTGAAAACTGGACTCACCCAAGACACAATACCAATCGGTATCGGTCAAAGGGTATAGTCAAAAGGCCACGATACCTTATTAATCCAGAAACTGGAAAATCCGTAAGGATCATCCAAATTTGGATACCGAAGGGTTTAATCCCACCTGGACCCAAATAAGTGGGGACCAAAATCTTTCTTTTTCTTTTGCAGGAATACACAGAGGAACTAAGAAGATCAAGCTGGTATCTGGATAGTGGGTGCTGCAGGCACATGACTGGAAATGAAAAGCTTCTAACAAGCATAAAGCCTTGTACTAGCATCACGGTCACGTTTGGAGACAACGGTAAAGGTACAACCGTGGGCAAGGGTAAGGTTGTCCATGGAAACCTAACTCTTCGTAATGTCTACTTAGTGAAAAACTTGCACTACAATTTAGTTAGAGTAAGTCAACTGAGTGATGCCGGTTTCCAAATCATTTTTCAAAAGGACAAGTATTTGGTAAAAGACCAACTTGACCGAACCATACTATTTGGAACTCGAACTGACGGTATCTACACAGTACGCTGGGCAGAACAAAATGCACCTAGCACTATGTGTCTGGTGACCGAAGAGTCCAAAAGTTGGTTATGGCACAAGCGGTTGAACCATTTAAATTTCAAAACTATTTCAGTTCTGAGCAAAAATGATTTAGTAACTGGTCTACCCAAACTGACTTTCTATAAGGACAAGGTATGCTCAGCTTGTCAACTAGGGAAACAGATTAGATCCACTTTTAAAAGTAAGGGTAATGTTAGCTCAAACCGGTGTCTGAACTTACTGCATATGGATCTTTTCGGTCCCATATCCGTGGTTAGCATTGGTGGCGCTAAGTATACCCTTGTAGTAATAGATGATTTTTCAAGATATACATGTGTAGCCCCTTTGAAATCTAAGGATCAAACTGCTTCAGTTTTAATAAAACTATTCAAAAGAATACAGAATGAGAACGGCAGTAAGATTAATATGATAAGAAGTGATAGGGGAACCGAGTTTTTAAATGCTACCCTAACCAGTTTTCTTGAGGACCAGGGCATACGTCATGAGTTATCTGCTGCCAGGACGCCGCAACAAAATGGAGTAGCTGAACGACGCAACCGAACTTTAAAGGAAGCAGCACGGACTATGTTAGCAGATGCAGACATCTCGTAGAAATTCTGGGCAGAAGCAATCAATACAGCCTGCTAGACTCAAAACGGTCTATGATATGCAAGAGCAGTGAAAAGACTCCATACGAAATCTGGACCGGCAATGTGCCGTACATTGGCTACTTCAGGACGTTCGGAAGCAGATGCTACATCCATAGCAACGGAAAGAACCATCTAGCTGCTTTCGAACAACGAGCAGATAAAGAATTCTTCCTTGGATACTCTTCAGTCAGCAAGGCATATCGGGTTTTCAACTATAAGACACTGACTGTAGAAGAATCTGCTCATGTGGTGTTTGAAGAACTGCAAGCAGAGATCGACACGCCCAGAAACATCAACCGGTTAAGCAATCAGCTGGAGATTTCTAATCTCGAAGAGTTAAGCGACGATGAAGAACTGGTCAGAAGTCAGAATCAACCGGAAGACACTCAGGAAGCGACAGAAGAACCGGTTATCGAAACAATTCCAGAACCCCAAACTGAAGAAACTCCAGTACCCATTCAGAATACTGGTGAACCAGTTGAGGGGGAATCTATCAGATGGAACCGAACCAAGCTAAACCATCCAACCAGACTCATTATAGGTGAGCCAACCACGCCTATGAGGACAAGGAGACAAGCTCATCAAAATCTTTTCAGTTATGCATTTATCTCATAAATCCAACCAAGCAAAATTGAAGAAGCACTTGAGGATGATAGCTGGATTGAAGCGATGCAAGAGGAGCTAAATCAATTCGAAAGGAATCAAGTCTGGAGCTTAGTTCCAAGACCGACTCAAACAGTGATCGGTACCAAATGGGTTTTCAAGAAAAAACTGAATGAAGAAGGTTTGTTTGTAAGAAACAAGGCCCAACTGGTTGCCCAAGGGTTCAGGCAAGAAGAAGGAATTGACTATGACGAGACATTCGCACCAGTCGCAAGGTTGGAAGCCACTCGGCTGTTCTTAGCATATGCCGCTTATAAAGACTTCAAGGTCTATCAGATGGACGTAAAGAGTGCTTTTCTTAATGGACTCTTATCTGAAGAAGTCTATGTGGCTCAGCCTCCGGGATTTGAAGACCATGATCATCCTGATTATGTATACCGATTAAAGAAGGCCTTGTATGGACTGAAACAAGCGCCTCGAGCCTGGTACGAAACCTTGTCAAAGTTCCTGACCGAACATGACTTCCAGTTTGGGTCAGTTGACAAGACACTGTTCCGATATACTAAGGGGGAACACTTGCTCATCGTACAAATCTATGTTGATGATATCATCTTCGGCTCAACAAATCCTAAGCTCTGCAAGAAGTTCTCTAAACTGATGCAAGATAAGTTTGAGATGAGCATGATGGGTGAGCTATCCTTTTTCTTGGGACTACAAGTCAAACAACTGGAGCATGGAATCTTCATTAGTCAACCCAAGTATACAAAGCAGCTGATAAAGAAATTTGGAATGGAGAACTGCTCACCGGCATCCACTCCCATGAGCGCATCAGTCAAACTAGACAAAGATGAGAAAGGGATACCGGTTGAAGTAACCAAATACCGAGGCTTAATCGGTTCGCTTCTCTATCTGACTGCAAGTCGACCGGACATCATGTACAATGTCGGTCTATGTGCAAGATTTCAGTCAGGTCCAAAAATAAGTCACTATGCCGCAGCAAAGAGGATACTGAAATACCTATCAAATACGATCAACGTAGGTCTTTGGTACCCAAAGGATTCCAGCTTCTCTCTGTTAGGATACACAGATCAGACTATGCAGGGTGCAAGATTGATCGACGAAGTACAAGCGGGACGTGCCAGTTTCTTGGAGATAGGCTAATATCATGGTTCAGCAAGAAGCAGACGTCAATAGCCACCTCTACCGCTGAAGCTGAGTATCTAGCAGCAGGAAGTTGTTGCTCACAGATCTTGTGGATGCAACATCAGTTAAAGGACTATGGGATAGAAGAAACAGATACTCCCATCTTCTGTGATAACACAAGTGCGATTGCCATCACTCATAATCCGGTCCTACATTCAAGGACCAAGTATATTGAGATCAGGCACCACTTCATCAGAGACCATGTGCAGAACAAGAGGGTCAAATTGGAGCACATTCCTACCGAGCAACAAGTGGCAGATATCTTCACCAAACCGCTACCTGAAGCTAAGTTCCTCTATCTCAGAAATACACTTGGTCTACTTGATATGCAATAAGTAGATCAATGCATAAAGTCAGAGGGAACATAGTTAAAATCGCACCTAGAAAAGGCTGGTTTAGATTTAGTGAAAACCGGTTTGAACTGGCTGTGCATATGATTCTAACCGGTTACCCTAGACCTTACACCAAAAAGCATTTATAAAAGCATCGCATCTTACCTTCAAAACCGGATTTCTTTCTTGACTGATCAAACCAGAAAAAAAGCCCTCGGTTTCGTCCAAAACCGACTTATACATATACAGATATACAGTATTACATATATCAATCCGGACTACATACAGAAAAGCCTTTTCGTCCTATGTCCGGACTATACTATTCTTTTTGGTATCTAAAACCGGTCTCAGTTTCTCAGTCAATCCGGTATTCTCGTTTACATTTAAAGCGTGCTTTAATGCTGACATTTTATTCCTTGTACAAAAATGTTAAGGAATACTGACGGTCGTGCGGAGATAGCTAGAGGCAGTGACAGGACAACTATAAAAGTGCAAGCGCCATTACTGCATTTAATGCAAAGTAGGGGTAAACAGGGAATTTCACCTCAAATAGTGCAGTATCCCGCTCAAAAGGGCAGTCTCTCTCCTATAACACATCATCATCGTCCTCATTTGATCGAAACCTTCTGCCAATCCTCATCCAAAAACCTCTCAAGCCCTAAATCTCTCAAAACTCATTGCTCGCTACAATGGCATCAACCAAGCTTGACCTCACTCGTGCCGCCCTTCAAGTCGATTTCTTAGACGCTCTTCGAACCACTGATGAAGACCTGCTCGGCCTGCTCAATGGACTGGTCGACTCCGGCCTGGACGTGTTCTTGGGGTGCACCACAGTTATCCACACCATAGAGGTGACGGAGTTCTTCACCACGGCGGTGGTAGTGGATGATACCATCCACACGGTGGTCAGGGGTCAAACCATCCAGATCACCCAAGACCAGTTCGCCGCTACCTTCCATCTTCCCAAGCATGGTCTGTCCAGTCTCTCAAGCATTGAAGACCGGCGGAAGCTGAAGGCAATGAAGAGGATGTCTCTGACCGGTGAGACATTCAAGGAATCAGCTAAGCGCATCACCCTCAAACCTGCATACCGGTTGCTGCACGATATCGTGGCTAAGGCCATTCTGGGGAAGGGTGGGTCTTTTGATGTTCTTACCTCAGAGAAGCTGGGAGCAATGGTGGCGATTCTGGACAGAATCAACGTGGACTGGGCCACCATCATTTTCAACGGGCTGAAGACGATCGTAAACAGCCCCAACCGCCGGTTCAAGCATTTCGCCCCTCAAATTTCATACTTTTTGGGCGAACTGCTAAAGGGAGGGAGTGGCACAGAGGAGTTGGGACCGGCCAAAGTGGTTGATATGGGGATGATCAACCAGTTGCTGACCGGTCCAGTCACTCCAACTAAGGGGAAGAAAAGAACGTCAATCGAGACTGACCCTTCTGACCGACCTCAAAAGAAGGCAGTCACCAAGCCCCAGCCCCCAAAGAAAACTGCTCCCAAATCGGCCAAAGCTGAAAAGAAGCGCCGGAAATTGGTACAACAGCCATCTTCAGAGTCTGACCAGCCTGCAGTCAACGCCGGTCAAGAAGAAGCGTACCAAATCGGATACCATTGCGCCGGTCGCGACCCAGTCCACCCCACCAGTCCAAGCAACCAATCCCCAGGAGCATCAACCGGCTCCAACAATTTTGGAATCGGTCATTGAGCCAACGCCACCAATAGAATCGGAAGTGGCCATCACCATTGTAGCCACTGCTCCAGAAGAATCAGTGGCTCAGACCACGGCAGCAGAATCTCCCAATGATGAACCGGTAACCACACTACCAGTTCCGAGGGATCCCAAAACTGGTGTGGCTATTACTGGAAAAGCTTCTGTACAGACAAAAAATAAGAAGCCGCTAAGTCCAGTACGGGAAAAAGCAGACGACACCGCCTTGGAGCTAACCTTGGTGGAAATAGAAGAGAAAATAGCCGAGCTGCTCTACGATTTTGACGAGTGGCTGGCAGTCAGATGCACCCCATACAGTTCAAAGGTTTCGACCGCTCGAATGTCAACAGCCAAGAAGACTGAGGGCTTGCTGATGAACACATTGAAGATAACTTCGGTCTGGGATCTTCTTCACGCACGAGAATTGTATAGGATTCATCTGACTATACCTGCGTTACTAGAATATGTCCAAATAAGGCAGAATAGGTTGAAGAAGGACGACACACTGCCACTGGAGATGAAAATAATTAACCGGTTAGAGCGAGAATATGCCAATCTAGTGCTAAGGCATAATCAGCTGGCGCCATCAGAACTGATATACATCGGTCCTTCATCGTTTAAAGTGGGGAGTTTGGGATCTGAAGCGCCAATACAACTACTTGCCCAAGTCGAGACTGCTCGAAATGCAGTTACCACCGGCTATGACTTGGATGTTCTGGCGGAATTAGAGAAGGAGGTTTACTGTATTGCTCGAGAAGCCCAACTCGAAGCAAAACGCGCTGCCTGCAGACCATCACTAGAACTGGCTACTCTATCTTAACTGGAGGACGAAGTTCTAAATATTGCTCGAACAGTTCGAGTCGAAGCAGCGCAAACTCCTTCGCCCGATCCCAAACCGCTTACACCACAACAAGAATCGGTTGTGTCTCCTCTTACAGTTGCGGTTCTTCACCCAGAGCCAAGTCCAATAAGGGATGAAGAAATCCTAGAAACAAGTTCACCATCTCCTCCAAGAGTTCAAACCAGTCCACCGGTCCAGTCTTCCCCTCTTTCAATGGGTGGTATCCGTCAGCCGAATAATCCGGTACCCACCATGGAGGCCTCGTTTCAACGGATCAACCGGAAACTTCATCAACAAGAGTTGATAATGAAAGCCTTCTATGATGATGTCAAAGGGCACATGAAGCAACTGGCTGCTGACCAGTCAGAGCTCAGAGCTGATATAAAGAACGCCGAAACAAACCTTAAGGCTCAGCTCAACGCCATGTCTCTTCAGTTAACTGAGATCGTGACCCATCTCTCCAATCCTTTCGGTCCGGTCTCAGGTGGTGACAAAAAGGGGGAAAGTTCAAGGAAACATCACCGGTCTTCACACGGTTCCAAAAGCAGCTCGCGGCAGCCCTCCCCACCTAGAGCAAACGCGATGTCAACGCTGAGGGTGCTGCAAACCGATGCGGTTCGAGCCATGCAAGAAGAGATCTTAATACCGGATGATACACTGCCTACTCTGGGAAGTGTAAGACAGATCCAGCCTCATCCGACTGAGAAGATCTACAATCCTCAAACCCTGAGGTCGATAGCGTGCAATCTAACGGCAGAACAGTTAGGTCATCTGA
This sequence comes from Lindernia subracemosa, assembly GCA_028392965.1. Classification (NCBI taxonomy): domain Eukaryota; kingdom Viridiplantae; phylum Streptophyta; class Magnoliopsida; order Lamiales; family Linderniaceae; genus Vandellia; species Vandellia subracemosa. The sequence continues at coordinate 862,666 of JAQPCC010000020.1, read as the reverse complement.
CCGTTATGTACGATCAAAAGAGCAAGCGCCTTGCCATGGCTAAAGTCCAGAAAGAGCTGGAGAAAGCTGCTAAGGAGAAACCGGGATGAGATCGATCATGGACTGGCTGGACTAGTGATAGGACTAGAGGGATAAGGACTTGTAATAGATTGTACATTCAAAGCCTTTTTGAATAAAACATTATTTTATAGTCTTTGTTTCCTTTAAGTTTTGTCAACCACCAAAAAGGGGGAAATTGATAGATCAAACCGGAAAACAAACCAGTTAAAGGTTTTGGCGGTTAACAAAACACGCTAAAGGAAATCGGTCCAAGAAACCAGTCAAGTACCGATCACGTACCGGTCTTGAAGACCAACAAGATCAGATACCGGTCACGTTGAAGCAAGAAGATCAGACCGGTTTCAATGCGACGATCACCAATCCAAAAGTACCGTTGAAGATTCAAATATCAAGAAGGTACAAGAGATCTTCAGTACAGCAGTAAAAGATCAAGCAATGTCAAGACTTGCACGAAAGAAGACATGAAGACAATACTGCTGATACTTGGCGCTAGACTGCAACTTTGCCAAAAGAGAAAAGCTCATCAATGCGGTCTGCGCAACCATTTAATGAAGATGGCCCACACCCAAGCAACGGTCACAAGTTCAAGAGACGAGTATAAATACGAGCCTCTCAACATTCGTGATGGGTGTGCAGAACACAACGAGAATTCAAATCTACAAGCATTCAAACCAAAGATCAAATCGAGTCAAGCTAAGAGTTAGCTTTGTATTGCTGTGATAGTTCTTCACAATACCGGACTGTAATAAGCTGGCATAGATAGGTGGACTGTAAAAAGCTGTCTAAGTTTGTTTGCTAGGAGTTTAGTTAGCTGAGTATAACTAGCGAGTTATAGCTGTGTAAGTCTAGCTAAGGAAGGTTGTATACCGGTGTGCATAAACCGAGTCTTCTAGTGATACCTTCCTGCTGGGAAGAAGGGGAGACGTAGGAGATTTTAACTCCGAACTTTCATAAACAAGTTCTCTCTACTCAAACCAAAATACACACATGACACTCATCAGTTCACCACTTGAACCGGTTTGAATTCCGCATCAACCGGTCAGTGAAGGTTCAGTAAGCGAAAAATCGACAAGTGTTTATTCAACCCCCTCTAAACACATACACCGGTCCTAACATCGACACTATTTAATTGATAATTTGAAATAGTTTATTTTTTACGATTCAAAAGTTCACACTTCACAGGACAAACATAGATATTGTTATTGAAGTTTATCGAAAATAAAAAAAGGAAAATACTAAGAAAATGTGATATGTATATATATATTATTGTACATTTTTGGCTTGCCGGCCGAAGCTACATTACCTCCTTAGACTTCAGGGGTTTCATTTGGTCTATTAATAATGAAGAGCCAATGCGATGTATATATTTCAGACAGAGTATATTAAGATCTTTTGTATTATCTATTACAAGATTGGTAATATAAATAGTCAAAAGTGATGATTCTATTAAATCCAATCTTGATTGACTTGGAAATTTATATATTTGCAAACACAAACGTCATTACATATGATTTTTTCTTACATCATTTTATTAAATCGTCACGAGGTATGTCATTTGGCAAGCTTTTACACTCTGTGTTGAGCAACACATTGATCTTAGATTAATTACTTGCAGTCAGACTGAATTAATAATAATAATAATAAATAATCGATTTTCTTCTAACCCAGTTGGTCAATAAATAATAATCTACAAATATAATGTGAAAGGAATAATATCTCAAGTCGGAATCATAAGGGTACATTGTAGAAAATTGATTCTATGGAAAAGAACAAAACTCATAGTTACGCTCTTTGTTACTTTAACTCATATATATATATATATATAGAAGATAAAATTCAAAATGATACTCAATGTTTACCCTATAGACCAATTTAGTCTCCAATGTTTCGCATGAACCAATCTAGTCCCCAATGTTGTTGATTCTGGACCAATTTGGTCATCATGTCACGATAAACGTCAATTTTTTAACGAAAATCTCACACGTGGCGCATACTAAATCATGTATGTATCGAATTTTGGAATATTTGCAGGATTTGGGGGTTCGTAGTCTACTGTCAATGAAACTCGACGAAGCACATGATTTAGAGCTCATATACGAATTTTAGAGGAGTAATTTTTAGTAGTGTGCTCTAATTTCAGTAACTATTTTAATTTTATGGATCCAGACATGATTTATTGTGAGGCACGTGTGAGATTTCCGTTAAAATTGATGTTTATCGCGATGGAAAGACCAAATTGATCTAAAATAGACAACATTGGGGACAAAATTGGTTCAGGCAAATCATCGGAAACTAAATTGAACCATAGGGTAAATATTGAAAATTATTTTGGGTTTTATCCCTATATATAAATATATATATATATATATATATATATATAATATATTGCATGACTAGCTATAATTTATTACCATTTATAAAATTGAAAATCACAAAACATCAAAATGCAAGAAAACAAAATTTAACTTTTTGATCAAGAAGTCAATGTCAAACCGTCCCTCCACCTCTTTTCCATTGTCTCTTTTCCACCATTTGAAGACCAAATCCTTCTTCAGGTTTCCTCAGACATTCTCAACTTCAGTTTCTTACTCCCATTGAATCTGTGGTTTACAAGAAATATAAATATAGTATTATGGCTTCCGAAGATCAAAGTCGTCCTTGCATCGAAAACGCTACACCATCCGAAACCTGCAGAGATCAACAAGAACGAAACCTCCCGATCGCAAATGTTAGCCGAATCATGAAGAAGTCATTACCAGCGAGCGCAAAGATATCCAAAGAAGCAAAGGAAACGGTCCAAGAATGTGTTTCAGAGTTCATAAACTTCATTACCAGCGAAGCATCTGATAAATGCCAAAGGGAGAAAAGGAAGACTATCAATGGTGAGGACTTGTTGTGGGCTATGACCACACTTGGTTTTGAGAATTATGTTGGGACAGTGAAGGATCATCTCAATAAATACAAGGATAACAAGGATGATGATTAGGGTCCAACTTTATATTAATAAAAGTATAACGATAAAGATAAAATAATCCAGTAGTCCTTACCTTAATAAAAATTATTTTCATATTTGGATTTGTCTTTACCATTGTGTTTTTCTTTAGTGCAACCAAAAGAATGGAAACCTTGATGAGAAAATTGAACCTTGATGGTTTTTCCACTTCATCAGCATTACATAGCACATCGGTGTTGCATCGTAAATGTTGTGGCTCGTGATGTTTCAGTTTGTTTCATGGCTAACGACTGAATCATCAACGTCATTACTTTTGAAACCATCGACTCCTAGAAACTCGTCGCCATGAAGAACAATATTTCCGTTGTTACTTGTTGGGCATGGTTTGATGAAAAAATTTCAATAAAAACCTGGGGGAAGACAGAAAACATATGTAGTTAAAACTTAAGTCTGATAGGAAGTAAGAGTGATGTGAATGTGTTCAATCGTGAGTAAAGAAAGTCGAGAATTCAAGCATTGTTTGAACCCGTGACGAGACTTTTGACAACGAATTTTAAAGAAAAGTTTAGCATGTTGATATTGAAGATTCCAGAAGACGAAAAGTTTGAGTTGCATCGATTGAAAGCCAAGAAGGTCGAAATATAATTTTTAAGAATCTAATCGGAACTAATTTGACGAATCAAAAAGTTCAGGGATTGAAATGCAAATATTCAAAAGATGATTCGTCCTTCGAGCTGAATTTGAAAGAGAATTTAAATTCAACTTAGTTAGTTATGATTCTCCTAGATTTATGCTTAAATATTAAGTTAGATATTTTAACTAGTTAAAATTCTCCTAGATTTATGCTGAAATATTAGTTAGATATTTTAGTTAGTTAAGATTCTCCTAGATTTATGCTTAAATATTAAGTTAGATATTTTAGTTAGTTAAGATTCTCCTAGATTTATGCTTAATATGGATTAGTTTGATAACACATTTAGTATAAATAGACCTTAGAGAAGATTACTAGTTTATTAATATATTTTCGTAATCTGTCTTCGAGGATTACTGGGTTTTCGTGAGTTTCCTAAATAAAAGTCTCCTCTCGGATTGCGAGTGTTTTGATTCGTAATACGAATCATTCTTCTTCGATCTAACTCTGCAGTGCGTTGTGAGTTCAAGAATTAGACCGATCATTGCATTCTTCATTTGTTTGAGAAAGTCTACCGTTCCAACATGTGGCGACCGTCACTGTGCAACTTTAAAAGTTGTGGGTCTCGAGTTAATTGGACTGAGGGTTCCTTATCAAAGAGGAAAAAGATAAAGTTTATCTTCTTCCATTCCAAAGTTCTTGTTCCTAGGAGTGTTCTATCATCCCTGCATGACTACTTTCCAGACACAAGAACATGTCTGACACGCTCGAATACTAGCAAATGTGTTGGTAGCCTTTCTATCCTAACAACCTAACTAGGGGACGATTTAACCACGTTTGAATGGGAAGAATGAGATTGACGTGGGGTGTGTGTTCTTGGAGAAGGTTGGGAGCTTCTCTCTCTCTCTAGATGATTTTCACACAAAACACACTTTATTATGTGTTAGGGTTCAAGTATTTATACCACATTTTGGTATATAATACTTGGGCCCCTAACAAAGCCCAATTACACTAAGCCTCTTATAATGATAATCTTTATAAATAAACTACAAAGATAATTCTAATTAATTGAACACAATAAAATAATCCTAACAATCTCCCCCTTTGTGTTCAATCTTCAATTTGGCATGGATTATCTTTGCGGGGCTTAGTGCGTTTGCCTGAGTCCTAAAAGAATTTTCTCCTTGTCTTGTCTTTTGATCTCTTCTTTTGGAGATCTTCAAGCTCACCGTGTCTTGATCTTCGCTTCTCGGCACTGGATCTTCTTAATCTTCTTTTGAAGCTCGATTCGTAATTGCCGGAAGGTGTTTGAAGTTACTTGCCTGATCTCTTCTTTTTGTGTTCGATCTCTCCTTTCGATAATAGCGCAACTCCCCCTACTTTTGGTCAACCTTATGTTGGGATTGAGAAGTTCTCTTTGAAATTTGGAGAGACGCACACGGGGCAGCAACTTCGATCTTTGTAGTCCATGGTGTTCGCTTGATTCTTTGATGACGCTTGATGATTTAGCGTTTCTGATCTATCTTGCACTTTCGTCGTGGTATTGCTCCCATTTGGCTTTAGTACTACTCCCCCTCATGAAGATCGAGTTGGGGAGATCGCCATGCGATGGGTCAAAATGAGGCATTATCTTTGGCAAGAAGATCACGTCGTCGAGACATGGGGATGGCGTTGGTAGGAACTCAGGTTAGGTAATAACCTGACGTAGCCACTAAGGCAGTCGTCAAGTCTTCTCCAATCTTCTTCTTCTCGGCACCGGATTCATCTTCTTCGAAGGAAGTTGTCTGGTTCGGCCTCGAGGAAGCTTGTCTGGCTCCGGAAGAAGGTACGCGTGGGGTGTTAGGCTCCTTTGGAATGTTCCATTCAAGTGCAGGGGAGCCCGGCTTAAGAGTGGTGAGCGCGGCGGAGATTGGTGGGTGGTCCGACCTGTTTGTTTATGCATGTCCCCTTCTCTCCCTCATGGCGATTCGTGTTAACGAGATCAGCATGCTTGTGTAGGAAGATTAGGAGGACACAAACGACAGGTCGGTGATGGTAATAACCAGACGGAGCCACAAAGGCAATCCGTCGTGTAAGAAACCGGGGTCACGAAGACTTCCCGTTAACATCGATCTAGGAGCTATGCTCGTAGACGATGGCCTGAAACCGTTGTTGCTTTGATGGTGCAACGGCAGGACTTCCTTCCGATCCTCGAATCATGTCGAAGCAAGACATGTCTACGGAAGTTCTAACTTGATCACAAAGATCAGGTGTTTAAAAGTGTATGTGTCCTAGAAAATATAAAAATATATGGAAAGTGAGGACACACTAGACTCGAGTGCGCAAGGAAGTGTGGTGGTGGGGCTGAGTACCACATAATTCAATATCTCCCGCTTCCGAGTGAAGCGGTGATAGAAGACGTGGTTCTCCGTGATTTATGAAACACCTGTCTTTTGTGAGACAGACGAATGGGTAGGCTCGGTTGTACACGCGCCGTTGGACCTATTGCGGCGACTTCTACCCCGGAGCTAATAAAATTAGCACCTGTACCTATGGGGGTTGGTCCGAATAATTTGTGAGATGAGGGAATCATGTAGCGTCGGTCTTTTCAAAAGGTTTTAATAGACATGGCTATAATTTTGACTGTCTCTCGGTGATGTTCCGGGGTTAGATTCAGTTGGGTTTGACTGAATCATGGGAACAAAGTCCTTGCATCCGGTAGGAAGTGGTGAGTGCTGCTTTGTTTGTCAGCAATCCGGAGCAGGTCGATTGAAGCGAGCACCGAGATTTGCATTTGTAGCCACCGTCGCCTTTTGAAAAGAGTTGACCGTTGTAGGCTCGGGATTCTTTTTTTGAGGTTCATCTTCGGAGGTCGGAGGTAATCTCCATGAAGCTTGATGAAGAGGAGAGAAGATTTTTCTTTTTTTTTTTTTTTTTTTTTTTTTTTATATATATATATATATTAATCGTTATTAGTAAAATATATTTTTATACTATATATTATATGGATATAATATATATATTAATCGTTATTAGTAATATATATATATATATATTAGTATATTTATATTATAAATATATAGATATATTTTATTTATATATGTATTTTGTTATTCCTCCCCCTCAAAACATGCTTCCAAAAATAAAATTGCTCCCCCTCAAACGATGCGTGGAAAGTTCGAAAAATATGTGAATCTCTTTCCCTAAATTCACATATTTAAAGTTCGCTCCCCCTAAAAAATATAATTATAGCTCCCTTCTAAAGAAATAAGGGTCACTTCTCTTTTAAAAATAAAAGAGTAGCTCCCCCCTCAAATTAAGCTCATTTTAAAAAAAATGGTATTTTTCATTTCCGTGCATAATATGCTGTAACACCCGGGGCCGATGAGGGCGGGGAGTGATCGCCGGTGCCAAAGAGGAGCACGGACAAGGAGCGGCTCCCGACGAGGCTTCTAGGCGGAGGGATACATGAATGAACCGATTCCACATCCGAATGAGAGGGATTCTGAGACTGGCAATGTATGGGCGTGTCAAGTCAAAAAAGAATGATATAAGAGAATTGATTGTGCTACTCATATCACCAAGGTGCACCTTCCTTTTCGGGAGCTCATCCATAAGAACTTCAAAGTTAAGCGTGCTTGACTTGAAGTAACACTGGGATGGGTGACCCCCTGGGAAGTAGCTCAGGGTGTGTGCGAGTGAGGACAAAGCACGCTGGAAGGCTAGTGGTGATACAGTGGGGCCAGACAATCAATGAAGTGCAGTGGGCCCAACCCCACAGGTCCCGTGAGCGGGCTGTTACAAATGGTATCAGAGCACAACCTCTTCCAGTACGATGTGGTTCGGGGACGAACCAAGCGGAAGCTGGTGGGCATGTAACACCCGGGGCCGATGAGGGCGGGGAGTGATCGCCGGTGCCAAAGAGGAGCACGGACAAGGAGCGGCTCCCGACGAGGCTTCTAGGCGGAGGGATACATGAATGAACCGATTCCACATCCGAATGAGAGGGATTCTGAGACTGGCAATGTATGGGCGTGTCAAGTCAAAAAAGAATGATATAAGAGAATTGATTGTGCTACTCATATCACCAAGGTGCACCTTCCTTTTCGGGAGCTCATCCATAAGAACTTCAAAGTTAAGCGTGCTTGACTTGAAGTAACACTGGGATGGGTGACCCCCTGGGAAGTAGCTCAGGGTGTGTGCAAGTGAGGACAAAGCACGCTGGAAGGCTAGTGGTGATACAGTGGGGCCAGACAATCAATGAAGTGCAGTGGGCCCAACCCCACAGGTCCCGTGAGCGGGCTGTTACATATGCATTTATAATTTTAAAGTTTTGAAAAATGCATATTTAAAAATGTACCATTTTGAGGAATAGGTATTTTCAATGCAGCTCGTATGCATATGCAAATTACAATTTTGAAAATTTAATTAACATACACATAATTAGAATGTACCTATAAAATAGGGTATTTCGCATTTCGGCTCAGGTATGCATGCATGCAAGAATTTGAAAGTAAAAGTCCTTTTGAAGCATGCATAGCTATAATGTACCCTATAGTTTTCAAAGTAGGTATATTGTCTTTTCAGCTCGATATGCATGCCAAAATTTACTATGGAATGCATATATAGAATTTACCTATCTTAAAAGTATGTATGAATGTGGTATTATGCAATTCAGTTCAAAAGATAGAATGTACCACATATAGTCGTAGTTGCTCACGTCGTTTCCCTTTATCATGTATGTGGAGCCATTACGTCAAATTGCCATACATGAGGGATGCGGTTGCTCGCGTCTCTTACCAGTCATGCATGTGGAGCAACCCGAGTACCGTGCATGCTGGAATTTGTGGTTGCCCTCGTCTCGTACCGATCATGAGTATGGAGCAACCATATTCTAATTACTACTCATGACCGGGGCTTTGTGGTTGCTCTCGTCTCATACCAATCACGCATGTGGAGCAACCATCGTCGAATTACCACACGTGATTGGGCTCCTGCAAAATATTAGCGGGACTTTGGTACCCATTTTTGGATGGGTCCTCCCTGATTAGCAGAAAACAATTTATGCACATTTGGTTCAGATATACATCCTAAATCATCATTTAAAGTCCTATTTAATTTGATTTCTGATTTAGGAATCCAAGTTTGGTGAACCTTAGAGGGAAATGACAATTCAACGCCAGTGAATGTGTGTCTAGGTTTAGAAGATCTGAAGATTTTCTCCCTAGCCAGTCGCAGAAGGTGTCTTTCAGACTGAATCTGGACCGGGTATTTCAAGTATGAATACGAGCTTATCGCACTATATGCGTCATCAGATGATGAGTCGTATTGCCTACAAGAATTCACATCATTCACTCTATAATGATGGGGAATAAGCGTGAAAGTTCGCTTGCTTAAGCTTGGAACTTCTTCTTTGCACGCTTTCCTACTAAGAGGAATAGGAGAGGGAAAATCTTGAGCATGTTCGACATCAATTTTTGAAAATAATGTTGATTTTCCTTTCTCCTTCCCAATTTTCTGTTCCATGAAAGTATTAAGCTTAAGGCTTTAACTTATCTTTTCTGCGCCAGTCAAAGGTGACTTAGAATGCATATTTTCTTTCGTCACCGTTGACTTAGAATTATTAGTAAAAGCTTTCTCAGTTTTAGGAACACGGATGCTTTTGGTTTGGATTCCCTTATCCTGCTTAATAGAAGATATTTCTATGGAAAGATTATTTAGGGCAGGTAAGGGCGGAGAATTTTTTAGATTTGAAATCTCCTCTAAAAGTTTTTCCTTTTCAGCTCGAAAACCTACTCTTTCTGATTCTAAGGTTGCGTTCAATTCTGCAATTTTACTAGCAACCTCTGAAATTTCCCAACTAGAGATAGGTTTATTAGAATGTAAATTATTTTCCCCTAAAGACACTAAGTTAGAAGAGGGATTTTTATCTGCTTGACTTCTTTTTTCACTGGCGTTCTCTAAAATTTCAATCTGAGAGTAAAGCATACGCCGTTCCTCTAAGATTATCTGATATTTTGATGAGACACTATTTCGCTCATCTTCGCAAGAACGTAATCTTTTCGTTATATCGCAGACATTCTTTTCATTAATCTCTAACTTAGTTTCTAAGCTAATGATCTTTGACTTTGCGTTAGCCAAATATTCATTAGCGAAAGCTAGATCTTCCTGTTGCTTAAGCAACACAGAGTAATTATTAGCAAATCTTGCTTCTAATTCCTCAATTTTTCTAGCTTGAGGATCCACTTTTTTTTTAAATTTAAAAATTAAAAATTTGGCTTTTGGAAATTCAGTTCCGAAAAGTTTGGTTTTATCAAAAAGTATAGTGAAGTATCGAAGATAGTAAGTGTCGAAATTTTTTTTTGTTTGCACCTAAAATTTTTGGAATGATTTCGAAAACTTCGGGAAAATTACCAAAACGTTTTCTATAATATGCCAAAAACGACCTAAGTTGATTGTTGGATACGTGATCGTTGACGCGTATAGTGGATTTGCCTTAAAAAATTGACGAAAAAAGTTTTCTATACCGAAATTTTGGGCCCGAAAAATTTATTTTGAAAAATTTCGAAAAATGTGTAAAATAGACTATGTCCGTTGGACTTAGAAAATTTTTCTCTATCAAATGATGTATAAAAAATTTTCCTCCAAAACACTTTTTTTTGCTACTTAAAGCCTTTTTATTCCGAGGGGGGGCCGAAAAATTTTTGGTGATCGAAAATGTTTTTTGAAGAGTGAGTGATCGAGAATTGGAAGTCACTGTTTTCGATTGAGAACAGTGAATTCTCGGGTAAGATTTTGACCGAAAATCTAAAGGTATGATTGGAAATTCGGGTACTAAGAATTTTCGGATATGTAGAAATTCGGGTAACCTGATTCGGATGATTTGCCGGAATTCGGATAATTCAGTCTGAAAATCAGACAATCGCCGAGAATGGGCAAATTCGGATTGCTCTGCCCGAATTCGGGTCTGCCCGAAAACTTGAAAATCGCCGAGATTTGAAACGAAAATTCGGGGGATGAAAATCGGGTAAGTACTAATTTTCGCCGTGCAGGAAATTCGGGTGATGAAAATCAGGCAAAAATTCGAAAATCGGGTAGAAACACGCCGAATTTCGAACAGAGTCACCCAAAAATCAATGAAAATCGGGTAGAATCAGCCGAAAATCTGGGCACTGTTACATTCATCTGCCCGAAAATCATATCTGCAGAAAATATGACGAGTTTTCTATGCGATTTCTACCTAAATCTCACTCAAATCAACTGAAAACTGTTGGGTAAACACTTAAAATCGCTCGAAAACAACCTATTTAGCTCTTGAGCTTGCAAAATCAGTCAAATAAACCAAAAAACTCAAGAACAATGGCCGAAAATTTCGAGCTCAAGAACACTAAAAATCCCAAAATTTTCAGAGAAATCGCTCAAATCCTAACGCGTTTGGCTGTGATACCACTTGTTGGTAGCCTTTCTATCCTAACAACCTAACTAGGGGACGATTTAACCACGTTTGAATGGGAAGAATGAGATCGACGTGGGGTGTGTGTGTTCTTGGAGAAGGTTGGGAGCTTCTCTCTCTCTCTAGATGATTTTCACACAAAACACACTTTATTATGTGTTAGGGTTCAAGTATTTATACCACATTTTGGTATATAATACTTGGGCCCCTAACAAAACCCAATTATACTAAGCCTCTTATAATGATAATCTTTATAAATAAACTACAAAGATAATTCTAATTAATTGAACACAATAAAATAATCCTAACAAAATGTACAGGGTCGTGCAAGTAGTAAATCGGACATAGTCCGAGTATCAATCCACAAAGACAACTCGAAGCAACTAAATAAATAAAAACGCAAATAAGAAATTAAATTCAAATAAAGATAAAGGTTTTAAATCAATTAACGACAACATGATTAAAGCACATACTCGACCCGGATTAATCCTACGTGTTCATTAAATCCGTTTTATCTTACCAATGAATCTAGTTAAGGTAGAAATTTCTAACATACGTGTTACTCGTTATTCACGTAACTAGCAACCATATGTGATAGTGAACCAATTCATATATTTCTATATGACTATAGTTACTCCGTACACATTCGACTTTTATGAATTTCCCCGAGTTTAAACGATTTCAGCGCCTAAGATCTCGAAAACCACACATACGAAACCGAATTCCATCTCTGGCCGATTTTACGTAGTGATGTCCTATGTTTATTGTTCTAGCCGATCTAATCACTTTTTCATGCTCTTAAACCAATCAAAAATCATGCATATGGTGATCAAGCATATACAATCATTAAACACAAAGATAGAATACGTTATTCAACTCATATGATTAAAATAAAATACGATTAGTATTAATACAAATTCATAATCTGGACTAATACGGTCTTAATTATAAAATAACTTGGGCTAACATATTAATAAACGAAGACAACAACGAATCAAACGAAACATTGTCGAAAACGAAATATTAAAGATATAGAATTCGTCCATTTACGAGGGTTGAGTTGTCACCCTCTTGCCCATCAAGATTGATATATTTTGTACGTTAGGGTCGATCGGCCGTGAGTCGGCAGCCTTCAGTCGTCGATGTGTTCTTCTGTTATATCTAGAGATGGCAACGGGTAGGGTATGGACATACCCACTTAGACCCATACCCAAACATAATTAAATAATTGGGTATGGACCCTACCCAATATTTAATGGGTCTTAATAATTAGGTATATGCCCAAACCCATTGTACTTAACGGGTAAAAAGATATTAATTGGGTATTAAACGGATATTTATTTTTAATAGAACGTTAACTAGATAAGTCGATAATTTTTTGTAGAATTAGTTTATATAACGATGACGATGATATCTTAGTCGCCAAAGCTCTAAATAAGATATAATTACGAAATTTTTTAATTGTTCAAATTAGAAATGTAAACGAGTCGAGCTCGAGCCGAACTCGGCTCATTTTTTGGCCGGGGCTCGCCTTTCATTTTAGCTTGAGCTCATCGATCTTTTCATCGTCAAGCTCGAGCCGAGCCGATTAAAGCTAATGGAGCTCGAACTCGAGCTCGAGATCACAAAACTCGTCGAGCTCGAGTTTTTAATAAAAAATAATAAAAACATATAAAAAAAAAAAAAAAAAAAAAAAAAGCTCACGAGCCACCTCGCGAGCTTTCGAGCACTCATGAGTGAGCTCGAGCTCAATTATCACGAGCTCGAGCCAAGCTTTACTCGAGCCGGCTCGACTCATCTTTCACCCCTAGTTGACATGATCTAATGATGATACTAGGGTGAGTTATAATGGAGAAGAGTCTAAAGTGGAAGTTTCCTTTTATTCCTTATAGAACGAATTAGAATTAGAGGTGGGCAAACGGGCTGGTTCGGCCCGGAACCGGCCGGTAACCGGAACCGGAACCGATCTGCCCGATACCCAGGTCTAGAACGAATCAAGAAAGGAGATTTTCTCTCAACAAAGTCTTACTTGCACAAGGAAAATAGAGTCGTGGAGAATATTATACTATCAGGCACTAGAGAAGAGAAAAGAGAGACGATATAACTAGGGATGGCAAAATTTTTGGACCCTACCCATACCCATAGGATCCTACCCATTAATAATGGGTATGGGTAAGACCCAATTAAATTTAATGGGTATGGATCCAACCCATACCCAATTAAATTAATTGTGGGTCTTAAGTGGGTATTATCTATTTACCCATTTTACCCACTTAAAACCCATAAAGTTCGATTTTATGCTCTCTCACATATGTCGTCAATCACTCGTCCTTCGTCTATCCGAAGTTAACCAATCGCCGATGGTCGTCTTCATTCGCGGATCCTAATAGTTATTTTTTTTCTTTCAATATTTTTGTACACTACAAAAACAGTTTATTTAGAGACAGACGAATCGATAGCAAAACGTTGTTTGCGAAAGAATTTGACCGTCACAAAGACCATCGTCGGAAAAAAAAAATTCGTTTTCCAACTTTTACGTCGCAATCTCGACGCAAAAGCGTTGTTTGCAACTTTTGTGACGGAATATCAGACACAATTTTGTGTCGGTTTTTGGGTCGCAAATTTTTTCGACGGTTATGCCGTCCCAAATTTTCGACGGAAAATCGGTAGAAACTTTTTGCGACGGAAACATATTGTTTGCGATGGAAAATCGATAGCGAATTTTCCGTCGCAAATTTTTGCAACAGAAAAATCATCGTACAATCCTTCGCTATTTGTGAACGTTTTCGTAGTGGTAATTCTCAAATTCTCAAGTATGCTAAATTGCACAATGGTCCCAAATTTTGCTTAGGATTGCAAAAAGCTCCCTAGGGACTAAATGGCCGGTTGGTATTGCACATGTGACTGTCTAATTCTTGCATGCTTCACGTTCTTGGTTCAGCTGGTTGTTTGTAATTTTTCCAAATTTCTTGGGTTAAAGAACATAAACCACATTCCATCCCACATGGATTAAAAATAGAGAAATTGAATTGCATATAAGTTGATGGACTACTTCACTTATCACCATTTGGTTTTAGGATGGACGCCAAACCTTATGCCGTCAACTCTCCTCCTATATGGGACGTGTACATAGGCCTAATAACAAAATTTCACATGGTATCAGAGCGGAATATCCTAGTGGTTCTTGAGGTCCAAAAAGAGTGGCGTTCTTCATCCGACTCTACTTAAAAAAATATACAACAGGTCCAAAAAAGAGAGGTGTTCCCGTCGATAAAATAAATGAGTTCGCATGTGAGGGGGAGTGTTAAAGAACATAACCCACATGATATTCCACATCGATTAAAAATAGAGAGATTGACTAGCATATAAGTTGATGGGCTACTCCACCAACCACCAATTGGTTTTAAGATGGAGCCCCAAAGCTTATGTGGTCAACTCTCCTCCTATATGGGCCGTGAGCGTAGGCCCAATAACGAAATTTTACATGTTGCACTTAGCATGACTTGTTTTGTGCAGGAATTCGCGTGGTTTACGAGCTTGATTTTCTCAGTTCTTTTCATGTCCAAATCTTTCCGATTTTGATTCATTACGCCTCGATATCTGTCATAGGAACTCACCGTTATAGGAACTTCATTTTCTATGCGTGCGTCCAAGCTAAAAGCTTGTTGACTCGAGTTCGTCACAAAACCCATCTATGGAAATGTAAACGTAGAATATTCAAAGCAATTCGGATAATAAACGATAAAAAATGCACGTTTACAGATATATAAAGTACGTAAAATCCTAACTTATCATCATGCCTTGTAATAAATTTAAAGAAGAAGAAGAAGAAGAAGAAGAAGAAGAAGACATGAATCGTTGTTTTATGCTACATTTCAACTGGCGACTAGGGCAAAGAAAAAAACGAAGAATATATTATTTATAAGAAATAAAAGAATAAAATCAAGGAACGGTTTCGGATGGGATACGATGGGATGAGGTGGAGGCCTATGAAATTTTGTTATTGGGCCTACACAAGCAGGCCCGCATAGGAGGAGAGTTGACCGCATAAGTTGTGGGCTTCCATCCTAAAACCAATTGGTGATAGATGGAGTGGACATCAACTTATATGCTAGTCAATCTCCCCCGAATTAATCGATGTGAGATACATGCGAATTATCATTCTCAACAAGGCCTGCACCAATTGGTGTATATACAACATAAATGTAATCAGGTTCATCTCCAGTTGGTTAAATGTCGAGTCTTGGTGTGATAAACTGCGGAACATAAGCCGGGGGAGAAGTGCAGCTCCTAAGATTTTGACAGCAAGCATTGCGGCAACCATCTACTACTTATGGCATGAGAGAAATCGGCGTATAGATGACCCTCGAGGGCAAACCACTTGAGATGATTGTGGCGATGACTGTTCATAAGGAAGTGAAGCTTAAAGAGTCAGATATTGAATTATATAACTGTGCATGTTATTCTGTTCTTAAGCACCGTATAAAAAGGAGCTGCTAAAAAACCAATAAAAGTTTTTATTTTATGCAAAATGAAAATAATTAGAACAAACAATAAAATTCATTCTTTTGGTGGCACTGTCAAAAGTAATGAGAAAAGACATCTGAAGATAAGAAAAGATCAGTTCATTGTTTGAAGATCAGTTCTATCTAATAATTTTGTGAAGAAAGGAGAGACGAATGACGTTAAAAAGATAAATATAACATACAATAAAAACTCATTATTTTGCAACACAAATCTAGGAAAAGGTAAGGAGAAAACTAAGATTCAAGCACACACTAAAAAACCCGCTAAAAACAACCTAACATTAATTCATTCTATGTCTTCTTCTCTATCAGTTCATTGGGTAAGGAAACCTAGCAGCATTATTTGTCTGAGTGGGTAATCCACCACGCCACCCCTGCCATGCTCGACGAACTCGCTAGGCGTGAGAAATACGCCATGGCAGGCGCACAATATCTTAAAACCTGGTTCTGTGTAATGGGGCACGAAACCAAACACCCTACGCCCATCTGCGCTGCTAATGTACACAAAAGGTATTCTAGGATCTTGAGTACTCTGACGTTGTGGTGGCGGTGGTGGTGATGGTTCCATTCGAACCATTTCAGTCCCTTCCTCCATAACGGCAGCATTTAGAGTTCCTTCTCCTGCAGAGAAAACATTAACAAGTAGTCAAGTCCGTACAATTTAGGTAATAATTACAATCATTTGTCGGTCAGGATATCGTTTGGATACTCTTTTTTTTTGTTTGTCAGAATGTGAAGTATCTGTGTACCGACCTACAATCAATAATGGTTTGTCGGGAAAACAATAATCAACCATTGTAACGAACAACTTTACCGCAAATACCGTTACAGTTTGTTCTGACAAGAAACGACAAAAAAATCTTGAAAACAAGCACAACCAATGAAAGGAGAGACTATAAAGCAACATCATCCAAAACCCTAATTATCTTCACAACCCGCAAGGAGCATGTTTGGAGAAGATATATTAGTAATTGTGGAAAGCCATGTACTCCATATATAATAATCAAAAGCAGCATCTTATGATACGAAGGCATGCATGAGAGATCAGTATCGTCAAGCAAGCAAAAGCATATCGTCAAGCAAGCAAAAGCAAATGCTTATGTTTATACCTTCAGTGTGCTGATTGTTCTGATTGTTGCCTCTTCTTGCAGATGGATTTCCCAGGGACAAATCGGTCAGCACTCTACTCGGACCTCCATGACCACAATTAGGACAAATAGCAGGCATATGAGCAGCCCTAGCAGCTTGCCCTGGCAATGGCAATGAACGTGCCCTCCTCAACAGAGGCACGTTGATGATCACACGCTCAGGCTCATGGGGCACGTTGTGTGTTCCTTCAACATTGTTCTCCATTATTGTTTCTGTGAGAAAAATTAAAAATAAATAAAAATAAATAAATAAACACAAGAAGAATAGGCTTTTAAAATGCCCAGATCTACACTCAAGCATGAATGCAGATAACCATATCATAAATGAAGGGACAGTTTTTTGCCGAAAGATAATAGTTCAGAGTTTCTTTTAGTTTTCTTTTCCCACAAAAAAGAACGTAAGCATTGAGGGTTTCGGAAGTTATATTAAATTTTAGAGATGTGTTAGAATTCAACAAAAGCAAGAAAGAACATAAAATTAATGGAGCTTTGATTCAACTCGCACGAGGATGCTCTGATAGTGAAGTTTTACACTTTTATGTCTTTATTTTTCTGAAGAACGCAGAGAGAGACTATACAGAGACTGAGAGTGAAGTTTTGTAGCTGAAGGTGAGAGAGAAAGTGAGGAGCCTTTTAGTTATATAGGGAAAAAGTTGAAAAAGAAGACCTCATATAACCACCATGTGTAACCTTTCCCAGGACAAGTAGCCATAATATAATCCCCATGTCACTTTATTTTGACACACAATTCTCGAGAAATATCAATTTTGATTCTTTGGCCTTTTCTTGCATTTTTTAGTTTTTTACATTTTCACCTTATTTAGTCTCATCGTTCTTGAGAAACCATCCATTTTGATTATTCTGCCTTTTCTTGCATTTTTTTAATTTTTACATTTTCACCTTATTTAGTCTCACAGTTTTTTGAGAAATCATCCATAGTGATTCTTCAGCCTTTTCTTGCATTTTTTTTTAATTTTTACATTTTTACCTTTTTTAGTCTCACAGTTCTCGAGAAATCATCCATTGTGATTCTTCAGTCTTTTCTTGCATTTTTTTAATTTTTACATTTTTACCTTTTTTAGTCCTACAGTTCTCGAGAAATCATTCATTGTGATTCTTCAGCCTTTTCTTGCATTTTTTTAATTTTTACATTTTCACCTTGGTAGGTCCAGAAATCGATCAACACAATTGATTAATACACAATTTAGGTTCGAACTTTACAGAGAACTCGCGGAAGCTATTTTCGAACCTTATCAAATGCAGAGCAGCTTGATCGAGGCTGTGTGGATCCAAATACTGATTGATTATCGAGCAGCAAATCCGATGATAATCAATCAGACTTCAACAAAGTTTTCGATCGAAGATTGGTTGTGTGTGAGGTTTTCGCGCGCGTAAAGTATAAACGAAGGAGAGAGAATTTTGCAAAAAAGAATTTTCGATTAAACCAAAACTTTACGTGCATAAAACAATTTTCCAAAAACCGTACCGAAAATAAATGAGGACCGAGAATATATATACCTTTCAGCTTTTTGTATATATTTACAATTTGGTCCTCGGACTATCTAATATTTACAAACTGACCAATAACAAGAGGAATACAATGATGAACACAATAAATATTCCTAACAATCTCCCCGTTTGTGTTCATCTTCTTCTTTTAGCACCATGTCCTCTTGTGCTTGGGCGATCTCCAAGGTAGAAGGATTTGCGTAGACCGAGAATTATCTCAAACTGCCTGATGTTGTTTCTCAAGTTGAGCCTTTCTTCAATGGCAGTGATGACTTTCTCGGTAAGACGTTCTTCTTCGAGATCTAGTTCAGATTTCGGTTGCTCCACTCTTTGCAGGCCATCCAGTTTCTGATGTAGACTTTGAAAAACCTTCTTGAGTGTCCCATCGCAATACATGTTGAGTTCTGACATGAGCATCACTCGTTTCTGGTCTTCTAAGTCTTCGTAGATTACAGACAGCTCGGGTTCGGTGAAGATGAAATTGAGTTCAAACCCATGAGCTGAAGCTGTTCGGTTGCTTGGGCCTGACAGGTTGACCTTCTTCATATTGTTTTCTATTCCAATCTGAAGGTCTTGAGCAGCATAATACTTGACTTGCCTTAGCATCAGCCTCTTCAGCGCGTCCAATCCGAGTTTATAACGGTATTCCTTCAGAGTGAACTTCCTGTAGAACCCGTATATGTTGATGATGTCTTGGAAACGCAGAAGTGGCAAGTCAGCTTCCGAAATCTTCTCGACTCTTTCTTTGGCTGAGTCGAAATCAACGAACTTCGGCCATAGCTGTGGTGCTCGACCTCAACTAAGTCCGTGACATTTCCTTTGTCCCTGATCCTCATTTGGTCCTGTCTGCGGTCCCTCAATGGGTTTACGAACTTCTGCGACAGCATATATAGATATGCTCTTGCTTCCATCCCTTTGAGATGCGTAAGGCCCCGCAGATTTAGTTCGTCAAGCTTCTTTATTTTCTCCTCCCTTCTCCAAATCCGGTGCCGAATATCTTCTAAAAAAGAAACTACAACTCTTCTGTTCTCCCAAGCCGTTTCCAATTGTCGAGTCCCTGTTGATAGTCGAGGTTGTGGGTCGACATTTTTGGTCATAGCCTGTTGGAGCTTGGGTGGTTCGGTGTTGTAGTCTTCTCCTTCTTTAATTTATGACGGCTCCATTTGGAAGATGTTGAAGATGGACTGCTTGATTAGATCTCTGATCTTCAGCATTCTTAGTGCAGTCTCATCATCCGTTTCTGCCCTTTTTGATGGTTGATCTTGGAGCACGTACTCTTCGATCACCTCGTGTAGGTCGACGTCAGGCAGGGAGGAGGAGGTTCCAGCAGCTTCTAGATGTGTCTGAGAAGGCCCAAAGTCTGCTGTCGGTGCCTCTTGGTAGGTTTGGACTGGTGGAGAGGAAGGCCGTTGTCTGGTTGTTCGTGGTGTTGACCTTGTACGGCCTTTTGAAGAGGTGGATGGGGTGGTTGATTTAGTGGTTTGAGTTGTGGTGGCTTGCGCGACGCGGGCCTCTTCGCCCCCTCAGGGCGATCCGGGTTGTCTGGATCGTCATGACGTCGTTTGAAACCCTGAGGTTCGTCACGACAAGATGTAGTCGGTGGTGGTTGGGGTGATGGGGATTGAATTCTCTTCAAGAGCTCAATCATGTCAGGGGTTACGTCTTCTGACATGAGCCGGGACATGAGAATATCCCGTAGCTCAGGAAGAGGCATGGTGTATGGATTGGGAAATGATGGTGGCGAGGGAAGGATGGGAATCTGAGGTGGTGATGACAGAGCAGGTTCGAGGACGGGGGCTTTCCCTTTGTCCTGAACAACTGCGGTTATAGCAGCACGTACTTCTGGCATCAAGGAATCCTTGAATGAAGCCAGAGCGGACGCCAGACGTTTCTCGAAGCGGTTCTCTGTCATGTAGGGTAAGTCACCTCCGGGGCCACTTAGGCGCACCGTTGACGTGACAATGGAGAAAGTATCCACTGCACGGCCTGCTGTCACAGCTGTCGTGGGGTTGACCGTGGCATGACTTCTCTCCAATCCTCGAAGGACTTCTTGTATAGAAGCATCTATGAAGATTCTGTCTTGGTCACGAAGACCAAGAGGGGTGGTGGCAAAATGAGGCTGTGTCCTAGTAAAATCAAAAAAATTTGGGAGGGTGGACACTAGACTCGAAGTGGTCAAAGAAGGTGCGGTGGTTTGGGGCTGGGTACCACCTGATTCAATACCCACTGCCTCAGAATGAGGGAGGGATAGCGTACGTGGCTCCCCGTGCATATCTGAGACAACTGTTTGTTGGGAGACAGTTGAATGGTCTAAGACAGGTTGTGCATACGCCGTCGGACCTGACGCGGCGACTTCTACCCGAGCACTGGTCACAAAGACTTCAGTGCTTGTACCTATAGGGGTGGTCCTAGGTGGTGAAGTGACTATAGTGACGGTCACCACCGTAGTTGGTGGAGTGACGGTGACCGTTTCTCTTACTGACCCCTCACCCTCTCTTTGGCTGGTACTCCCGGGGTTGGGTTCAGAGGGGTTTGTCTGAGCCATGGGAGGACTGGCAATGCGGTGGCGTCGTCGGTATGCAGCAGCCATTGTGGGGTCCGCCATTTGTAGTAAGTACTCATGAATGACCATCGGTTTGAGGGATGAGTTTTCCTTCGCCTTTTGGAAAAATTTGATCTTTGGCGGGGTGAAATCCTCACAAGGATGGGTATTCGGAACGGCTGAGACGGCGTCCATGTATCTTCTGATGAGAATGGAGAACCATCTCAGGTATGGGACATATTGCGGCTTCTTTGTACGATCTCGAGTGTGCAGTTGATGATCGAGATCGTTCCAGATAAGTTGGACATAGTCGTACTTTTTGTTGTACGCTATTCCATGTAGAATCCGCAGAATGTTGATATTGCATCTGTCAAACCCGGTGTGCTTTGGAGAGAGGCACTTGTTGACCAGGCTGAACAGGGTCTTCCAGGGATGCGGTAAGAGTTGCTGCTGAAAGCCGGCGGTCTTTATTAGAGGTTCACCATGGCCTAGAATCTTCATGTCAATAATTAATTCTTCTTCAGAGGCAAAGTCTTCGTAGGCTTCATGGGCAGGCAGTTTCAGCGTTCTTCGAACGAACTCTTTTGTGAGTATGAGACGTACATTTTCGAGATACGTCTCATAGTAGATGGATTGGTCGGTGTCAATCCGTCGTTTTATCTCCGCCCAAAATTGATGAACGTAGACGATCGGGACTGTTGCGGTTTTGTGGAATGTCGGCCACATTGGGTGTCCTTGGAGAATTGAAAGAATAATTTCATCCGGTCCTTTGAACGTGGCCGAATCCAATTGAAAATTGTTGTCTTTGATGGGCAACCACGAATCTCGTTCATGTAAAAGATATTCGGTTGATGTTGTTGCCATATTTATCTGTCAAAGACAGAACAAGTATTAGTTTGAAAAAATTGAAGTATATGCGTGCGTTCTGTTTTTGCTCTGTTTTTCGCAAAAAAATGTTTTGAAAATTATTCTAAGTATTGAGACCCGTAAACATGTTATGAGTATGGACTTTGCGAATAACAGGAAGCGTTTGAGTAAAATTGGAAAAATTTCTTAAGTGTTGAATCGTAAACTATTTTAAAGTAGAACGCGTCGTAAACAGTAGGTAAAGTTTACGATCATAAGTTGTGAAACGTGTTGAAAACAGTAGGGAAAGTTTACGATAAGGCCCTGTTTACGAACGTAAATCATTCGTAAACCTTTAAGCGCTGACAACAGTACGCTTTAGTTTGCGATGAAGTGACGTTTACGAATGAATTTCGATCGTAAACCGCTTAAGACCTGAAACAGTAATATATGGTTTACGATAAAGACCTTTTACGAATGAGACGCGAAGAATAGTAGTTTGATAGTTTACGATTCGAAAGATTTACGATTCGAAAAGTTTACGAGTCAAGAAGTTTACGACAGACATAAAACCGCTGTTTAGCCTGAGACAATACTAGTTAGTTTACGATAAGACTATGTTTACGAATGAAAACATTGAAAGAGAAAACAGTATAAGTACCTTCGTAAACATACACGGTGAACAGTAATTTCATCAGTCGTAGACACATTCATCATTCGCAAACATTCATTCATCATTCATAAGTATTAGCAGGGTTCGTAAACATGATCCTCGCCTTAATAATACTCAGATTAAGCAACACAGAGAACATTTAAGTACGCAAATACAACATTCGAACACAAAATCATCAATTACAGTATGTAAAACATCGATTGCATCAAGAATACATCAAAATACGAACGGCATCGAAGTTTAAAAACGTTCATTATACTCATAAATCGTAAACCTACCCAAGTGAGTGAAGATTTAAGGGTAGTAGGTTTTCAGTTTGAGTGATTTTGCGAGGAGATCAAAAAGATTTTGAAGGGATTTGGAGATTTGCGAAAGAAGGGTTTTTCGAAGAGAGAGAAAAGGATTTTTAGAAAGAGAAAAAAAATGGTAACAGTAAACACATAGGTATTTAAAGTTTGCGAACGAAAATCGTTCGTAAAGTAAGAAAACGTTAAATTGAAAGTTTACGAATGAGAATAAAAGTAAAGTAAAAGCCGTAAACAAATTTTTTTTTTAATCTCTCTTGCTAAGAACTCTTTCGTACTCTATATCATCATTCACTCCCCCTCAATAGTAGAATGTGGTATTTAAAAACAATTTTATAGCTCCCTGTTGAAATATAAGTACTCCCCCTCAATTAGTGAGGGCAGTTTTCAAATGTTAATATTTTGATCTATATAAAAAAATTGCATACTTTTCCCAAATTTTGTACTAAATTTAGGCATCACATATGAAAACAAAGACTAAAAAAAATATAAAGATCACGCATTTTATCAAGTAGAGAAATTAAGCATGCCTAACTTAGAGACTAGGAATTGGAATCGTTTTTCATCCAATGCCTTCGTAAATAAGTCGGCAAGCTGTAATTCCGTGCACACAAAGTGTAATTCTATATGTCCTTTTTCTACATGATCCTTAATAAAATGATAACGTAAGTCAATGTACTTTGTACGTGAATGATGCACATGATTGCAAGTAATGGCAATAGCACTTTTAGAATCACAGTAAATGGGAACACTATTTAGATCAAACCCATAGTCGTGTAGTTGTGTACGCATCCACAGTATTTGTGAGCAGCAGCTGGCAGCAGCAACATATTCTGCTTCAGCTGTTGATGTAGAAACACAATTTTGTTTCTTGGAGAACCAACTTACCAGTTTGTCCCCAAGAAACTGTGCTCCTCTTGAAGTGCTTTTTCTGTCCATTCTACATCCTGCAAAATCAGCGTCAGTGTAGCCAACAAGGTTAAACGCAGAATTTTTCGGATACCATAGACCTAGTGTGGGTGTTTCTTTGAGGTATCGGATGATTCTTTTAACAGCGGCAAGATGAGATTCTTTCGGATTAGCCTGAAATCTTGCACAAAGACATGTAGCAAACATAATATCTGGTCTACTAGATGTCAGATAAAGCAATGAGCCAATTATACCTCGATAGTTTGTATTATCTACCGACTTCCCAGATGGGTCGGAATCTAATTTGCATGTAGTACTTATCGGGGTAGGAATTGATGAGCAGTTATCCATACCATATTTTTTCAATAGGTCATGGATATACTTAGTCTGACATATAAAAATTCCATTTGGTAATTGTTTGATTTGCAATCCAAGAAAGAAATTCATCTCTCCTATCATGCTCATTTCAAACTTTTTAGTAATCAGCTTACCAAATTTCTCACATAGTTTTGGATTCGTAGAACCAAAAATAATGTCGTCTACATAAATTTGAATTAGCATAATATCCGAATCGTGATTTTTAAAGAATAAGGTTGTGTCTATATGTCCTTTAGTGAACCCTGATTCAACTAAAAATTGGGACATGACATCATACCAAGCACGAGGGGCTTGTTTGAGTCCGTATAAGGCCTTGTCTAACCTATAGACATAATCAGGATTTTCCTTATCTAGGAATCCTTCGGGCTGAGAGACATAGACTTCTTCCTTAAGAATTCCGTTTAGAAAGGCTGTTTTAACTTCCATTTGAAATACGGTGAAATTCTTATGAGCTGCATATGCTAGGAACAGTCGTATAGATTCTATTCTGGCGACTGGTGCATATGTTTTGTCATAGTCAATGCCTTCTTGTTGGTTGTAACCTTTGGCTACCAACCTTGCCTTATTCCTTATTATAATTCCGTCTTCATCTCGCTTGTTTTTAAAAATTCATTTTGTACCTATGATAGTTTTACCCTTAGGTCTTGGTACTAATGTCCACACATTTAAGCTCTCAAATTGGTTTATCTCCTCTTGCATGGCTATTATCCAATTTGAGTCGGATAAGGCTTCTGATACTTTGGTAGGTTCTATTTGACTAAGTAACAAGAATATAAGCAGTCATTTGAAGTTGAAGCTCGAGTTCTAACACCGTGAGTCACGTTTCCTATAAATTGGGAGATAGGGTGAGCTCTTGTCCATTTATATTGTTGAGGTGTGGAGCTTTCCTCAGTTTGGAGTTCAGAGGTTATAGGCGGACTTTCTATTGCTTGAGACGTTTCCAAATTTGGATTGAAAGTCTGATCGTTCAGAGGGGGATTTGATGAAGAAACAAGAGTTTCGTTTACTGATGTAGAACCTATAGGGGAGGTATTGTCAAATGATTCAGTAATGTCATCATTTGAAGTATTAGATTCAGTGGGGATAGGAATGTCCTCATCTAGAGTTTGGACATCATGTATGTTGGTATTATTCCTATAGACAGTTTCGAATGGTGAATCTAATTCAATTAAGTCTCGTAACTCAGATTCAGAAAGAACTTCTGAGTTATTAGGTTGTTGACTTTTTGTCAACTTTCCAGTAGGAACATGTTCTGATTGGTCTTGATCAGAAGCTACCAGTGGAGGCGCGGGTCTTGAACTGTGTTGCTCTGATACCAATTGTAGGTCCAGAAATCGATCAACACAATTGATTAACATACAATTTAGGTTCGAACTTTACAGAGAACTTGCGGAAGCTATTTTCGAACCTTATCAAATGCAGAGCAGCTTGATCGAGGCTGTGTGGATCCAAATACTGATTGATCATCGAGCAGCAAATCCGATGATAATCAATCAGTCTTCAACAAAGTTTTCGATCGAAGATTGGTTGTGTGTGAGTTCGCGCGCGTAAAGTATAAACGGAGGAGAGAGAATTTTGCAAAAATGAATTTTCGATTAAACCAAAACTTTACGTGCGTAAAACAATTTTCCAAAAACCTTACCGAAAATAAACGAGGACCGAGAATATATATACCTTTCAGCTTTTGGTATATATTTAACATTTGGTCCTCAGACTATCTAGTATTTACAAGCTGACCAATAACAAGAGGAATACAATGATAAACACAATAAATATTCCTAACAACCTTATTTAGTCTCACAGTTTTCGAGAAACCATCCATTGTGCTTTTTTCAGCCTTTTCTTGCATTTTTTTTAATTTTTACATTTTCACCTTATTTAGTTTCACAGTTCTCTAGAAACCATCCATTTTGATTCTTCAGCATTTTCTAGCATTTTTTTAATTTTTACGTTTTCATCTTGTTTAGTCTCACAGTTCTCGAGAAACCATCCATTTTGATTCTTCAGCATTTGCTTGAATTTTTTTAATTTTTACATTTTCACCTTATTTAGTCTCACAGTTCTCGAGAAACCATCCATTTTCATTTTTCAGCCTTTTCTTGCATTTTTTAATTTTTACATTTTCTTTTTCTAGATTTTCATTATAATTGGCTGGAGATTAGGCAATCATTAAAATTTAATGCAACGTTAGAGTTTGTAGAATTAAGTTGAAAAGTGCTATGGTAGAGGAATTGAAATGAATTCCTTAATAAAAAAATGGCACTTAGGTGGGGTACTTGTGGATGTCCAAAAGGACAAGATAAGTTTTCCAGATTTGAACAGTATTTTACATCAAAGATTTCTGTCATCCTTCATATTAAATATTGAAAAAAAAAAAATATCCCCATATTTCTCTTTATTCAAATAATTGTGATATTTTCAAAATGTCAAAACAAATTAGACTTCATTTTTTTTTCTTCCACTGCTAAAAATATAAATAAAAAATAATAAATTAGTCAGTACATATAGAAGTTTGGGAACTAACCCAGTTGACTCCTATAATAATTTGAAATATTATGTTACTTTTATTGGCAATTTTTCTCGCAGTACATGGCTTTATTTACTAAAACCGAAGTATTTTAAAATCTAGCTGAAAATCAATATGATGCCAAAAATATTCAGATCAGACAATGGTACTGTATACATAAATAATAATTTATCAGGATTAATAAAAGAAAATAGAATTTGCCATCATACAACATGCATTAATACTCCAGAATAAAACGGTGTATCTGAGAGAAAAAATCAACATCTCGTAGATGTTACGAGATCTATTCTATTTCAAATTAATGTTCCAAAAAACTATAGGTGAGATGCAGTACCTACGAGTACGTATCTGATAAACAGATTGTCATGCGTTCAATTAAATCCTAAAGGGTTAATTATTTTTTTAGTCATATAATTTAGGGGATATGGCATTATAGGGACAATGAACTCATTGGATGACATTATACGAACAATAACTTTCAATATTAAGCAATTTGAGACATTATATATGCGCTGTAACCCTAGATTTTGCCCTAAATTCTAGGGTTTCGGCGTATAATCTAGGATTTCGGTGAATTTAGGGGCACTAGTACAAAAATGGGAATAGGCGATTGTTTTTATGGGGTATGAGCGACGGTTTCACGGCGACGTCCAGAGCCCCGACGCACATACTCGAATTATAGACGACGATTGTTAACGATCGCCTATATACATCTATAGGCGACGGTTGTCAAATCAACCATCGCGACGGTTTACGTTAACAACCGTTGCCTATATAGTATAATATGGGCGTTGGTTTTTCTTGACAACCGTCACTGCTTATTAATTGTTTTTAAAAATTTAATTTGTTTTTACGATATCCCATCAAACATGTAATCAACTCAAAAAAATTTCCATACAATCCAACAAACAAATTTTAATAAATAAAATATTCAACTAATCCACAAAGTTATAATACAACTCACAAAGTTTCACAAAATTCTTCAAAACTACGATAACTCACATGACTAAACAAACGACATTGAAGTACGCCCACAACTCCCGTATTTCTTCAATGGATGCATCGTTGTAAGTAATTTCTTCTAATAACTGTAATATTATATAAGAATAATACATTTAAAGCATAAATACATAATAAGAATCATTTGAAAATTCTCAAAGTTAGTTTTATTATTATACCTTCACCAAGTTGCCCCTCTCGCCTCCGACACAACTAATAATATCGTCCATATATCGCATGGCGTAGTAGCCACACAATTCTGTATCGGACGATTGTCGTGGGAACTTTGTGTTACATCGAACAAAATATAGTATGTTAGTTATAATTCATAAATTAATTTAAAAAATCATAAAAATGTGAACCTTGCATGCTTTCCAAGTAACAACGAATGCCTTCTTCTTACTTTGAAGTCCACCCACGAAAATTGCCGTCTTTATTACCCTAAAGCTAAAAAGTATGTAAAAAGGCTAAATTTTAAATACGAATTTTTATTTCACAACACTTACACGTTTAGTTGGTCACGTATCCCTATCTTCCTAACACCAAGCTTTGGTGCCAATGGATCGAACACAAACTCTGTGTTCGCGACAAACTCAATCACCAACAAAATCCAATGACCCCTAAATAAACACCATAAAATGTTGAATATTACATAAACTACGAATATATGATAGAAAATATTTATATCTTACCCTTCACAATAAGGAGCAAAAATATAATTGGACGATTGGTTTAAATCTCCTAAAGCTGCAGCCATGTAGCTAATTTCCCTATCGACGTTTTCCTCATGGGCCATCTAACTTAAAATATTGGGATTGAAGAACTGGAAGTCCAACGACTCTTGACAGATACCTTTCTAAAATTCATAAAATAATCATATGATTTAATGCAAAATAACCTGTAATGATTTGTTACAAACAAAATGAAAATACCTCAGAAAAAGTTAAATCACTGAAGAATCCAATGTGGCGACCACCCCAAACTCACCCGTAAATTTCACAAACGACGCGGTTTTATGAAAACGATTTGCGTGACTCTATTTAAAATCGTCTACACATACTAAACATTTATAAAACAAAATCCTTAAAAACACGAATATTTATAAAAGTAGATAATAAAACAAACCGTCAACGGCAGACACTCGTAAGACCAAAAGCACAAGACAATCGTCTCGACTTGACACATATATATATATATATATATATATAGACCATAAAATTAACGTTACCATAAAAATACCATAAGCACACATAAACAACTTGACCCGACTCGACTCAACCCAATACGATATATATATAAATATATATAAACCCTACAAACACATACGCAACAGAAGGGACTGGCCCGCCACACAGGTCGTTATCCATGTACAGTCCACCTCAAAAGTCCATGGAAGCTCCAAAGATCAGCCTCGCCGACTACGTTAGTCACGCAAAGTCATCATGCTCACCTACAACGAATGAACTATATGAGCTAGAAGCTCAGTAAGCAAAAATCATGCATGTGGTGTGAATATGCAAGCCCTCATCAAATGCATACTCTACGCGTATCAATATGCGACTCAATATCTCGAAATGTATCATCGCTCTCTTTTCTCTCTCTCTCTCTCTCTCTCTGGGCCCGTGGCTAAACTACTATGCACCACACAGAGCTCTATAAATCAAGTGACAGTGCCCACACTGGGTAGCCTACGCTAGGTCTCCCTAGGTCGCTCCTCCTGCCACGCGGTCGCCTACGCTAGTTGGCCTACGCTAGGTCTCCCTAGGTCGCCCCCTTCCAGGTCGCTCCTTATCGCATCAAATGGCAGTGCTACACTCTAGATGGCCTACGCTAGGTCTCCCTAGGTCGCCCCTACCGTCTATGGTGCAATAGTAAAAGCCATGACTCTACTGCGAGTCGACTGCCAATAACCGGCAAACACATCGCTCTCTGGCGATCACAACAGTGCATATCAACACTCGACTATACTCGCTAAATATGCATGCGCGTGCATATGCCGTGAATGATATGATCGATGTATCACATACCTCATATGCAAATATCAACCAAACGGGGATAGCAACATCATAGAATAATTATCAAAACAATACAACACGTATATTATGAACATCGAATAATATGTCCATGCGTCGTAGTTGGATTTTCACTTACCTTTTACACGAGCTTTCATAATTTAGAATATGTTCGTTCTAACTCAATTAGCTATGGTATCCTCGTCTCAAAATACCTATACAATATCAATAGGTAAATATTTAACAAGAAACCTTAGTGCTAATCTCATATGCTATGTCTTTTCATTATTCTCAGCGGGCGTTAATCAATATGCAATCGAAATTTAAATGATTTAAATAACAAGACTTACAGCATATTATTATGTTATAAGAGAGGAGAACCCGAAGCAATTTAGCTGAAGCTATTATATACTTGAGTCGATTGCTGAAATGAGATTTCCTCTAGCAGCTCGGTTTAACCCTTTCGAAGAGCTTTCTTTCATTTAATTTTTTTTTTTATTTTCTTTACTATTCACGTTGGTTTGCAGATCAGAAAAAGGGAAGACCTTTGCCCTTAATATTTATAGAATGGTAGAAATGAGACAGATGAAACAAACGGTCATCATTTGATGTTTATCGTTTCTGATCAACCTATTAAAAGCTAGAGACAAAATATATTAGCAGTTAGCATTGAGATGAGTATGCTCTTCACGTGGCTTGCAGATTTCTTAAAAGAGAAAAAAATAAGTCTTAGCTGCTATGAGTTAAATGAGGTCTAAGTGGTGGAATATTTAATTTTACCTCTTAAGAAATTCAAGTGATAGCTACAATGATAAGTTATTATTATTATTATTATTATTATTATTATTATTATTATTATTATTATCATCATCATCATCATCATCATCATCATCATCATCATCATCATTATTATTATTATCATCATTATTATTATTATTATTATTATTTGCTTGAAATTCTAATAACTTCACATGTGATTAACTAGTAAGGTGTCTAACTTTTATAAATATTTTCTAAGTTCAGTGTATGTAATAACAACACGTGTAACTAGCCGCATCCAACAGTCGACACGTATTTCCATTCCGTCTCAACTATCCGGATAAGAATTTCTAAATATTTTATCTAATCATACTTCTTATAATTTATTTATCCTAGAATGATATGACAAATTAATAATCATTACGTTAGCCAAATAAATCGGATAAAATATAAAACATACGCAAATGCATAGAGAATGCAAAGCAAGAAATTATTACGAATTATGCAACATATTATGCAAAACACATATTCATATATGTTGCAAATGCAATGCATGAATTATATTGGCCCAATTAAACGTTCGAGGCTCGGGTATCACATCCAAGCTCACGAGTTTGAACAATTCTCGAATGTCCTTGACGTCGATGAACGTCTGATAATCCTCACGTCTGAAAATATCGGGCATATTTAAAAGAGTTCTAACAATATTGTCACACATTTTCTTCCACGTGCATCACATAAATGCAATGTCACACGTCTTAGTGCTCACAGTATGGAAGATCTCAAAATATTGACCGTTTTTTTCCAAACATTGTCTTTTGATTGTTTGCACTTTTTGCCGAACTGGGTATTGATGTTTGCGATGATGTCACATACTTCAATGCCATTCAACGGAAATGTAGCCTTAGAAATCTCGCTATTCCCGTTAAAAAGTGGCAGCAACTTTTTCTTTTTTCGATATTCATGTGTACGCATCGTACACCTCAACGCCTTCATACCACCGAGTTTTTAGATCATCAATCAACAGAGCTAAGTAGACATCGATGTCGTTACTAGGTTGTTTTGGACCCGATTTCAACAACCACAACATGACGTATTTCCTTTTCATAGAAAGCCACGGAGGGAGGTTGTAGATACAAAGCAGTACCGGCCAAGTACTGTAACGGCTGCTCATGTCACCGTGTGGGTTTATCCCGTCAGTGCAAAGCCCAAGCAATAAGACTCTCAAATTCGACCGAACGAAATCAGTCAAACCATAAACCCTAAATTTCGAAGCAAAAAAGCCCAAAATTAGATTTATATTTCGAAATCACCCAAAAAAATCAAGAAATTCGATGTATATACACAACAAATTCGACATATATACAACAAAATAAACCGAAGTCAAGCAAAATTGAACGAAATATTAGTCAAAATTCCAAAAATCCATGTCAATTTCGAAAAGAAAAACCCCTATAATGCCACATCCCCTAATTTACAGGACTAAAAAGTAATTAACCCAATCCTAAAAGCCGTCTAGAAATTTAATTGAATGGGCAACATAATTCAGAATATCTATGTGTATTTGGATATACAGCCTTTATATACGTAAAAAGACACGATAAATTAGGTACAACTTTGTAAAGTCAATCTTCTTGGATATTCGTATCAGAGAAATGCTTATAAATGCTACAACCCAAATAATAAATTATATATATATATATATATATATATATATATATCTCAAATGCTACAATCCAAATAATAAAAAATTATATATATATTATATATATATATATCTAGAGATGTAATATTCAAAGAAAACGAATATTACTTTTCACCCATTCAAAATACAAACCATGACAATATTAATAATCGAACAAACATACCATTACCAGAACCAATGAACGTTGAAGAAATATGGATCACAAATAAAGAACAAAGAATTGAAGAAACCAATAGTACAATAGACGACCACCTCAAAATTTAGGCGGAGAAAATATACAAAATCAAGAACTGCGAAAATCAACACGTTCTAGAAGACCACCTCAAAATTTAAAGATTTTATAACAAACCAAGTAAAATACCCCATTCAAAATTATTTTTCTTACAGTCAAATTATACTAAAATATTATATATTTATAAGTAATATTTCTATAGAAATAGAACCGAGTAACTTTCAAGAAGCTATCAAACAACAAAATTGGCACAAAGCAATGCAAGAAGAACTAAATGCCTTAGAAAAAAATAATACTTGGAACATCGTTAGATTGCGAAATAATAAAAACCTGTGAAATGCATGTGGGTATACAAAATTAAATACAATAGTTGTGGAACTGCAGAACAGTACATGGCAAGACTAGTATCTAAAGATTTTAGTCAAACATATGGTATTGACTACCTAGAATCCTTTGCACCAGTTGCAAAATGAATACTGTCAGAATCCTACACTATATACCGCGGTGAACTCTGGACGGAGTTTATCCCACATGGATATTAAAAATGTCTTCGTACATGACAATCCTCAAGAAGAAATATACATACAACTATCCCCAGGATACAAACTTGAAAATAATAAATTTAACCATGTATGTAAATTAAAGAAAACTATATATGTCTTAAAACAATCACCACGAGCATGATATGAAAAATTCAATCATGCTCTCTTACTTAATGATTTCGTAAAAAGCTCAACTGACTCATCAACATTCATTAAAAATATTAATCAACTATTGCAATTAGTCTAATATATATCAATGATATTATTATAATCGGAAGTGATGAAAATGAAATAGACAAAGTAAAAATGTATCTAAAGCTCAAATTTAAAATAAAAGATCACGGTCAAATAAAACATTTTCTTGGTATTGAGATTGATGACTTCTCAAAAGGAATATTTTTATCGAAAACAAAATATGTATTAGATCTCCGTATGGAACTATGTAATTAGAAGTAAAGCCAGCTAAAATTCCTATGGAAATCCAGAAAATGGCGAGTCACTAAAGAATATTGCACAATTTCAAAGATTGGCTGGGAAACTTGTTAAATTAATTTAACAGTAACACGACCTAACATTTCGTTTTCTGTTAATTCTGTTAGTCAATTTATGTGGGCACCAAGAACCACACACCTCAAAGCTATCGATTGGATACTAAAATATCTTAAAAGAACACCCGGACGAGGCATTTGGATGAAAAAGAGTGGAACACGCGACATAGTTGGATACTCCGATGTAGATTGGGACGAAAGTTTTGATTGAAGATTTACTATTGGATATTGCTTATCTGTTGGATGCATGAGTAAAAAACAAAACGGTGTTGAGAGATCTAGTGTAGAAGCCGAATACAGAGCAATGGTCTCGACAATAAGCGAACTCATAAAGATCAAGTAGTTTTTGAACTATATGACATTCAAATGCAAAGATGCCATGCAAATATATTGCAATAATCAAGCTGCGATACACATAGAGGTTGACTGTCATTTTATATGACACAAAAGCTACAATCCGGAGAGATGTTGGCCAACATCTTCACTATAGCATTGGAGTTTCCAGTCTTCGACAACATACGAGTCAAGTTAGGTTCAATCAGCATATTCGAACCAAACTTGAGGGGGAATGTTAAAAATAATCTACAAGAGAGGATGAAGAAAGGAAAGCAATCTCGGATTTAAATTAATTAATGCAATTATTCCATCTACCAACCTCATATCAGTTCCCTTGTGTTTTTAGTTGAATTCCGTCCCATGATTTCTTCAGCTGTGTTTTTTTTTGTGGCAGTAGTTATTATCTTAGGCAATATTCTAATCCTCATGTCTTATGCAACTGTACTACTTACCAGGCGAAATTCGTTATGGTAATCCAGACTTGCTAAGTGTTTCCAGGTTATTCGCTCGATTAAGCATTAGTGCTTCGCCGTTAAATTATACAATAGAAATAATGTAAGACTGTTTCTAACATCAAGTTAATGTTACATTATTAATATAGCAACTACGTTTCCCATCGCAGCACGCGTAAATCTACAGTCTTTATCGCATGTTGTTATATAATGATAAGACTCATATTATAAGTTTGTATGTAACACAAATGCTGTAAGAATGTATTTAACACCAATTGTGTGTCCACTGTTATATTATATAATGATGGAATATTAAAGTGTATTAAGTGTGATGGAAATATTTTATATTTTACATATATTGTTAGACACTGCAGTCATATAGCAATACATTCTTAAAACATCCCACTAACAGTTTCCCAATGTGTATAGCCAAGGTAGATGTTTAATAAACTAACAACCGTGTCGACCGATTATTATAATCCACGAATTTTTCGATACCCCCCACGTTACTATACTTTACTTACTACATGATCTGTGAAATATAAACTATCTCAACCACACTTACATTCTTAAGTTATCAAATTGCATCATTAAACTTAATATTGGATAGGCAATAATATAACAGTTGACAACCAAAGCAATCAGTAAAGCAGTCTAACAACATCATTGCAAACTATCACTATTACCATTATATCATTATATAATATAACAGTCGAACAGTGAAGCAGTCTTACAACATTGTCGTTAGCAACGATATTACATTAACAATCCTACCACTATATAATATAACAATGGATCAGTGGAGCAGTCTTACAATATTTATCTTAATAACAATCTTACCATAAGCAGTCATACATCAACGATTGGTAATTGTTAGACTGTTATTAAAAATATTGTTGACATAATACTGTTCAACTCAAAGATTGTTTTATTGAATATTAATCTTTTTTAGTGCCTTTTAAGTTAAAACATTTGTTTAGTGAATCCGGTGTGCAAAAAATGGTATTAATGTCAGTGTTGTATGACTGGTTAACAGATCGATCATTGTATTATATATTAGTATGAATTTTATTAGTATTCATGTTGTAATCCTACATTTGTGTTTAAATTTTATTACAAAATTTACAGTCAAACTATTTTATCGTCCATGCTTCTGAAGGCTTACACGCAGAAATCGGAACATTAATTGGTTGCATTAATCTGACTCTACTTAATAATTTCATGTTTTTTGGGAAACATTGTTCCTAACGTAAATGTTGTAAGACTGCTTTACTGGTAGAATTATATATTATATAATGATATGCAACTAACGCCAATGTTGTAAGAGTACAACTAACATCAATGATATATGATTGCTCAACTGCCTGTGTGTTATATTGTATAATGATAAGATTGATTTTGTCAGACTGTTTTTAAACATCAATGTTGTAAGTCTGCTTCACTGATCGAATGATTTATTTTTATGAGGTCTTTTAGAAATTCATTGATATGAAGTGAATACCTATTGATTTTGAATATGGATCAAAATGCATGCTTTTATATATCTTGGCGAGATGTGTACCCCATCTATTTTATAGATGGGTAGAAGTTTCATAAATTCTTCTAAATTCTTAAATTTCTTTTGTTCAAAAAGAATGTGATCACTTCCGATATATTCATATCTATTTAGATTTGATTTGAAGGGTTAAATTAGTTGGTTGACAGGATAAAAAGTCGAAGCTGAAATAGATGCAGATAATGGTATTCCCCGAATGTGCCGCTAGAAGACAAATGATTGGAAGATGAAGAGTTCTCCAATGCTGAAGGATATTGTTGACGCAGTTTCCCTATCAGGTGTGGACAAGAATCTCTTGCACCCTACAACTGAAGAGTCTACGTCACATTTTACCTCAAGCAAGTTTGAACATTGTAATGGAGATGAGGATCTGCAGAGAATAACTTCACTATTGTTGAGTGGTTTACAAGTGTTGTGTCTCCAATCTGCAAGCACGGATTCATTAGAAGACAACAGTAATGAGGGGATTCAAAACCAAAGTGATGATGCGTTTTCTACGCACAATGAGACGGTTGTTGTACCAACCATACTCTCATCGTCTTCCATTCATCATCCGCAAGGTTAAATTCAAGGCCACCACTCATTGTAACGCGGCAGCTTCCTCCAAATCCAAAGAAGTAGACCATGAAGCTCCAGAGCTAGATAATGAGAACATAATGGACAGTGACATTACTCTGCTACATAAACCTGCTAAGAGGAATGCTTCCAGTATTATTAAAAAAACCACTTCAACTACAGGTATGCCGCGAAGGGTTACCAGACTATCGTTAGGCATGAGTGAAGAAAACATGTAAGTTGCAACTGATTTGAAAAGCACACAACTTTAAATTTGTAAGACTGATTGGCATTCCATTATTATGCTGCTTTATATTACCGCTTTCAAAACAGATAATTGTAAGAATAGTGTTGTAGTATGACTATTAGCAACACCATGTGTTAGACTCCTTGATGCTAATATGTTTTACATTTGACCTCAAGTACGTATGTTAAGACTGTACATTGAGGTAATATAAATTTTAGCAAAACAAGTCTTAACATCAATTACTAAATCTTCTAAAAAAATTGACAAAAATGTAAGAAAACATTTTCCCACACATACTAAAATAACAATAATGCTAGATGGACGTATAATAAACTTTTACAATAGTTCCGCTTGTAATGAGGTTTCGAATAGTTTCAATTGGTCAAAAATGATTTTCCATGTTTGTTGTTTGTCGATTCTTCTATTGTAACGTGCGTTTTACGTTTGGAATAAGAAAAAAAAAGAATCTTTATTTGAATTGAATGTTCTGCATGACTAATATTATCATGCTATATACATAACTTATTGCAGTTCCCAATGATTTAATTTCCATATTCCAAAAGATAAAGATCGTCTCCTCATCGATTTTATCGTTTAGCACTGATATCGTAAGATTTTAACTAACATCAATATTGGAACACTGAAACTAACATCAGTGTTATCAGATTGTTCTACCGATTCCCAAATACGGATTGCCAGCTAAATTATGCAATGGCAGTAGTGTAAGACTGTAACTAAAATTAAATTAATGTTATATAATTGAAATACGTTTGTCCAACTTATTACCGCAACAGAAGATACCAGTTGTAAATGATTGTTCAAACAACGTTTAAATTTGATGAAAATTAGACCCGTGCATCGCACGGGCAACACCTAGTATAAACAAAAAATTAAGCTAATAGGGAAAAAAATCGGATATGAAAATTATTAAATGACCACGAGAATGCATTATAGTTTAATTTTATATATTTTATTTATAGCAAAAATCGAGTAAACCTAACATAAAAAAAAAAATAGGGGGGAAAAAGACCAATATACCCCATGTCACAAAAAGATTAAACAAAAACATCGAACCTATACATTGCTATGCATGAAATATAACCACGATAGAAAAGAATTTGTAACTCGTACCAAATTAACAAATATCGTCATTTCCGGTCTAATAACTACCAGGCTGGCCCTGAAGGGGGACAAAGGGGGTGGCGCCAAAGGCCGGACGTTATATGGAGGCCGATCTGGTTCTTGCTTTAACTTTGGTTATGGTTAAAATTAAAAAAAAAATTATTACATTTGTGTATTGCGTCATATAAAAAAATGTCAAGAAGGAGCTGCTAAAAAACCAATAAAACATTTTATTTTATGTAAAATGAAAATTATTAGAACAAACAATTAAATTCATTGTTTTGGCAACGCAAATATAGGGAAAAGTAAAGGAGAAAACATCTCTGAAGATAGAAAGATCACTTTATTGTTTTGACATATCGGTTGTATCTAATAATTTTGTGAAGAAGGGAGAAGTTAAGAAATAAAAATAACACACAATAAAAACCCATTGTTTTGCAACACAAAATTAGGGAAAAGGTGAGGAGAAACTAAGATTCAAGCACATATATCACATATGTCTTCTCAGTCAGTTCATTGGGTAAAAGGAAACCTAGTAGCATTACTTGTCTAAGTGGGTAATCCACCATGCCACCCACACCATGCTCGACAAACTCGCTAGGCGTGAGAAATACGCCATGACAGGCACGCAATATCTTAAAACCTGGTTCCGTGTAATGGAGCACGAAACCGTACACCCTATTCCCATCTGCACTACTAATGTACAGAAAAGGTATTCTGGGATGTTGATCAGTACTCTGACGTGGTGGTGGCGACGGTGGTGGTGGTTCCATTTGAACCATTTCATTTCTTTCCTGCATAGCAGCCGCGGAAGCATTTAGGGCTCCTTCTCCTGTAGAGAAAACAATAACAAGTAGTCAAGTCCGTACAATTTATGTAATAATTACAATGATTTGTAGGTCAGGATTTGGTTGGATACTCTTTTTTTGTCGAATGAGAAGTACATGTAACGTGAAGTACAACACCGCAAAATAACGGTTTGTCAGGAAAACAATAAATCATCTGTAACGAACACTTTAGACCGCGAATACCATTGCAGTTTGTTCAGAAAAGAAACGACAAAAAAATCTTGAAAACAAGCGCGATCAATCGCATATATAACATTAATACTGCAAATATTGTTGCAGTTTGTCTATTGCATCGTATAAGAAAAATGTCAAGAAAGGAGCGGCTAAAAGACTAATAAAACATTTTATTTTATGAAAAATGAAAATAATTAGAACAAATAATAAATTTCATTGTCTTGGCAGCACAAATATAGGGGAAAATATAGGAGAAATAATATCTGAAGATAAGAAATATCAATTCATTGTTTTGACTGATCTACTAATTTTGTGAAGGAAGGAGGGACGTTAATAAGATAAATATTACATACAATAAAAACTCATTGTGAGCCACGTGATTGAACATGTGTCAATATTTGGAGAATGGAACATAGATTGGAACATAATTGTGGAACAGAAGATCTCAAGCATAAGATCTCTAGCGCTAAAACAATTAAATGGAAGTCTTTGTGCATTCCTTGCATTTCATCTATTCAACCTTCTTTTGTACGTGCAACCCATGCGTTGTTTCTTGTCATTTTTTTATATATTTTTTATTTTTTTCTTTATATGCCCCACATTTGAGATTATTCAACAAAATGTAGTAAAAAGGTAACGGAAAAACTAAGATTCACGCACACTCTAAAAATCCGATAAAAACAACCATCACAAATATAACATTGACTCATTCATGTCTTCTTCTCAATCGGTTCATTGGATAACGAAGCCTAGTAGAACGACTTGTCTGAGTGGGTAATCCATCGTGCCACCCCCACCATGCTCGACAAACTCGCTACGCGTGAGTATACTCCATAGAAGGCGCGCAATATCTTGAAACCTGGTTCCATGTGATGTGGCACGAAACCGTACACCCTACGCCCATCTGCACTACTCGTGTACACATAAGGTATTATGGGACGTTGAGTACTCTGATGTGCTTAGTGGTGGTGGTGGTTCCATTCGAACCATTTCATTTCTTTCTTGCATAGCAGCATTTCGGGTTCCTTCTCATGCGGAGAAAACATTAACAAGTATGTTGACTCAACGTGGAGCCCACAAAGAAAAAAATATAAAAAGACATGAAACAACGCATGGACTGCGCGCACAAAAAAAAAAGGCTGCATAGATGAAATGCAAGGACTTCGCATTTAATTGTTTTAGTTTGTTTGCTTCCTACCTTACTTATAAATAGGTGCAAAGTGTGATGTAAGCGTGTAAGGGAAATAAAGTGTCAACAAGAAAAAGTTATTCGTCCCTATATAGTTCTCTGTACACGAATAGTTCAAGCACCCACAAGCATTTTCTAGTTTCTGTTCTTCTGATAATTCGGTCTGATATCAAAAACATAACAGACTATTTTTCAGTTCAGCTCTTTCATACTCACGATAGTTCACATCAAAGCACACTCGGTATTTTACAGCATATAAAAAAAACCATCAAATTGTAATCGGAGTCATGTCGACAGTAGGAGCAACCGGTGGCCAAATGTCAATCCCAAAGCTCACAAAATACAGCTACGACAACTGGAGCATTCAGATAAAGGTACCGGGTACCAAGACGTATGAGAAATTGTTGAAGACGGGCGCACCGAACCAGAACGCACGACTGGATACACGGCGACCCAACTG
This sequence comes from Lindernia subracemosa, assembly GCA_028392965.1. Lineage (NCBI taxonomy): Eukaryota > Viridiplantae > Streptophyta > Magnoliopsida > Lamiales > Linderniaceae > Vandellia > Vandellia subracemosa. The sequence continues at coordinate 822,492 of JAQPCC010000020.1, read as the reverse complement.
AAGGCGTTGAAGGGTTCTCACAAACTAGATAAGACCACACTCTACATCATCTTCCAATATGTAGACGAGGCAGACTTCGAATAGATAGCCGAAGCCAAAACATCGAAAGATGCATACAAAGCCGTCGATCGAGTGAAGCAACTGCGGCTGCAGACTCTTCGTGGTGATTTAGAAACGAGGAGAACGAATGCATGCTTGAGTACATAAAAAGAGTACAAAACATCGCAAATCAGTTGAAGAGAGATGTCCAGACTCTAGCTGATGCCCGAGTCATTGAGAAAATTCTACGACGAACGAGTACGAAAATGTGGTATGTGCAATAGAAGAATCCAAAGACCTTGAGAAATGACGGTCGATGAAGTCTCTGTATCGCTAGAAGCTCATGAGCAATAAAAGAAAAAGAAGAGGTTGGATCCTCTAGACGAGGCCCTACAGATAAAATTGTCAACTAAAGAGGATAATCGTTGTATATGCACCACATTCGAGGAAGAGGACATGGCCAAAGAGGGGGGGGGGGGGGGGGGGGGGGAATACAGGCCGAGGACGGGAATACAATCAAAGAAAACAAAGGACAAACCCGCAACTAAAATTGGAGATGACGAGGTCGAGGCGGTCGCTCAAATTTGAATGCTACAAATGCGGAAAGTTAAGATATTTTGCAAAGCACAGCTGGTCCGACAAGAAGGTAGAAGAAAATGCGAATATAGTCGCACAAGAAGAGACATGGTGTGGTATCTTGACACCGGTGCCATCAATCATATGAGCGAGCACAAACATCTCATTACTGATTTAATGAAGATCGATGATGGACACGTGTCTTTTGGAGATCCATCGAGGATAGAAGTAAACTACCGAGGAAAAATACTTTTCTCTCAAAAGGATGTCAAACAAGGATTGGTCGAGGACATTTATTTCGTACCGGACTTAAAGACCAACATCTTAAACATGTGGCACTTACATAAAAATGGATATTCGGTGTTAATGAAGGACCGATCACTACAACTAAAAAACAAAGATGGTAGAATGATTGCACGAGTTGAGAAGGAAAAGCAGAATGTTCAAGCTCAACTTGAAGACGATTCAAGAATAATGTTTTAAAGTTGACATGAAGGACAAAGACAATTTATGCATATGCGATTCCGACATTTACACTACGGAGGCCTGGAAGAGCTCTCCAAGAAGGGCACGGTGCATGGAATGCCGATAATAGAGAGAAGAAAGAAGCTTTGTGAAAGCTGCGTAATCGGGAAACATTCGAGAACGACTATTCAGAAGCAGGCAAGTTTTCTTTATAAGTTAGTTTCTTTCTTTAGTATAAATAGAAAATAATGTACAAAACTTTTGATTTGATGGATAGAAACGGTTTTTCCTTTTGTGTTCTTCTCAACAATCTCAAAATTCTTTCGATTCTCTGCTTCGACAAGGAGAATGTAGCGCCCCGTTTTTCTATCACATTTTATGCACATATTTCATGCATCTATAAAATACTCACGTAAAATGTTTCGCTTTTCATAATCATTCCTGTTAAATAAAAACAAGTGCGCACATCCGATCGAATCACTTTCACACATAATATACATATGTTCACATATCATTTAAATATCATACAAAAGTCGATAATATTTCTTGGACTATATGCAAACGATGAACAGAGGGAAGCAGGATGAGAGCGTAGCCGACCGACCTTTAATCCATGACTTAATGCGGAAGCTTCACTTTAAGACGTTCGCTAGCTATCTACAACAAATGTGAAGACAAATATTCAGAGTATGATCGCAACATGTAAATCAATATTCGTAACTATAAAGCTGTAAACAGATAACATACAAATTCTGTCAAGCTCACATAGTCATTCCTGTCATAAATTCAGTCACATAACCATCATTCATATGATCCTTATAACATATGTAATTCTATATGCTGATACTTCCGTTATCAACCAGCTAGACTCGAACTATCAATCGTATATGCGTGCCCATGCATGGGACTCTGTAAGCATTTCTGTATATGGTGCCTGTACAGGACTCTGTCATCCCCCTATTTGTAGGGACGTAACCATAGCATCTGTATCGCATCATCCGAAGCCGTAGCAGTCATAACGGTTTCTCTTTTCCTTTTAATATGTATGCATGACATATACAAATAATCTTTCATATTAAATAACATATCAAGTCGATTCATGTTTCACATATATCACGAAATCATCAATCAATCAATTCACATATAGCACATAAAGTACATGTTGCAGATCATACTCACAAGTTTGGCGTAAACTTCGAATTTTCTTTATTTAGTCTTGTCGTCGCCTTTTTCGGAATTTTGACCTATAACACGTTACTTTCGATAATCAACATGAGGCTTACATGAATAATACATATGTGTGATATGCATGCTTTATGTATGAGCATGTTTCTATTTCGAATTCCCAGCGTTCGGTTTATCGACTTGAATACTTTTGATATTTTTGGTCAAGTGTTTCTGCCCAGAACTGGCAGTAAGTACTTTTTTGAACATATATTTTGATTCAGAACATCAATTACCCTGATTTGAACTTATTTAGACAACCAACTTGATTATCTACCACTTTCATGTTTTACACTTTCTCTAGTTCAAAGTGTATCTACTTCAAAAATGGGATACAATAACTTTTCGAAGTGGTTTTCGAAGTGATTTTCGAATGTTACGGTCCATAAATGACAGTCAACTCCTTTTTAACCATAACGTTCGATTCAAGGCATCAATTACCCTGATTCGAACTTTTATAGATAGATAACTTGATTATCTACAACTTTCTTGTTTTACACTTTCTCTAGTTCGAAGTGTATCTACTTCGAAAATGGGACACAATAACTATTTGCAGTGGTTTTCGGAGTGGTTTTCGAATGCTACTGTCCAGAAATGACAGTAAACACCTTTTCAACCATAACTTTTGATTCAGGGCATCAATTACCCTGATTCAAACTTCTATAAACCCACCAACGTGGCATCAGACTTGCTGACATGCGCATTTGAAAGAACCGCCGCATAAATAAAAAATCTGATGAGGTGCCACGTAATATTAGAAATTCAGTCTCATCGTCATCTTCAGATGAAAAGAAATTCTTAGATGAAACAAATTATCTGACAACATCAAGAACGAAAACAAGATTCATTTATCGTCATCAGCAAATATAAAGGACGTTGTCAGACATACCCGACGCCCAAACATCATGTGGCCTAGGATTGCTTTGTTGGACCATCTCTGTTGGAATTGAGCTCAGCGATTGCCAATTACTGACGTCAGAAAGAAATTGCGCGATCCAATTGTCGGCCGATTATGCCAAATCGGAAAATCACCATTTGCGACGGGATTCCGACCACCGCAGAACCCACCGCAGGTCAAACTCCGGCTTCCCTCACCTGCGACCACCGCAGAACACCATGGAAGTGGAGGTCAAACTCCAACTTTGCTCCGCCGCAGACCACCATCGCCTCACCACCACACCTCCCCTCCCCATATCTTAACCCCACATCTCAAATGGGGACTCACGAAGTCACGAATCGAAGATGAGAGGTCACATCGTCATTGTATCTTCAACGATCTCCTTTGCGATATATCCGAAGCTCAAGATTTTTGCAGATGGGAGGCTCGTTGTTTTCTGCAGAACCTCACCACCGCCGAAGCTCGCTGATTTTTTTCACACAACGAGATGTTTTGCAGAAGGGAGGCTCCATTTTTTTTTTGAATTTTATTAATCTTATTTTGGACGTGTCAATTTGTTCCATTTTTTTAGTTTTTATTTTGACTTCTAATATGACGAAGCACCTCGTCAGATTTTTATTGACGTGGCGATTCTGTCAAATGCACATCACATAACATCAAGTCTGATGCCACGTCAGTGGGTTTGGGCCAAAATATCGGGTCGGGGCGTATAATGTCCTAAAATTGCCGTATTTTCGAATGTGATTGAAGGTATAATGTCAACCACTAAATTAGTTGTCCCTATGCTGTCCCCCAAAAATTATGGGACCAAAAAATTATTTAAGCCTTTTCCGATATTCATAGGAATAATTTTTTTTGATAAATTTTGAAATATGGAACATAATTGTGGAACAAAAGATCTCACGCACTTCATGATTTAACATGTGTCAATATTTGGAGAATGGAACATAGATTAGAACATAATTGTGGAACAGGAGATCTCAAGCCCTAAAACAATTAAATGCGAAGTCTTTGCGCATTCCTTGCATTTCATCTATTCAGCCTTCTTTTCTACGAACCCATGCGCTGTTTCTTGTCTTTTTTTTATATACATTTTATTTTTTTCTTTATATGCCCCACATTTGAGATTATTCAACAAAATGTCGTAAAAAGGTAACGGGAAAACTAAGATTCACGCACACTCTAAAAACCAGATAAAAACAACCATCACATATATAACATTAACTCATTCATGCCTTCTTCTCAATCGGTTCATTGGATAACGAAGCCTAGTAGAACGACTTGTCTGAGTGGGTAATCCATCGCGCCACCCCCACCATGCTCGACAAACTCGCTACGCGTGAGTATACTCCATGGAAGGCGCGCAATATCTTGAAACCTGGTTCCATGTGATGTGGCACGAAACCGTACACATAAGGTATAATGGGACGTTGAGTACTCTGACGTGCTAGTGATGGTGGTGGTTCCATTCAAACCATTTCATTCCTTTCTTGCATAGCAGCATTTCGGGTTCCTTCTCCTGCGGAGAAAACATTAACAAGTTGTCAGGTCAATACAATTTAGGTAATAATTACAATCATTTGTATGTCAGCGTTATGTTGGATACTCTTTAATTTTTTTTTGTCGAATGCGAAGATCTGTAACAAACTACAACACTGCGATAATGGTTTGTCGGGAAAACAATCAATCTATAACGAACAACTTTACATCGCATATACCGTTATAGTTTTTGCTCCGAAAAGAAACGACAAGAAAATCTTGAAAAGAAGGACAATTAATGAAAGGAGACTATAAAGCAACAATTTATCTTTTGTCGTAAATCTGATCAGTCAACATTTGTAGAATCCAACTATTGAACATTTTCAAGAGGTGAAGTGAATTCTTCACTACGTGAACGGTACACCAGCCTTTGGTTTATCTTTCACTCGTGGCTCTTCACCTACTCTCATTGCATATTCGGATGCTGATTGGGCGCATTGTGTGGAAGCGAGACGATCGAACTACTGATACTTCATTTTTCTTGGTGAAAATTTAGTCTCTTGGAGTGCTAAGAAATAACCCATAATTTCTCGTTCAAGTTGTGAATCCAAATATCGTGCTCTTGCTAATGCGGCTTCAGAATTCGTATGTGTACTTCAGCTTCTTCGTGAGCTTTACATCAAACCTACATGTCTTCCTATTCTATATTCGGACAACAATAGTGCTCTCTTTCTAAGTCAAAATCTGAGTTCTCACAAGCGAGCCAAACACATCAATATTGATTTTCACTTTGTTCGTGAACTTGTTTCAAATAAGCGCCTACACACACAATACATATCTCTGACTTACAGATTGCAGATATCTTCACAAAAGCGCTCCATCGTCCACTCTGAATTTTTCCATGACAAGCTACGAGTCGGTCCACATCTCACGTCTTGATTGAGGGGGTGTAGGTTCCAGATTTAACATCCAACGAATTAAGATGAACTTGAACTTGAGAATTAAGATCGATTGACTCACCTTTGTAATTAGCACGCGAAAGCAATAAATAATCATCAATCAATCTTCATTTAATCGAATAGCTTTCTCTACAAGCAATCCATATACCTCTCCACAATTAAGCCTAATCTACTGTGATGAAGAGAGAGATATTAAAATGAGAGAGAGCCTCGCTCAAGGTGTGCTCAAGTTATGTGTAAAATACACACACTTGCCCTATATATACCAAAGCATACTTTGGTATATTACACATCAGTCCCTATATTATCATAAACTACAATTTGGTCTCTAAACAAAGATAACATGACATTTGAGCACTAGACATGGATTCCTAACAATCTCCCCCTTAGTGTTCAAATGTCATTGGAGCGCCAATAGTCTTTGTCTCTAATGATCTTCAATCTTCATCATCGATTGAACACAAGAATGGATTCCTAACAATCTCCCCCTTTGTGTTCAATTGTGGATTAGACACGTTCTTCGTTGCTGCTTGAAGAAAAGGTTGAGGGCTTCTGGAGAATCTTCTTTCTCCCCCTATGTACATGCTCCCCCTTTTTCTTCTTTGCAACCTTGAATTTTTTTTTTTTTTTTTATCACCTTCTTGCATAGATAGGAGTTGTGTAGATCTAAGGACATTGACTCTTCGTTTATTCTCGTGCCATGGAGAGAGGTCGTGTTTGTTGTGGTTCAGCACGTGCGTTGTAAGCTTGGCTTCTTTAATGATGTCACGTGCTTTGCCTCCTTGAGATACTTCTCCCCCTCATGGCGATTCAATTGTATCGTCATGTCTTCGGATCAAGGTGATTCCTAGTGTAAGCGCGGAGCGTGTTGACGTTGAAGTGCGGATGAAGTAACCTGAAAACGGGACCGACGACTAATCATCGTGAGACATCCCTAGATGTCACTCTTGGTCGTTGATGCAAAGTCACAAAGACTTGCATTTGAAGGGACTACGGGGCCACATAGGCAACCCATTGACATCGTTCTAGAGTCGTGCTCCAGAAGATGGCCTGCTACCGTTGTTGTTTTGATGTTGCAACGGCAGGACTTCCTTCTGATCATAGAAGCACATTTGTCAGAAATGTGTCTACAGAAGTTCGGGCTAGGTCACATAGACCTGCATAGTATGTGTAAAAATAATGTATGTGTCCTAAAAAAAAATAGAAAACTTTTTAGGCTATGGGACACACTAGACGTTTAAGTGCATAGAATAAAGTCGTGGTGTGGGGCTGTGGACCACTAGATTCAATATCTCCCGCTTCAAAGTGAAACGGTGATAGCATATGCGGTTCCCCGTGAGATATTGAAACACTTGTCTTTAGGGAGACAAATGAGTAGCTAGGAAGGGTTGTGCATGCGCCTTTGGACCCGATGAGGCGTCTTCTACCCGGGATCTGAAAAATCAGTCCTGTACCTATAATGGTTATGGCCCGGATAGTTTGTGGTTGAGGTGTAATGATTATATCGTGATTCGCTCAAAACCCTCACATACACTCGGGGTTGTTCCTGGGATAGGTACAGTTTGGGATTAACTGAACCATGGGAACAGGTATGTGAACACCTCTTTTTGTGTCTTTGCGCTTTTTGGGTTGAGGTAGCACTCCCCGTCAAAGTACGAAAGTTGTCTTCAGGGCATCCCCCCCTTTTTTTTTAAGCTCTTGCGCCGTTTTAGGTAACTCTCCCCCTAAAATGGTGCGCTTGTAACAATATGATGCCCCTGCTCCCCCTAAATAGATGCGCTTTTTGAGGATTGCATATTACAAAGATCAAGCGCCCTTTATACATGGAGTAACACTCCCCCTTAAATGTGCCTTCTGCACTCATAAGTATCACTCCCCCTAAACCATATACGCGTGTTATATGAGAACTATAGTAATGTGCTCTTTTGAAGTTCATGCGCCTTGTCTATCTGTCTATCCACTCCCCATCTAAATATATAAAGAATGTAAAGACGACATAGACAAATTTTTAGGTACTAAGAATGATACATTAGACTCCCTTTAAAACTCAATACTAAAGATGAAGTCTAATATCTAGGACAGTAATGTACCTATTTTGACAATGAAATTCAAGTCATCTTCTTTTAGCAATGAAACTCAGAGTTTTTTTTTTTTATTTTTTATTTTTTTATTTTTTTTTATCTCTTTTTCAGGCCTATATATATTTATATATATATATTTATATATGTATATATTTTCTTTTTAAAGGAATTGGCGAAAACTAAAAAAAACTTATAATGTGGCGAAAACAATTAGCGAAAAGAAAAGGTTCTCGTTAAAAAAAATTCGCTGAGTGTTGGCGAAAAGTAAAAGTTTTCGCTAAAAATGTTTTCGCTGAAATAGTTAGCGAAAAGTTTGAGGTTTTCGCTAGACTTTTCAGCGAAAAGTTTTTTTTTTTATTATTTATTATTATACCTATATATATATATATATATATTTATATAAAAAAAAATGGCGAAAACAGTTAGCGAAAAGAGAAGGTTTTCGCTGAAATAGTGAGCGAAAAGTTAGCGAAAAGTTTTTTTTTTTTTTTTTTTTTTTTGCTAGCTAAAACCGTCGAAAGCTTTGTGAACAGTATGTGGCGAAAACTTTCGAGGTTTTCGCTGAAACAGTATAGTGAAAAGATTTAAGTTTTCGCTAGGTATGAACTTTTCGCTAAGAAACGTAGCGAAAAGTTTAGGTTTTCGCTAAAATGAAGTTTTCGCTGGAAAGATTAGCGAAACAGTCCTAAGTTTTCGCTGAAACAGTATGTAGCGAAAAGCTTTGAGGTTTTCGCTAAGTGGCGAAAAGATTAGGTTTTCGCTAAGTTGTGAACTCTAAAACTTCTCGTATGAACAGTGTTTGGCGAAAAGTTTTAAGTTTTCGCTGGCCACTGGTTTCCCTAGGAATGAACTTTTCGCTAAGAAATGTAGCGAAAAGTTTAGGTTTTCGCTGAGTGTCTGGCGAAAACTTTTGAGGTTTTCGCTGAAAACAGTATATGGCGAAAAGCTTTAAGGTTTTCGCCAATAAATCTAGCGAAAACTGGTTTTCGCTGAAAATGTTTGGTTTTCGCTAATAAGTCAAATCAGCTAAAAAACACGTAATTAAACAAGTAAACACCAATTTAGCTTATAGAATACTAGTTTATGTAGCGAAAACCGCTGTTCATGTAGCGAAAACAGCTGTTCAACTGGCGAAAACAGTTGTTCAACTGACGAAAACCGTTGTTCTTGTGGCGAAAACCACTGTTCTTGTGGCGAAAACCACTGAACTGTTCTGATTTTTCACTCAAATCCTAATTTCTGCTTAATCAGAACATAATTATCGAACAATAGGCATCGACGCAGCTTACCTATCACTCGATTAACACAATTAACACTGGATTAACACAGAAATCAGGCGAAAATCAGAATGCAACAGTGACAAACCCAAAGTCATTCAAAATCAGCAATTCAACTCAAATCAGCAAATTAAGCTCAATCAAAGCAGATTTAACACATAATCAACAAACAAGTTTGCTCTGATACCAATTGTAGGTTCCAGATTTAACATCCAACGAATTAAGATGAACTTGAACTTGAGAATTAAGATCGATTGACTCACCTTTGTAATTAGCGCGCGAAAGCAATAGATAATCATCAATCAATCTTCATTTAATCCAATAGCTTTCTCTACAAGCAATCCATATACCTCTCCACAATTAAGCCTAATCTACTGTGATGAAGAGAGAGATATTAAAATGAGAGAGAGCCTCGCTCAAGGTGTGCTCAAGTTATGTGTAAAATACACACACTTGCCCTATATATACCAAAGCATACTTTGGTATATTACACATCAGTCCCTATATTATCATAAACTACAATTTGGTCCCTAGACAAAGATAACATGACATTTGAGCACTAGAAATGGATTCCTAACAGGGGGCTAATGAAGTAACTTAAGCCATCATCTATGGAATAAATTAAGACATTATCATTGCCTACATAGATGGAGTAACTTACGTGATTGTAATTAATTGAGTAGTGTTTAATTGTAATTATTGTAGATTTGGATCGAGTATAGTATTAATGTATAAATAGCACACTATGTACAATTTAAACTTTTGGGGAAATACATTATACCTACGTTAAAAAAAAACATGAATTGAACGGTACATCAAAATTTGTCCACTCAATGATAAAGCGTTTGATAAATCAAAAAGAAAAAACTTCAGCATGTATGTTAGAGTTAAGACGATATTAGATACGAAAGCAGAATCAAAACACTTTTATTACTCATGAAAGACTCATGAAAGAACGAGAAACAGGGAAAAAAACGAATTAATAGCCTTCCTAATAGTCAAACCGAGAGTATTAACTACAACCCCCAAGGTCCCTAGACTCCAAAACCTAAAGAGTATACTACTAATGCTCCTCCTTTTATAGGAGAAAAACATATATAATCTATTAAAGCAAGCGATTGATTTCTTAGAATCTTTGCATTTGATGCTCACATAACCGTGACCCTTGCTCTGAGCATCTGACACCATGAGCTGAATGCTTTTGATAAATTCCTTGTGCCTTATTAAATCAGACATGTTGGGAATCCTGGTAGGGTCTCCGGGCCCTCGTTCCTTGAACGGCGGAATTTTAAAACTTTTAGGGATTCTAAACTTTCCCTTGGATCGCTCGGTATTAACACGAGAACATAAGCACGAAAAGAAGAGTTTTAGCCATTATAGCTTGACGAAAATCAACGAAGATGGCTAGCTTCGAACCCTTCTATTCCCCGGGATGTAGTATCCCTCTCCTAGCACCAAAAGCGCTCACGAACGGGGCAAGATCGTCACGCCGGCACCAACACACGTCACGGCCGAGTCCTTGCTATAGGCGGCTAGGCCAAGGCTCGGGCAGCAGCCTCTTCACGCGCGCGGCCACCACTGAGAGAGAGAGAGAGAGACTTCGCAAGAGAGAAAGAGACGAGAGAGAGGAGATAGAACCTAGGGTTTTCTTTCTTTTTGCCACAAAATGACTTAGGGTATTTTTCAAAACCAAAAACCCTATTTATGCTTACTAGGGTCGGCCGAAATTTACATAGAGTGGGGAGAAAGTTTCTCACCCACTCAAGCCATACCAAGTCTTCCTTTTACTTGGTTTGGTTGACTTGGTCTATTCTTTCAAATTCAAACTCAAATTCAAATTTGAAATAATTAGTTAATAAATTAATATTAATATATATATTTAGTGAATTTAAATATATAATATCGAATATATATATATTTAATATTTTCGAAAATATACAATATAATAAAACGAAAATTATATATATCTAATATATATATATTTCATTTAATTCCAAATTAAATATTATTATTTTTCTAAAACAATAATAAAGATTTAAATCAAATTTAAATCATATACTAAATATTAAATATCCAATATTATATTTCAAAAATATTTCGTGAGGTGAAAAGATCATTTTGCCCCTCACTTGATTTAACCAAGTCTTTCGGCCATTTAGGGTTTCGGCCAAGCCCCAAACCCAAATCTCTCAATCCAGACCCCAGCCTGCTCTATTCTCATATAGACGTTCTGTCGGTTGCCCTTTTTAAGCCCGACTCTCTTGGTTCGCCTCAACCGGCTCTGGGAGGAATCCAGGAGTTCGGTATTCACCTAGCCAGCCCCGTGGTACCGAACCGATCCCGAGTTGAGTACGAATATGTGTAATTAACGAACCGACTATAGATTGTCGTCCTGCGTATAAACCCTTTACGTTTGTCCCGGTCAAGTGAAAGTCACGCGTAGTCGAACTTACAGAACTCGACGCTATGATGTTCGTGTCGGTGACATTTACCAAACTGCCCTCCACGACACTCGTGAGTCAGTTATGTGCTCTGGCCAGAGACTTAGGTAAATTCCCGCACAGCGAAACCTCCATAGGACGTTAACCTCGAATTTAATCAAGGTCGTAAATCCCGCTCAGCGATTCAACCGGCAATCACGTCGAAAAGTCAAGACCGCATTTCGCCGCTGACCCATGCTATATGCAATTTGGGCCTAGCAAATTAGTGACTAATCAAGACCTTGAGATCAACCCCGAGTTAACCCTTTCGGTCTAAGGTTCACGTAGACTACTATAGTCAATCGATCGATCAGCAATTTTTTCAGCGTGTGATCGTTCGATTACGAGTCAGTGTCCAAATACAGACAATCCCCTGATTCGTCTTGTATCAATGTCACGAGCTCCCACTTCCCAAGTGAATGGTTGGCACAACCGTTTTGGACCCGTCGACAAACAAGTCATACTCGTCATATCCAGTCACCCTACTGGAGACTAAGACTTCTGGACTTAATTTAATATTACAGTATGTCAGCTTACTGGTGCCCCCTCTCTGTCCCCACAGAATCAGTAACTGAACTATAAATATTAGGGTTTTATTAATTCGTCTTATTACCCGACTGCAAGGTTAATTTATTTAGACGAAGTAATAACATGCCTTTTGTATTATTTGTCAAAACTCAAATCGACAATAATAAAAAACGTAATTCCATTATCAGATAATTCAATTATAAATGTTAAACACATCAAAATTACACTATTGTCCTCGTACTATCTAATCCTCGTACGGCATCTAGGGCATAAACCTCAACAATGACAATGATCTAACAAAACCTTCCCTCCTGCTTTGATCTCTTAATTTTTGATACTCTACCCAAGGTTTTGTGCTCCATGGATGAAGAAAGTGTGTCCTTTCCTAAGGTAATTAGTTTATGAAAATTACCTCGAGATGAGAGGGTATTGAGATTGCCCTCAGTCTCTTTGTCTTTGCTTTTCTCGATAGTTATTTTTGTGGAACGGACCTCTCGTTTTGCTATGCACTCATTATTTGAGCAATCAACTTCAAGCTGACCCTCTATACAGACCATTGAGCTAGGAACCTTGTGTCTTTCTGTAGTTTTATGAATGAGAAAAAATTGTTCCGCCCCAACAATTCATCCAATTGGATCCCTTCCTTCGAAAACAGGAAGTTCGAGACGTCTCAGCAGCATGCAGTTGTAGGAATAATCCTTGTGATTTACTTTCTTTAATTAGCTTAGGATAAGATTGTACTTAGCTTAGGAGGAGATTGCGTTTTCCTTATTAGTTTTAGGCTAAATTAGTGGCACGATTGTAGGCTTTTATTAGTTTCCATGTAAACTATTATTTAAGCAGTGCAAAGGCTACAGAAATAGTAGTCGGTTTTCAGCATTACCAAAACAAGATCGTGTTCACTGTGATCGCGTGACTTGGTTCCAACAATTGGTATCAGAGCCAGTTTCATCCAGGGACCATGGGCGATGAAAGTAAGAAAGCCAAAGCCTACGGGACCGTGATCCAGCGAGTGATTCGTGAGGTGGGCGGCGGGAATAGCTACCCCGTTCTCACCAAGACCAATTACTCCGACTGGGCGCTCATGATGAAGGTGAAGTTGAAGGCGAGAGCGCTATGGAACGCCATCGAGAAGGGCACTGCAGATGAGCAGGAAGACATGATGGCGCTCGATGCGCTGGTGAGTGCGGTCCCACCCGAAATGGTGTCGACGATCGGCTCCAAGGAGACGGCCAAGGAGGCCTGGGACGCGATCGCGACCATGCGGATCGGGGACGATCGTGTGAAGAAGCAACGGCGCAGCAGCTGCGTCGAAAATTCGACCTCGCCACGTTCAACGACGGCGAGACCGTCGAGGAGTTCGCGCTACGCCTCAATGGCATGGCGGCGCACCTCACCACATTGGGGGATGAGGTGGAGGACAAAGAAATCGTAGCCAAGATGCTACGGAGTCTGCCTTCCCGCTTCAAGCAAATCGCGATTGCGATCAAGACGCTGCTCGATCCATCCACCATGACGGTCGCCGATCTCACCGGGCGATTACAAGAGGCGGAGGAAGAGTTGGATGGACCGCCGGCATCACTACAGCATGAAGGGAAGGTGTATCTCACTAAGGAGGAGTGGGACGCGCAGCAGAAGAAGCGGGAGGCGGAGAACCACTCCCGTGGCGGCTCAAGAGATGGCGGAGGTGCGAACAGGGGAGGCGTACTTGCGGGTCGTCGAGTGGGCCGGCGACCTCGAAAAGCGCACGGGCGACGAATGCCGGCGATGCGGGAAGTTGGGCCATTGGGCCCGGGAGTGCTGGTCGAAGCCCAAGAAGGAGCAAGCCCATGCGGTCCAGGATGAGGAGGAGGCCTCACTGTGTCTCGCAAAGTGCTTCCCCATTCTCTCCCCACCGACGCCGAAATCGACGGCTACTTTGTCGGCGCCACCCTCATCGGCGGTCGGGCTGCCCGCCAGGGATGATCCGATGTCGTTGGGGGCATCGCATCAGCATGGAGGATGCGAATCTGGGCGGGCGTCGTCCGTAGCCCAGATCGAGATCCGCGAAGAGAAGGTGTTCGCGCAGTTCGGGGAAGAAGAGGAACGGGAGGTGGAGACGTGGGTCCTAGACTCCGGGGCAACCAATCACATGTTCGGATCTAGGGCCGCCTTCTCGAAACTCGATGTGGCGGTGCGCGGCACCGTGCGCTTCGGCAACGACTCAGTGGCGCGGATTGAAGGGCGGGGCACCGTTGTCTTCGTGTGCAAAAATGGGGAGCTCCGGTCGTTCGAAGGGGTCTACTTTATTCCCCAGCTGACGACGAACATCGTGAGCCTGGGCCAGCTCGACGAGGTCCGCTTCAAGATCGAAATCGACGCTGGCGTGATGCGGATTCGGGAGCTCGGCGGTCAACTGTTGGCAAGGGTGACGCGCGATGCAAACCGTCTGTACCTACTCCGGATTAAGACAGCGCAGCCGACGTGCTTAGCGGTGAGCGGGCGCGGCGACAAGGTGGCGTGGCGCTGGCATGATCGCTTCTGCCATGTCAACATGGCGGCGCTCCGGAAGCTAGCTCGGGAGGAGCTGGTGCGCGGCTTGCCGGAGATCGGGCATGTGGACCAACTGTGCGACGCATGCCTAGCTGGGAAGCAGAGGCGCACTCCATTTCCGGCGAAAGCAGGGTACCGCGCGAAGCAGCGACTTGAGCTCGTGCACAGCGATCTGTGTGGGCCAATCACGCCAGCAACCCCAAGCGGCAACAAGTACTTCTTGTTGCTCGTCGACGACCTCAGCCGATACATGTGGGTAGCCGCGATCCCTACAAAGGATCGTGCCACGACTGCCATCAAGGAACTCCAAGCACGGGCAGAGGGGGAGTCCGGGCTGAAGCTGGGGGTGCTCCGGACCGATCGTGGTGGCGAATTCACCTCGATCGAATTCGCGGAGTACTGCGCGGGAAAAGGGATACATCGCCAGCACACTGCACCATACAGCCCGCAGCAGAACGGCGTGGTCGAGCGAAGGAATGGGACGGTGGTGGCGACAGCGAGGAGTATGCTCAAGGCGAAAGGGCTGCCGGGGTGGTTCTGGGGCGAGGCCGTGACCACCGCGGTATACATCCTCAACCGATGCCCAACGAAGAGCGTGGACGGTATGACGCCGTTCGACGCGTGGCATGGGAAGAAGCCGGCAGTGCATCACCTGAGGACGTTCGGCTGCATCGTCTACGTCCGGAACACGATGCCGAAATTGAAGAAGCTCGAGGATCGCGGCTGCAAGATGATCTTCATCGGCTACGAGCGCGGCTCCAAGGCTTACCGCGCGTACGACCCTGTCACGAAGCGTGTCCACGTGACGAACGACGTGGTGTTCGACGAGGGAGCCCAGTGGGACTGGGGCTCTGTAAAGATCAATGGCGAGCCGAACGGCGTCGACGACGTGTTCACAGTGGAGTACTCCATCGCGAACCAGGGACGAGCTGCAACTGGAACTGGAACTCAGGAGGACGAGCTGATGCCGCCGGCATCGCCTCAAGGTGTACCTGTGGGATACGGGGCACAGGAGGTGGAGTTCGCCTCACCGCCGAGCGAGGCCGGCGAGCACCTAGACGCTGACCACGACGACGACGCTCCCCTCCGGTTTCAGAGGATCGACAACATCATCGGGCCGGTTTCGCCGCGTGGCTTCGCGCCACGGGCACTGGTGGCGGAGGAGCTCCACGCCATGAGCTCCGACGAACCTGCGACGTTCGCCGAGGCGGAACGCAGCCCCAGCTGGAGGAAGGCAATGATGGAGGAGATGGACTCGATTGAGGACAACCGGACGTGGTCCCTCGCCGACCTCCCGCCTGGCCGCCGGGCGATCGGTTTGAAGTGGGTCTTCAAGGTGAAGAGGGACGAGCACGGGGCGGTGTCCAAGCATAAGGCGCGCCTCGTGGTGAAGGGTTACGCACAGCGGCACGGCATCGACTACGACGAAGTATTCGCGCCGGTAGCGCGGATGGACTCGGTGCGCCTGATCATCGCCATCGCAGCGCACGAAGGTTGGGAGGTGCACCACATGGACGTCAAGTCGGCATTCTTGAACGGAGACCTGGAGGAGGAGGTATACGTCGAGCAGCCGCCGGGGTTTGTCATCACCGGCAAGGAGCACAAGGTGCTCAAGCTCCGAAAGGCGCTGTACGGGCTGCATCAAGCACCGCGCGCGTGGAACGCGAAGCTGGACAGCACGATGTTGTCGTTCGGTTTCAGGAAGAGCCCGTCGGAACACGCCATCTACATCAGACAGAACGACGGCAAGCAGCTGGTGGTCGGGGTCTATGTCGATGACCTCGTGATCACCGGCTCGAACGGCGGTGACATCAGGGCATTCAAGGAGGAGATGGCGGCCGCGTTCAAGATGAGTGACCTCGGCATGCTTCACTACTACCTTGGCATTGAAGTGAAGCAAGGCGCGAGGGGGATCTCGCTGAGCCAGGGCGCCTACGCTGGCAAGATCTTGGAAAAGAGTGGCATGGCAGGGTGTAACCCCTGTCATGTGCCCATGGAACCGCGCTTGAAGTTAAGCAAGCACAGCACAGAGCCGCCGGTCGATGCAACGACGTACAGGAGCATCGTCGGGAGCTTGAGGTATTTAGTCAACACTCGCCCTGATCTAGCATTTGCGGTTGGCTATGTGAGTCGGTTCCTGGAAGATCCACGCGAGGATCACCTCGCAGCTGTGAAGCGCATCCTGCGCTATGTGGCCGGGACCCAAGATTGGGGACTCTGGTTCGGCAGGAGGGAGAAGGAGGAGCCTTATCTGACAGGCTTCAGCGACAGTGATTACGCCGGGGATGTTGATGCAAGTAAAAGCACAACTGGCGTGATTTTCTTCCTCAGTGGCAGTCCGATCACCTGGCAATCCATGAAGCAGAAGGTGGTGGCTCAGTCCAGCTGTGAGGCAGAGTATATAGCAGCTGCTAACGCTGCTTGTCAAGCATTGTGGCTCGCTCGTGTGTTGTCTGAGGTGCAGGGAACATCAGCAAGAGCGCCAATGCTGAGGGTGGACAATAAGTCCGCAATTGCGTTGATCAAGAATCCAGTACTCCACGGACAGAGTAAGCACATTCGAGTGAAATATCACTTCGTCCGGGAGGCTGCAGAAGAAGGCTTGATTGATGTAGAGTTCATCAGAAGCGAGGATCAGCTGGGCGACATTCTGACGAAGCCGCTCGGAAGGACCAAGTTTCACGAGCTACGGGGTAAGATCGGCCTAATCGACATCAACGGTGGACACAAGGCTTAGGAGGAGATTGTAGAAATAATCCTTGTGATTTACTTTCTTTAATTAGCTTAGGATAAGATTGTACTTAGCTTAGGAGGAGATTGCGTTTTCCTTATTAGTTTTAGGCTAAATTAGTGGCACGATTGTAGGCTTTTATTAGTTTCCATGTAAACTATTATTTAAGCAGTGCAAAGGCTACAGAAATAGTAGTCGGTTTTCAGCATTACCAAAACAAGATCGTGTTCACTGTGATCGCGTGACTTGGTTCCAACAGCAGTGGTGCGGGTAAATTCCAGAATCTGTGTTTTTAGCAACCTCGATTCGAGGTGGAGTAGTCTGCTTTGGTCCCTTCGATGACTCCACTCTATCCTCTGCTATTTTCTCGAATAATTTGTAAAGCATGTCATGCAGATCTTGCAGCGATTTCTGAAATTTTTTTTTTTGCATATGCCTCTCTACCCGTTGTTGGGCCTCGACTAACTCGCTCACCGTCTTCTCTAATCCCTCAACTCATTGTTCCATCTTGGATCTCGTACTAGTCATCCATGGATCCGGCAGTGAGTGTGATGTGTAGTGGATCTGGCAGGTCGGACCAATTTGTTAAAGTTAAGACGATGATAGATACGAAAAGCATAATCAAAACACTTTTATTACTCACGAAAGAACGAGAAACAGGGACAAAGATGAACTAATAGCCTTCCTAATAGTTTTTCTAATAGCCAAACCGAGGGTATTAACTCCGACCCCCAAGGTCCCTATATTCCAAAACCTAAAGAGTATACTATTAATGCTCATTCTTTTATATGAGAAAACATATCTAATCTCTTAAAGCAAATCCATAGAATATCGAAACTAACAAGATACCAAATTTGAAATCTCTCTACCCTAAAATGCTCTAACTAAATAATAATAATAATAATAATAAACCTGTTTATGGCTTCTTTTTTTTCCAAATTATATATAATGTGTGTTATTTTAAAAGTTGATGAATTGAAATAGTATATAATTTATGAGAAAATGAATTAGATATTTTTTCCTAATTACTATAGTACGATATCCATAATTACTATACATCATGTAACTAAGGTCAACTTAAGTCAAACCCAAAAATGCCAAGCAAAAAAATAGTAATAAGAATAAAAAAAAATATCCAAAGACATAATGTCACGCCAAGATAAATAAAACTATTTTAGGGGAAAAAATGAAAGAGTTCTTTCTTTTTCTTGTTTCTTTTTGGGAACTCCGATTGATACATCTGTGTTTAAGGTTTTTCGGCCAAAATATTTTTCAATTCTTCTAGGTATACCAAACGTATGACGAAATATGATCTTGTGACTTTAAAAGATCAAAGGTGTATGAGTCGTTAGTTCTAACGAGATTCTAGAAAGGATAAAAAAAGGTTTCACACCTAAATATTCCATTTTTTTGTCTTTTTAAAATCACGTGGTTATGTTTCGTCATACGTTAGGGATACCTACATGAATTGAAAAATGTGTCGGGTACCAACTGAAAAAGCATTAAATACAGGGGTACGTATTGAAGTTGAAAATAATTTTGGACATCAACTAAAAAAACATTAAACACAGGAATACCGATCGGAGTTGTAGGCGTCAAATAGAAAAACAAGGGACCAACCAAAATTTCTATTTCTTTTTTTACAACACGAGATATCCAACTCAATCGGTTATGAACTTGTGTGATGCACGATGTGAATTATACTAAATTCGAGGACCATATGAAAAATGTCACATTCTTCCTAGCAACTAAAATCAGGGATTTATTTGAAGTTAAAGACATCCCTCAATGGAATATCACTGACTTGACCGACCGACCGATCATTCCCAAATAACCATTCGGATTCTCGACCCCGCTCTCTGAATCGAATGCACGCTCTGAAATTTACATGGATACCCCTAATTCATCGCCGTTGAGAAATCCAACGGTTCGTGACGGCGGTGGAAACTTTCCTACCGACGCTCCCAGGAGGAGGAGTGATAGAATAAAGAAACAACGAAGAATGGTTTCGGACGAGGCATCTTCATCAACATCAGCTTCTACGACTAATTATTCCTGCGCCCAAAAGGGTTTCAAGATTAAGAACACACGGAAAAGAATTCGGGTCGGGCCTCCGCGTAAGACTTACGGGTTGAGTGATGTGGACGCGCTTGGACTTCCTTTGGGGATGTCAATTGCAGCTTTGGTTACCCAGGTTTTTCCTTTTTGTCTTTCTTCGTTTTGTCTGTTAATTAAGTTCTTTTCTTTTTCTTTTTTGTTGTGGGCTGCTGATTTCTAGGAGAAAGGTTTCATTTTTCAATATGTTTGATGAGGTTTCTTTGAGAGGGACCTTGTTGCGTGCATACGTTTGTCGTCCACTGTTAAGTTTTAATTATTTAAACTGAGGGCAATTTGTTGAGTATCAATAACAGCAAGTGTGTTGATTCATTGCACTAGTTCTTGATCTTAGGGCAACACAAGTTTCGATCTTTAGTGGTGGTTTCATTTGACTCTGTGGAGTTGTGTGTTTATGGGTGCATATTATGGGTTTTCTTTATGCAAGGATGTTAGATAGTTTACTTTTAGCTTTCTTGGTTCAGACAGGAAAAACCTCTTGCAGTGATATTATTTTAATCTTTAGAAGCCATCATACAGCTTTTGTTCTTGGTATTGATCTTTCTTGGCATGTCTTCTTTGTTTGCTATAGGTTTTTGAGAGAAGCAATGCTGCTGTGGATAAGCTGTCAGTAGATCATCTATCTGGGGTAAGTCCACTATCTTCTCTGTTTAATATCAGTGATGTGTTGTTGTCTAGTAATATAATGGCTTAGTATTTTCTTTAGAGTTGTGTTAATTGCTTGTATTCAAATTTTATGTAATGGTTAAACAAATTGTTTGCTAATTAAATTGTTCCTCAATCTGTAGGTCTGCATCTTGGCTGTGAAAGAATCTCTCGAGAATGTGAGTCTTCCTTTCTTACCACTTACTATTGTTTATTCAGTTCTTTGTCGCCTATGTAAGTGTCATTCTGCTTGTTTTCTAAACTGATATTTATTATCTGGAGCAGGTTTTTGGCGATAGATACGATAACTTCGTGTCGAACTTTGAGATATCATTTCGTAGTACACTGATGACACTCAGATCAATCAATGATTCATCAAAAGATATCAAACAAACTCAAAGATACAGATTGAGAGCTTCATCTTGTTCAACATCACGTGCCCCTTTGCCTCTTGACAGAGTTGAAGATCCTCAATCCATCTGCGACGAACAAGAAGAAAGAGATATATCCTACAAGAATTCTTCTTTTCACATAGAAAACACACACTCGCCAGTTGATCGACTAGAAGAACCATCATCAACCCTCTATGGTATTACGGATACTTGGTTGAATCGACAGCTTACTCTACATGATGAAGGAATAGAACAGCAGTTGGCTTTCAGTTCAACGATGTCAAACACGTCGTCTGATGTGCTGACTACTATAGAAAAATCTGTAATGGAGCAGAAACGTTCCAATGACTTGAAGTCATTCGAGATCGGCCTAATCATGAGAAAGATGCAGCTCAAGGAAAGACAGCTTTCTCTTAATTCCGATGCCAATGTTCTGGAGAGGTTGAAGTTATCAATGGGTTTCTCTAAGCATTCCTTCAGAACCGAAAAGTTTAAAACTCAGCTGCAAGACACTAGACAAGTGGAGCTACTCAAGCATTGCTTGGATCTGCTGATCTCTGGCTTAGTCATCATGCTGTTGTCCCTTGCCTATGGAACTTATGCCTATTCTCACCAGCGACTCATCGAGATAACTGAAGCATGTTCCCCTTATACGGTAAGCAGCATTCTCTCAATAAATGGTCGTAGTGATAATTACAAATATACACCTAGATGACCAATGATAACCCAATTCTTGAAGATAAAACCCACCCAATTCACTTCCTCACCTTTTGCTGCAGGAATCCAAGTCTTGGTGGATGCCCAAGTCAATGTCAAACTTCAACAATGGTCTACAGTTAGTTAAATGCCAGGTCCAAGTACTGAGCAGAATGCTTTTTGGAGTTTTAATGATTGGAGCTATCACATTTCTCCTTATACAGAGATCAGCCACTTCACACCACTCAATGCCCATCACGTTCGTGCTGTTACTCTTAGGCATCGCGTGTGGCTATGCGGGAAAATTATGCGTGGACACTTTGGGTGGCAGCGGATATCATTGGTTGGTGTATTGGGAGATCTTTTGCTCGATACACTTCTTCGCAGGAGTGTTTCAGTCCGTTCTGTTTTGTACTCTCTATGGGCCTATAGTTGTCGGTGAGACGTTCAGAGCTGACGGTGTTGTTGTTCCTTATTGGATGAGAAGGCTCTGC
The DNA here is from genome assembly GCA_028392965.1 of Lindernia subracemosa. Taxonomy (NCBI): domain Eukaryota; kingdom Viridiplantae; phylum Streptophyta; class Magnoliopsida; order Lamiales; family Linderniaceae; genus Vandellia; species Vandellia subracemosa. The sequence goes on along the minus strand of JAQPCC010000020.1, from coordinate 800,881 downwards.
TTTTACGTTACGCTGGTGGTCGTTCCTTTGTTGTGTGGTTCGATGCCCTTTGCATCTCCTTTGGAATGGTTCGAACATTTTACGTCGCAATTGGAGATCGATGATTGAGTTTTTAAGTGTCATTATGTTCGGAGTTTTGTAAAAAAATATGTATTATTTCCATGGGGAAGTGTTTAGAGTTTGAGGATATTCTCTTGTAGTTTGTTTATTGATCATTCCCAGATTTTTACTTTTTATGGTTGAGATTATAGCAGAAATGTTTAGTTTGTCATGATGTTCATTGTGTTAAGACCTTTGTAGTACAACTATGTATCATTCTTATTGGGATCTATTTAAAGTATGAAGATGGCCTTTTGTGGTGTTAAGACTTTTGTAATACTATGGATCATTCCCTTTGGGATCTATTTAAAGTATGAAGATGGCCTCTTGTATTTTGTTCATTCGTCATTCCCAGATTTTTACTTTTTAGTTACATATTCATTCAACATGGTGGTGGTGTTGTGACGAGATTTTCATTTTATTACTGCGTTTTCATGGTGCGACAAAATTCTTGGTCCATCTTCGAAATATGTTGTATTTGTTTCGAGGGCTGCAAGCGAATGGATCAGTTCGGCGAACAACTCGCGATAAAAAGAGCAGATTTTAAAGCGTGGGTAATAAGGGACTAATCATTTATGAATAACTAGTGAACAAACAACTCTGCGATAAAAAGAGCGAAAATTAGAGTTCGACTAATAAACGAACAAGAGCTTCAACACGTGGCTCGTCGTTCCTGAACATCTCGCAAACGACTCGTTTAATGTTCAGTTGCGAGAATGTTCGTGCTTTGTATAACTGTCATTAAAAGCTAGATATAGATACTGTTAATAAGTTTAATACTGTTCTCAAAATATTTACAAATGTTAGCTAAAAAGGTATAGAAGGGCAACATATCTCTACTCTAGTAACTTAGAACCTGGTGAGTTTGCATAATTTGAAATTATGTGATATTTATTTATTTCAAAGCGATGTTTGTTGGTTTATTTTGCAGTGGTAATTTCGACCGACGAGTTCACATACAAACGAACATATAAATCTTCCTCTTCGAGCTCGATTTAGTTCGTTTTACAGAATGGATTAGGGATCATCTATCCTTTGGTTTTGATTTTTCGCCGTTCAACAGATATATTATCATCATACAATTCAAGAAAAGAATATCCCATTGCAGATGATGAAATACAGAAAAAGTAAAGGGTTTTTCTCAAAATTCTATCTGAAAAACAAAACAAAGAGAAGATAACCCTTCTCCAACTGATTTGCATGACTTTAGCGCTTTTACATCTCAGTATGAAATATAACAGAAGCATATGCAGTTTCACAATTGTTTTTTCTTTTTATTTTCGTTTTCTTTATCCGAAATGAGCTCGTACTGACCGAAGTGCTGCTTAACTCATATAACTGTGCGAGCCTTTCCATAGTATCGGTTGATGAAGTTAGACTGCAAACAGACAGAACATGTTAGAATCAAACGAATAAATATTATGTGCATCACAGTTACCACTTACGATAAAGTATATATAATCAGATAACGAAAAAAGAATGAATGCCATTGTTAGTTACCTTCACATTGGATACATCAGGCGTATCGAGTGAGGCCGCAGGGTAAAATTTATAAAATTTCATATCCTGGAATGCAGCCTTCGTTGCTTCACTCATCTCTGCCAGTGTTTTTTGACGAGCTTCTCTAGCCTATTTAGCCGGAATATGCATGAGAGATTGGAATGAAAAGCATACCACTGTGCGTCCATGTATGTAAATATGTATGTATGTGTACAAGGGTCAACCAACCTGACGATTGGCCTTTTTTGCATCTCGGACTTTTTCTCTAATGAAATCCTGAGAGAGCGAACCATTAAAAAAGATGGCTGATTATTTGGGGAAAAGAAACTGTAAGGAGAAGAATATGTCAGTGTTAAACTCACTTGGAAGGGCTGTTTCTGATCAGCAGGTAGCTCTTCTTCCTCTATAAGTTTATCAGTGAACTCCTGAAAATTTTTATTCAAAAGGTCGGTTTTTCACGTATAGCGAATATCTTAACAATCCATATAATGCATGTCCTACCACTCGATCGCGTATGTGAAAATTGTATCTCATAGTTGCAAAAAAACTTTCCAACAAAAAAAGAAAAAAAAATTCCGATATACCTCTAATTCATCAAGCTCCCAGTCAAACTCTCCAACAACCTGGACGAGACAGTTTGGAAAGAATCAGCTTCTTCAATTTTTCAATAAACTGGAATGGTTTACAGATGCATATGAGATCATCAAACCAATTCTCTATAGATAATCTGCTACTGCATGCATCAGTGTGCAATGTTTACATATATCAAGAGTGATACGTACTGGCTTGTCATCAAGAGGGAATACGAAATCCACCACTGTGCTCTGCTCAAATTCATCTTCTTGGAAAGGGTGGTAAAAGTCTGCAAAGGTCAGAGACAAATGTCATGAACTCTATTGATGTTGCAAATGGAAATCCAGATGCTTAGTAAATGAGACCATGAACTTTTTCTAAGATCAATGTCAAGTAGAACCACTGCATAAAGTAGGATGTCCATGTCCCTCTACATGTCCCTAGATGAGATTCTACAAATTTTTGAAAAAATATATATATAATTGCATACAAGATGTATAGTCTTGTGATATATCTTACTACTGGCAAAGATCAAGCCCAGATTTTTGTGATCTATAAATGGAAAAAGGGAGCAAACTGGAACTGAAATATGGAAACGCAAGTTCACTCACACGGCAAGCAATACTCGAATGTCTTCACGCGATCTAACTTCAAATGTCTCAGACCAGCCCTGGTACAAGAATTATGTTAATTATGACTCATCAAGAAGAATAAGGGAGAATCGGAATCAATGAAAAGGCATTACCTCCTCTGAGTACAGCTCAAAATGAATATTTTGGATTTTTTGAGTCTTTCCACTTGAGATTCTCTGAGGATTGGGAATTGATACAAAACAACGTCAACAATTAGACAATGGCATCATTTAACAGAAAAATTATGAATTTTAAACCTTTTCTCAAGAGGAATATATGGAACCCAGTCCATCTTCATTTTCTTCATAGGCACAATCTCTTCAGTCTCCCTCTGAACTGATTTGATCCCTATTTTATCCGAAGGCGGAAAAGGCGACACCACCTGCATAGGATACATTAGAAGGGGTACAAGAAACAAGTACCATAAATAAATCTGAAAATGCTACACTGATAACTTAAGAAATAGTGCAAATTTAAAGGATCTCTAACAGGAACCATTATCAACTCTTCTCCATAGAATTTAGCCTAACAGAAACCATTGGAATGAATGACTAATGTATAGATTTTTAGAATGGCATGTGGAACTCATCATCAATTTTGTGCACAATAATAGCACATAACATGATAGACATCTTTGTGAACGAAACACACGTCAGCAAAGCACATTTCATTTATTAGTTATACAAACAAATTCTAAAACAAGTTGAAAATGGCCACTCAACAATTCCCAGTGATGGAAAAAGTATAAGCACTTACCGCAACCACTACAGGTATCATTGTAACCTTTGCTTCATCTCGAAAAGAGACCAATTGTGCTGCACCAAAAAAATAGGTCAGTCAACAAACGAGAAAAGCGAGATAAAAGAATAACAGTCACAAAGCACCATCCTACGAAACCAATGAGAGATTATAACTACCATAGAAGCAAGGCCATGGAGTAAAATTCAGGCATGAGCCTTATTATCTCGCCCAATAACTCATAACAGAAGTTCATATGCAACTTACGCTCAGTACATCCAAATAGATAGACCTTCTTATCGTATAGTTCTCCACCTTCTTCCAACGCCTCCTGTCACATCCCACAAGAAATGGCATTATGGCATTAATAAATTTTAAGACAACTGGAACCTCTTTATGTAATTACTGAATCTCACCGTATCTAATTGAACTCGCCAGACATAATAGAAACTATTTTATTATTTCAAACAGCATGGGTGGCAAGATAACTCACTTCCAAATGAGAGAAGTTCCAATTGTATTGGTACACCATGTCCATCTGGTCCCACTGTAAATAAAAATAACAGCAGATAAAATTTCTGGAACTAGAATAAAATGGCATTGTGTATATGATGCTGATAGGAAACTAATTATGCCGTTACCTCCGTTCCAACCGGAAATACCTGCCTCCATAGATCCTCCTGAAAATAGAAATAACGCATAAGCGCTCAAACTGATCTTCATTTTTCATTACAAACAAGAGACATTCTGTAAACAACGAGAGGAAAAATTTCTATGCTTGGTGATGGCTAGAGTCATTCTCTAAGCACGAATCTAAGCAAACGAAAGAACAAGAAACTAGGTTATGCCTAAACATCCACGGCAAAATCACATATGTCCCACAAAAAGTATCAAGAACAAACCTCATTCAAATCGGAACACTAATTATGAAGTGCTTATTTAAAATTAAAAATAAACTTACTAAATTACGCTTCTCAGGAAAGTACTCGGTCTCGGCCTCAGGTTTTGAAACCCTAGCTCTCTTCTTCCGACCTTGTTTATCGCTGGGTTCCGGCTCTTCGTGGTTCTCCTGAGCCGCCTTTATCTCAGCCGGGATTTCGTCCTTCTGCTCCTCGGCTTGGCTCGCCTCATCGTTGTCGTTCGAAGGCTCGGACACGTGCTTGGCCTTTCGCTTCTTTCCCTTGGCCATCTGATATGTATTCAAACGTTGACTGCTCAGCTGCGATTGAGAAATTAGGGTTTCTTTTTTTCTCTTCAACGCTTACGTTGACAGTCGGGCGAAAACATTTCAAACGGAAATCTGATGGCGGAAAGTGGTGCTGAGGGATTCGTTATAAGGAGGTACGCGCGTGGTTTAGGTCATGTTAAGACCAGCGCGTGGAGCCACGCTATAAAAAGGGGCGAGGGTGTTTCTGTCCTTTTTAGCTTCTTTCTATAATACACGTGGTTGTCGTTTGCGGCGCCGGAGTGACCAATATCTCGGGCAAAGGCTACTCCGTTTCCAAGAAGCAGCGTTTTTTTTTTCTTCCGATAAGATAGTTTAATTTATCTATAAATAACGATATAGAGTTAAATAGTCTAATAAAATCCTTTATTGACCATTCAGTATGGAAGATGTTGGAAAATTGTGTGTATTTCGGTGTGGACGTCTGGTCGATGGCTGCAAAACTCGAAAACCACTTCGTTAGATTTGTAGTCGAGGCACGTACTACGTACGCTGTCCGTAAGACGTTATTGTCCCGTATTTCAGTGCTTCGGGTTTACGCAATCCGTCCCGACGATACAACGACTTCAGAATTTTGATCGCTGCACAACGAACCAAAATTATCGGCGAATCTACATAAGACTCGAGCCTTTCTTGCACTTTCTTAGAACTAATATGCTTCGTACGAATGCTTGAATGCAAAGAGCTAATTGAATGAATATTTTTTTTCAATATGTGGGGAACCTATTTATAGAAGTATGAAAAATCACTAAGGGTCATGAAGTTGAAAAGGTACCTTTTCACTTCTATCCCTTAGGATTAAACAATGCATCTTTTCAAATGATATCTTTTCATTTAATATTCATTCACCTATTGATTTAATCTAACAATCCCCCACATGAATGAAAATTAATGCAAATGCATGCTGACTCTTGCAAGAAAGTCCCGACGACCCATCATTGCATCAGGATAGATAGCTTGTGGCTTTGAATCTTCCCTAGTGAAATACTATCGGATTTACTCGCTGCTCAGTGAACATGATGTCTTGAACTGACGGCTTTTTGTGTAAACCAAGACAACAGCATACACACAATGATGAATCTGATCTTTTTCGATTCTCACATTGTGTCCGTTTCGACCTTGGACCGTATCTCCGATTCATAAGTGTTTCCATTGAAGCGGCCCCACTTCTCACTTATATAGGTGATCGACTATTAGGACTTAATCTTGGAGTAGCCCGAAATACTCCACCAATTTTGGTATAGCCATCATTAAAAGCATAAATGCTTACCCTACCACACGTCATCGGGAAATTACTTGGACAGCTCTCGAGAATGGACTTAGAAATTTCCAAGTATTCGATAGAACCGGTCTCAGCTTAGTTGTCCCATTGAACCAAGTTTGTGGAATCTCCACTCATCATGGTTGAGTTACCATCGAGCCCCTTCTTTGGTGTGTGGATTTTTAGTCTCATTCCCCTTACTGCAGTATTTAGCTGTTCTCTAGGGATTCCTTTCGTCAAAGGATCTGCTATGTTCTCCTTAGACTTCACATAGTCAATGGAGATTATTCCGCTAGAGATTAGCTGTCTTACGGTGTTATGTCTCCGACGAATGTGTCGAGACTTACAGTTGTATATACAACTCTGTGCCCTATCGATAGCCGTCATGCTATTGCAATGTATCATTATTAGTGGCACATGTTTATTCCAACACGAAATATCCTCGAGAAAATTTCGAAGACATTCTGCTTCTTCACCAGCCCTATCCAGTGCTATAAACTCCGATTCCATCGTGGATCGAGCTATACACGTTTGTTTCGAGGATTTTCAGGAAACCGCTCCACCACCAATGGTAAATACGTAACCACTTGTGGACTTGGATTCTTTGCTATCAGATATCCAATTTGCATCGCAGTATCCTTCAAGAACTGCTGGATATCTCGAGTATAATATGCCATGATTAATCGTATCCTTCAGATATCTTAGCACTCTTTTTAGTGCTATCCAATGGCTACTGCCCGGGTTGCTTGTAAATCTACTAAGTTTACTTATCGAATAGGCTATGTCAGGTCGAGTGCAGTTTGATAGATACATCAGGCTGCCAATCACCCGAGCGTATTCGAGCTGTGATATGGGTTCTCCTCTATTTTTGGCTAAATGTAGATTGACATCCACATGTGTCTTAGCCGGAGGATCCTTGAAGGCGTTAAATCTCTTTAACATTTTCTCAGCGTAGTGAGATTGTGTCAACACAATGCCTTCGGGTGTCTTAGAGACATTTATCCCTACTATGACATCAGCCTAACTCATATCCTTCATGATGAAGTAATTGTTCAACATGTTTTTGGTGTTCATAATTATTTTGTGACTGTTTCCCATGATCAACATGTCGTCTACTTAAAGACAGACGATCACAAATTCATCAGGTGTGCCCTTAATGTAAATACATTTGTCACACTCATTGATCTTGAATCCATTCGATAGCATAGTCATATCGAATTTCTCATGACACTGCTTCGGTGCTTGTTTAAGCCCGTAAGGCGATTTCACAAGTCGGCATACTTTATTCTCTTGCTCGGGTGCAATGAACCCTTCAGGCTGTTTCATATAAATTTCTTCCTCTAATTCCCCGTTCAGAAAAGCTGTTTTCACATCCATTTGGTGTATCTCGAGATCATACAATGCTGGAATAGCAAGGAGAACCCGAATGGACGTAATCCTTGTTACGGGTGAATAGGTATCGAAGAAATCGTACCATTTCTTTTGGTTGAACCCCTTGGCGACTAATCGAGCCTTATATTTCTCGATAGACCCATCAGTTTTGAGTTTCCTTTTAAGGACCTATTTGCATCCTAAAGGCTTGCATCCCTTTGGGAGATCTACTAACTCCTACGTATGATTTCACATGATGGATTCAATTTCGCTATTGACAGCTTCTTTCCAGAACGGAGCTTCTAGACTTGACAACGCTTCTTGCAATGTCCGAGGTTCGTCGTCCATCATGTAAGTCAGAAAGTCAGGTCCAAATGACTTGGCCACTTTCTGTCTCTTACTTTGCCTTGTTTCCTCAGTTTCTTTAGAAGAACTTTCGACGGCATCGTGAGATATTTTTCCAGAACTCATTTCCTTCTTTTCCTTATTTGAAAAGATGTTTTCGAAGAATATTGCATTCCTCGACTCTATTATCATCCCTGCGTTCATATCAGAGATTTTTGAGTTGTGTACCAGAAATCTGTATGCACTACTGTTATTAGCATATCCGATGAAAATGCAATCAACAGTCTTGAGTCCTATCTTAACCTGCTTTGGGTTAGGTACTTCGACCTTTGCTAACACCCCCACACTTTAAGGTAATTGTAGGATGGCTTCCTACCTTTCCATAGTTCGTATGGAGTTTGGTCCCTTTTTTTATGTGGCAATAGGTTTAGAATGCGATTTGATGACAAAATCGCTTTCCCCCACAAGTTTTGAGGTAGCTCCGAACTTATCATCACATTCATTCATCATCTCCTTTAGAGATTCGTTTTTTTTTTCTTTTATGAGAAAGTGCCACAATTTCTCCATCGAGTTAGCCGAGATTCTTCATATCTTCTCTGATGCATTCATATCTACCGGTATGAGATGCACTGAGCGACCCGAATAGGGTTGATAAAATACTTGTGAAGAACCCTACAGTGTCGCTGCACGGCCCTGAAAACGCACAATGGTGCTCAACAGCCTGCACAGCCCGGCGCCCGATGGCGCTGGCCGGTGCAGTAGTCATGCAGCCACCGTAGCCCCCAGCGTCGCTGCTATGTGCACAGCCGTGCATCAATGTGCCTAGCCGCGCAGTGCCCAATGGCCATGCATCGTTGAACAGCGTAGTGGCAGTGTGCACAACCACATGTTGCTGCCATCGGAGAGTGCTGCCGTTATCCAATGGAGCTACGTTTTTGTTGAGGTTTATGCCCTAGATGCCGTACGAGGATTAGATAGTACGAGGGCATTAGTGTAATTTTGATGTGTTTAACATTTGTAATTGAATTATTTGATAATGAAATTATTATTGTTTGTTTATTGTCGAAATTAGCATGACAAACAATACAAAGGCATATTATTATTTTCTAAATAAATTAACCTTGCAGTCGGGTAATAAGACGAATTAATAAAACCCTAATATTTATAGTTCAGTTACTGATTCTGTGGGGACAGAGAGGGGGCACCAGTAAGCTGACATACTGTAATATTAAATTAAGTCCAGAAGTCTTAGTCTCCAGTAGGGTGACTGGATATGACGAGTATGACTTGTTTGTCGACGGGTCCAAAACGGTTGTGCCAACCATTCACTTGGGAAGTGGGAGCTCGTGACATTGATACAAGACGAATCAGGGGATTGTCTGTATTTGGACACTGGCTCGTAATCGAACGATCACACGCTGGTAAAGTCGCTGATCGATCGATTGACTATAGTAGTCTACGTGAACCTTAGACCGAAAGGGTTTAACTCGGGGTTGGTCTTAAGGTCTTGATTTGTCACTAGTTTGCTAGGCCCAAATTGCATGAAGCAAGGGTCAGCGGCGAAATGCGGTCTTGACTTTTCGACGTGATTGCCGGTTATACCGCTGAGCGGGATTTACGGCCTTGATTAAATTCAGGGTTAACGTCCTATGCAGTTTCGATGTACGGGAATTTACCTAAGCCTCTGGTCAGAGCATATAACTGACTCACGAGTGTCGTGGAGGGCAGTTTTGGTAAATGTCACCGACACGAACATCATAGCGTCGAGTCCTGTAAGTTCGACTACGCGTGACTTTCACTCGACCGGGACAAACGTAAAGGGTTTATACGTAGTACGAAAATCTACAGTCGGTTCGTGGATTATGATTAGATCAAATTCGTACTCAACTTGGGATCTGTTCGGTACCACGGGGCTGGCTAGGTGAATACTGAACTCCTAGATTCCTCCTAGGCCGATTGAGACGAACGACGAGAGTCGGGCTTAAAAAGGGCAACCGACACAACGTCATTATCGGAGAGAAAGACAAGGCTAGGTCCTAGATTGAGAGACTAGGGTTTGTGGCTTGGCCAAAACCCTAATCGACCGAAAATGCTAAGTTTGACTAGTGAGGGATAAAATGGTCTTTTCACCTCACAAAATATTTTTGAAATATAATATTGGATATTTAATATTTAGTATATGATTTAAATTTGATTTAAATCTTTATTATTGTTTTAGAAAAATAATATTTAATTTGGAATTAAACAATATATATATATCAGATATATATATAAGTTTCGATTTTTTATTTGATAAAATTTCGAAAATTATTAAATATATTTACATTGGATATTATATATTTAAAATATACTAAATGTAGTATTTTAAATAATTAATATATTAGATATTTAATTAATTTATTTAAGTTTGAATTTGAAAGAAAAACCAAGTCAAACAAGACTTAGTAAAAGAGGAGGTGGTTAGGATTTTTCTCCCCACTCCACATGAATATTTCGGCCAGCCCTAGGTGGTATAAATAGGGTTTTCGAAAACCTAGCTAGGCGAGGAAGCTCATTTTCGAAATTAACAAGGCCCAAAAAGGAAAACTAGGGTTTTCTCATTCCTCTCATCTCTCTCTCTCGAAATCTCTCTCTCGGGGCAGCAAGTAGCCATTCCTTGATCTAGCCGCACAAAGCAAGGAAGGGCTGCGACGTTGTAAGGTGCCGGCGTGACGCTCTTGTGCAAAGAAAGGAGCCGTTCGTGTGCTTTTGGCTTAGGAGAGGGGCACTACGCCTCGGGGATTCGAAGGGTTCGAAGCTTGCCATCGTCGAGTGTATCTACGAGGTATCATGGCTGATCCCTTTCTCCTTTTTGTTATATGTTCTCGTGTTTTAATCCGAGCGATCCTTGGGATAGGCGAGAACCCTGTAAAATTTTTAAAATTCCGCCGTTTAAGGAACGAGGGCCTCGGGCCCCTTCGGGGATTCCCAACAGTGGTATCAGAGCCTTAGGCTCGGTTAAGTCACGGAACTATGACCACAAAAGCCACGAAAACCCTAGCCTTGCGCATGGCGCGCACGCGCGCGGCGCTGGGCTGGCCGCGCGCGTGGGTGCGCGCGGCGCAGGGCAGCCCGCGGGCAGCGCACGGGCTGGCTTGGCCGAGCCCGCGAGCGCGCGAAGGGCAGCGTACGGGCTGGCTTGGCCGAGCCCGCGAGCCCACGAGCGCGCGCGGCGCGCAGGGCAGCGCACGGGCTTATCTGCCCGAGCCCAATGGGCAGTGCAATGGGCCTGGCCCAACCTGATAAAGGCCCAAATTAAAATACGGGCTTGGCCCGGCCCATTTAAAAGCCCAAATTCGATTTTGGCTCGGAAATGTGTTAAATTTGTCGTGATGCATGTTATTTGAATTACGTGGTGATTGATTGGGGATTATGTTCTGTTTTTACCGGGTGTTATGTTAAGGGTGACAAGGTCCCCCCCGGGTTGTACTTTACAGTTTTTCTAGAAAGACGGGCTTTGTTGTTTTAGAAAAAGATCCCCCCGTCATAGGCTATAGTAGTACATGAATGACGGCCGAACGAGAGACGATCGAGACGAGACGAACGAAGAAGACGGTGGCCGAGGTATCCGTTCGAGACGAGCCCGAAGACTTGGAGTTTTACTTATTGTACAAATAGGATAGAACTAGAAATATCCCCATCTTTCACATTTACTTTAATAGGTTGAAACTAGGTTTACTATTAAAGTCTATTATGTGCGTGTTGGTTTCGAACGTGATATCGTGCATAATGTGCTCGTTCTTTAACTGTGAGGATTCTCTCGAAGTTAGACTTTAAAATATCAAGTGAGTAAAGGGCGGGGCTCCTGTCTTCTATCAAGTCCAAAAACGTTACAACTTAGGGGTACGGTTTTGGTTGACCGAGTTACGGCGCTAAAACTCTCGCCTTTGACGTGAACGTATTTGGATGCATTTTTGATAATGCCGCTCACCGACCACTCTGCGTCCTCCCGCAAAGTGTTATCCTACGGAGGCGAAGTTCACTCAAAAGTGGAAGGTTAGCAGGACGTTGATAGGTAGCACTTGTACAGTCATTCCCAAGACGTCTGAGTTACAGCCCGAGGGACCCTGACTGAGACAAATTCGTTGAACCTTCTGTGTGACAGAATCGTGTGGGACACGAGCCTGGCTGATCGAATATACCAATAAACTGTTAAGTTGAGGCTAGTTTGATTCAGTGCGGGTAAATCAACGCCACTATGAAACTACTCAACGAGGTTTCCGAATTCCTAACGGGAGACAGGATTTCGAGAAAAATAGTGGGGGTCAGACGAAAAATTAAAGTCCTATTTTAGTCTGATTAAACACTTCAAATCCTAACTATCTGTTATCTTTCTGCATTTATTTTCTTCTCTATTTTATACGATGACAACCCCATTATCCGTACTTTTGGAAAAACATTCTTTGGTGGGACCAAACTATGTAGACTGACTTAGAAATCTGAGGATCGTCCTCAGGTTGAAAAAACTGGATTGTGTCTTGGACATTGAGGAGCATGCCACTCCGAATGATCAATTCACTGAGCTTTATGGCGAGTCGTCTAGGAGCGCCCGCTATTCACTCACGCATGATCTCTTTAACACTAAGCTCGCAGAGGGTGGTGATGTCCATGCTCATTTACTGAAGCTAAATGAGTATATGGAGCGATTAGATGCGCTTGCATTCAGAATTCCTCACGAGGTGAAAATTGACATCATACTGCAGTCCCTCCCACCGTCCTTTCACCAATTCGTGGTGAATTGCAACCTTAATAATCAGGAGTATTCGGTATTAGACCTGATTAATCAGTTGGTTGTAGTCCGAACCCAGTATCGCAGCGATAGGGGTCCTAAGGGCAAGGAGGTGACGCTTGTTGCGACTACTCGGTCCAAGGGATCGAAAAAGAAGGCGAACAAGCACAACGGGCCTATGGGTAGAATCGCCAAGAAGGCGAAATCCAAGAAGGCTGTGTAGTCGGGCACGAAGCCCACGGACAAGTGCCTCCATTGCCAGTTGCTGGCTCACTGGAAGCGCAACTGTCCTAAGCTGAAGGCGTCTTCTGACGCTTCAGGTAAGCAATTAGTTTTCGAAGCTAATTGTTCTGTGTATTCTACTTCATGGATACTAGACTCAGGGGCTAGCTCCCACATCTGTGTTTTGAACCAGGGTCTGGAACGAAGTAGGAAGCTTCGAGCTGGTGAGGTCTCGATCAACGTTGGCAGCGGACATCGTGTTATAGCGACGGACATTGGATCGAAGACCTTGCTTTTATCATCTTTGCATAGTTTAGTACTTTCTGATGTTTTGGTTTTGCCCAAGGGGCTTAAGAACATTATTTCGATTCCTGTTTTGAGCAGACTTGGTTATGAATTTCGATTTATTGATAATGTTTGCCATATTTATTTTAGAAATAAAAACATTGGAAATGCGACGTTAATAAATGGTTTATATTACGTCAACCTAAGAGATAAGGTGGAAACTGTAAATGCAATAACCAACTCGTCGACGGGGTCGAACGAACGATACATCTGGCACCTTCGACTAGGTCACGCTGGAGAAGCAAAGATTGACAAGATGGAAAAGGACGGCCTGATTCGCATAGCTAAGTTAGGCCCGATCCCAATTTGTCAGTCTTGCATCCTAGGCAAAATGACCAAATCACCCTTCACATGGACTTTTACTAGGGCCGCAGAAGTGTTGGGTTTGATCCACACTGATGTATGTGGATTGTTCAGGGTGACGGCCCGAGGTAATTGCCGCTACTTCATTACGTTTACGGACGATAAGTCCCGCTAAGGGACTGTCTATTTGATGAGACAAAAGTCCGAAGATCTTGAAATGTTCAAAGAGTATAAGGCATTAGTGGAGAAGCAAACTGGCAAGGTCATTAAAGCCGTTCGATGAGATCGAGGCGGCGAGTACATGAGCCTTGAGTTCGATGCATTTCTCAAAGAAAATGGCATCGTTATACAGTTCTCACCTCCCGGTACGCCACAATTAAATGGCGTAGCCGAGCGACGAAACCGAACACTTTTGGATATGGTTCGGTCGATGATGAGTTACACAGATCTCCCCATTTCGTTATGGGGTTATACTTTAGAGACAGCAGCCTATATCCTTAACAGGATACCTACCCGTTCTGCCGACAGGATCCCTTACGAAGCTTGGCATAATCGTAAGGCAAGCCTGAATCACACTAGGATTTGGGGTTGCCCCGCCTTTGTGAAAAGTTACAGGCAGACAAGTTAGAATTAAGGTCGATTATGGCCAGATTCGTCGGATACCCCGAGGACTCAATGGGGTACTACTTTTACGTTCCAGACGAACACATGGTGTTTGTCGCTTTACGCGCCACCTTCATGGAAGAAGAGTTCGTTAGTGAAGGCGGTAAAGGGCGTGAAATAACTCTTGGTGAGTTAAGCGACGGATCAACTCCAGTTGTTACAGAGTCGTTAGACGACGTTCCAGAAAACCCGGCTCAGCCGCAATTGCGCAGGTCTAGTAGGATATCTCAAATGCCTGAGAGATATGGTATGGTACACGTCGAGCATGGGGATGCTGCGATTGAGGGATGCGTCGGGGACGATCCCGCCACCTACGACCAGGCAATTACCGGTAAAGACTCCCTCAAGTGGCTTGAGGCTATGCAGGCCGAAATGGACTCTATGTATTCAAACCAGGTTTGGACACTTGTAGACCTACCCAATGGTTTCAGACCGATTGGGAACAAATGGATCTACAAGAAGAAGATTGGATCTGACGGACAGGTGGAAACGTACAAAGCTAGGCTTGTAGCGAAAGGGTATAGTCAAAAAGAGGGTATTGACTATGAGGAGACCTTTTCACCAGTCGCAATGATTAAGTCCATTCGCATTATGCTTGCGATAGCAGCATACTATGACTACGAGATTTGGCAGATGGACGTAAAGACCGCGTTCCTGAATGGATTCCTCCAGGAGGAGATCTATATGGAACAACCCAAAGGTTTTGCGTCAGATGCAGATGCTCAGAAAGTATGCAAGCTGAATCGGTCCATTTATGGACTGAAACAAGCTTCAAGGAGTTGGAATCTTCGATTCGATGAAGTAGTTAAGAACTACGGATTCATAAAGAACGAAGATGAGCCGTGTGTTTACAAGAAGGCCAGATGGAGCAAGGTGTCATTTCTAGTATTGTACGTAGATGATATCCTTTTGATAGGAAACGACATTGGGATGCTTTCAGAGGTCAAAGCTTGGCTTTCGACCGAATTCTCTATGAAAGATCTGGGAGAAGCGACCTACATTCTAGGAATACGCCTATTTAGAGATAGGGCGAAACGGTCAATTGGCTTATCTCAAGCCCTTTACTTAGATAAAGTCCTAAAAAGGTTTAAGATGGACGACTCTAAGAAAGGGTTCCTACCTATGAGGCATGGAATTCATCTCTCAAAGGCTATGTCTCCTCGCAACGAGGTACAAAGACAAGAGATGATTGGAGTCCCCTATGCTTCAGCTGTGGGTAGCCTGATGTACGCGATGCTTTGCACGCGACCAGACATAGCGTACGCTGTGAGCGTAGTGAGTAGGTTTCAGGCCAACCCTGGTAAGGAACACTGGGCGGCGGTAAAGACAGTCCTGAAGTACCTTAGACGGACTAAGGACTTGATACTGATTTA
Source organism: Lindernia subracemosa (assembly GCA_028392965.1). Classification (NCBI taxonomy): domain Eukaryota; kingdom Viridiplantae; phylum Streptophyta; class Magnoliopsida; order Lamiales; family Linderniaceae; genus Vandellia; species Vandellia subracemosa. The sequence goes on along the minus strand of JAQPCC010000020.1, from coordinate 785,463 downwards.
CGGCCCAGGAGAATTAGAGGTAGATGGTTATACGGATTCGGACTTCCAATCAGATGTGGATGACCGAAAGTCTACTTCGGGTTTTGTTTATACGCTCAATGGTGGCGCAGTAACTTGGAAGAGTTCCAAGCAAAGCACGACTGCTGATTCCACCACTGAGGCGGAGTATATAGCGGCTTCAGAAGCTGCCAAGGAGGGTGTTTGGATACGCAAGTTCTTAGAAGAACTGCAGGTGGTACCTAGCATAGTGGATCGCCCGTTACCATTGTGGTGCGACAATAGCGGAGCGATCGCACAAGCTAAGGAACCCCGTGCTCACAGTAAGTCCAAGCACATAGAGAGAAAATATCACGTGTTACGTGGGTTCGTTGAGAATGGCTCTATAGCCGTGCAGAAGATCGCCTCAGCAGAAAATGTGGCAGACCCGTTCACGAAGCCACTGTCTCAGGCAGTGCTAGATCGTCACCTCGATAAAATGGGGTTGAGATACTATAGTGCAGTGGGAGATTGTTGAGGTTTATGCCCTAGATGCCGTACGAGGATTAGATAATACGAGGGCATTAGTGTAATTTTGATGTGTTTAATATTTGTAATTGAATTATTTGATAATGAAATTATTATTGTTTGTTTATTGTCGAAATTAGCATGACAAACAATACAAATGCATATTATTATTTCGTCTAAATAAATTAACCTTGCAGTCGGGTAATAAGACGAATTAATAAAACCCCAATATTTACAGTTCAGTTACTGATTCTGTGGGGACAGAGAGGGGGCACCAGTAAGCTGACATACTGTAATATTAAATTAAGTCTACAAGTCTTAGTCTCCAGTAGGGTGACTGGATTGACGAGTACGACTTGTTTGTCGACGGGTCCAAAGTGATTGTGCCAACCATTCACTTGGGAAGTGGGAGCTCGTGACATTGATACAAGACAAATCAGGGGATTGTCTGTATTTGGACACTGGCTCGTAATCGAACGATCACACGCTGGTAAAGTCGCTGATCGATCGATTGACTATAGTAGTCTACGTGAACCTTATACCGAAAGGGTTTAACTCGGGGTTGGTCTTAAGGTCTTGATTTGTCACTAGTTTGCTAGGCCCAAATTGCATGAAGCAAGGGTCAGCGGCGAAATGCGGTCTTGACTTTTCGACGTGATTGCCGGTTATACCGCTGAGCGGGATTTACGGCCTTGATTAAATTCAGGGTTAACGTCCTATGCAGTTTCGATGTACGGAAATTTACCTAAGCCTCTGGCCAGAGCATATAACTGACTCACGAGTGTCGTGGAGGGCAGTTTTAATAAATATCACCGACACGAACATCATAGCGTCGAGTCCTGTAAGTTCGACTACGCGTGACTTTCACTCGACCGGGACAAACGTAAAGGGTTTATACGTAGTACGAAAATCTGCAGTCGGTTCGTGGATTATGATTAGATCAAATTCGTACTCAACTTGGGATCTGTTCGGTACCACGGGGCTGGCTAGGTGAATACTGAACTCCTAGATTCCTCCTAGGCCGATTGAGACGAACGAAGAGAGTCGGGCTTAAAAAGGGCAACCGACACAACGTCATTATCAGAGAGAAAGACAAGGCTAGGTCCTAGATTGAGAGACTAGGGTTTGTGGCTTGGCCAAAACCCTAATCGACCGAAAATGCTAAGTTTGACTAGTGAGGGGTAAAATGGTCTTTTCACCTCACGAAATATTTTTGAAATATAATATTGGATATTTAATATTTAGTATATGATTTAAATTTGATTTAAATCTTTATTATTGTTTTAGAAAAATAATATTTAATTTGGAATTAAACAATATATATATATATCAGATATATATAAGTTTCGATTTTTTATTTGATAAAATTTCGAAAATTATTAAATATATTAATATTGGATATTATATATTTAAAATATACTAAATGTAGTATTTTAATTAATTAATATATTAGATATTTAATTAATTAATTTAAGTTTGAATTTGAAAGAAAAACCAAGTCAAACAAGACTTAGTAAAAGAGGAGGTGGTTAGGATTTTTCTCCCCACTCCACATGAATATTTCGGCCAGCCCTAGGTGGTATAAATAGGGTTTTCGAAACCCTAGCTAGGTGAGGAAGCTCATTTTCGAAATTAACAAGGCCCAAAAAGGAAAACTAGGGTTTTCTCATTCCTCTCATCTCTCTCTCGAAATCTCTCTCTCGGGGCAGCAAGTAGGCATTCCTTGATCTAGCCGCACAAAGCAAGGAAGGGCTGCGACGTTGTAAGGTGCCGGCATGACACTCTTGTGCAAAGAAAGGAGCCCTTCGTGTGCTTTTGGCTTAGGAGAGGGACACTACGCCTTGGGGATTCGAAGGGTTCGAAGCTTGCCATCGTCGAGTGTATCTACGAGGTATCATGGCTGATCCCTTTCTCCTTTTTGTTATATGTTCTCGTGTTTTAATCCGAGCGATCCTTGGAATAGGCGGGAACCCCGTAAAATTTTTAAAATTCCGCCGTTCAAGGAACGAGGGCCTCGGACCCCTTCGGGGATTCCCAACAGTTTTCTGTTACACGTGAGCCCGACTAGCATCCCAATGCAGCCCAAATGTACAGCAAAGCGTACATATACGCAATGCCCAAAAGCAGCACCGAACGGCACTGAACTGCAGCAGTGTGCCCAGCCCAAATCCAGCGCCTACGCATCGCTGAACAACATAGAGGCAGCGTGTAGATCCACACATCGCCGCCATGGTGCTGCCCCGTGCAGTCAACTCTGTGTTGCAGCCGTGCAGCACCAAACAACGCTTCCTGTGAAGCCGCCTTGCAGCCACGTCATCGGAGAACGCTGCTTCTATCCAATGGCGTTGTTGTCCTTCGGCTTTTGAAGCTATAAGCGCACCTGAATGCGTTGATTTGCAGCAGCCAAACGCCCAAAGGCGCTGCCGTGTTGCCAAACAGCGTCCAGCAGCATAGCAGGGCAGCAGCGTGCCCAGCCGTGTAGCTGATCAGCGTCCAGCGGCACAGCCGCGTCACACCACCTCGGCCAACCACAGCAGCCACACGTATCATCTCCCTTCAACCTCGCACCGAGCAGCCTTGCATCACAGCCCTTTGCCGTGGAGACATGAAAGTGAGGGTCTGGGTATGCACCGATTCTTGTATCTTTTGAACGAAAGTCTCATCGATCTAGGAATCGAGTGGTGCTGGTTGGTTTGATTGGGATGAGGAATCTCCGAAAGCTTCCTGTTTTACCATTCTTCTCTTGGCTGATGAAGAATTGACATTCGAGCGAACCCTTTCGCTTGCAGACGTTGAATAGATTTGCAGCGTCGTAGTCTTCTCTTGGTGGATGCTGAGGCGTCACAACCGATCCACAAATCCCTTCCAATTATTTTTTAAAAAAAAAAAAAAAACAGACTTAGCTCAAGATCTTCACAGCCAAAGGTTGTGAAGTTTTACCTCCTACTGTTTCAGACGTTGATCCATTAATGGAACTGAAACATCCTCCCTTCCACCACCAGTTATTTTAATTAATTTTTTTATTTTTTTTTATTTTTTTATTTTTTTTTAACTAATTAAAACCACACTCGATTTTGCCCAATCGTTGTCCTTCAACCACCAGTTCAGAATACCAAGGTGCCGAGAAGCCCATGCGGCTGCGTGCGCCTCGGAATGCCCAACAGCGCTCAAGCATTCCTTGCCCAAATGCAGAACCATAGCCCCGCAGCGCTCAACCCCACAACGTCCAACGACGCAGCTGCTGCCACCATAGCGCACACATAGCACTATTGCAGTAGACGCGCGGCCACCACAGCGCCTAAATGCGCTGCAGCGAGTACCGCTGCCCGGTAGTGTGCCCAACGGTACTGCCATACGATGTTCCTGTGGGTGCTGATCTGCAGCAGCCCACATCGGCACAGCCTTTGCTGCCTGCTACGTCGTTCAGTCACATGTCTTTCTCGTGGATTTGGAGTCTTTACTGTCAGATATTCAGTTTGCATGCTACTGCCCGTGCAGTCAACCCCGCACTGTAGCCCCTCGCATGGGGTTGGTGATGGTGGTTGTTGTTCGGGTTGGTTGATGGCGTCGTCCTCTGACGACGACGTGTTTCAATCTTTGGCACGTTTGTGTTACTGGTCGTTTACGTTCAATCCAGTAGAGATCGTGTTTTCTCATGAAAAGCTTTTGCCAATTTAGTACTGCAAAAGATTAATTCTGTTGACACCCAATGCGTATGCCTAAACACCTTGCTTGGGACAGAACAGAAACAAAAGCCATCGATCAAATACACCACATGATAACGTCTTACGAATGTTGGAAAATTGTGTGTATTCCGGTGTAGACGTCTGGTCGATGGCTGCAAAACTCGAAAACCACTTCGTTAGATTTGTAGTCGAGGCACGTACTACGTACGCTGTCCGTAAGACGTTATTGCCCCGTATTTCAGTGCTTCGGGTTTACGCAATCCGTCCCGAAGATACAACGGCTTCAGAATTTTGATCGCTGCACAACGAACCAAAATTATCGGCGAATCTACATAAGACTCGAGCCTTTCTTGCACTTTTTTAGAACTAATATGCTTCGTACGAATGCTTGAATGCAAAGAGCTAATTGAATGAATATTTTTTTGGGGAACCTATTTATAGAAATATGAAAAATCACTAAGGGTCATGATGTTGAAAATGTACATTTTCACTTCTATCCCTTAGGATTAAACAATGCATCTTTTCAAATGATATCTTTTCATTTAATATTCATTCACCTATTGATTTAATCTAACAGAAGAAACCTATCATCAAGAAGAGAAAAGAACTAAACACAATAGGGAAAATTAAGAGAAAAAAAAAAAGACGGAAAGAAAACAATATTCAAAGTCCGAATAAAAGAAAACTAATGAATCTATTACAAATCAGTCCAACACTTCATAAAAATGACTATTACGCTCAAATATACAATACTCTTCACTTTTTTTCGTCTTCAACTTCGAAATTTTAATTTTTTTTTGGAAAACAAAAATTCCCAAATCGAGAGACTCGATAACAAGAAAAGCAAAAGATGAAAAAAAATAAAAAAATAGACAACACAAGACAAAACGAAACCAAAGAATAATGAGCTCCCAACCTCCCTTAACGGAGGAGGAGAAAGAATGGATTTTTTTTTATTTTTTTTTTGTGTTATATAGAGAAGATGGAGAAAAATCTTTAGAGAGAGAGAGTATGAGTATTTTGATTGCAACGGTTTCGAAGTCTACAAAATAAAATATACGCATATAATATTGATTAGTGTTGATATATCGTGTTAGCAGACGTACTGTGTGGCCCGCTTATTTAGTAATTTCATTTTTAATCAAACGAAATGACATTGCGCCCGTATTTTTCCAATTGAGCAACAATTATCGGTATCACTGTTTATTTATGAGCTATTTTGTTTTTAAGTTATTTGTAGAGAGATAAAATTATAAATGCTCACTAAGTATACAAACTTTAAAATTTAGGTAAAAAAGTAACTAAATTCACATGTTAGAATATATTTGTGTCTTTGATCATTTTTTGACAAAATAAGCCAAAAAATATATGTCCTCGTATAACTAGTCAACGACCAGGTGGGTGGAAGATATTTGAACTCATACAATAGTATAGATTTTTCGGTTTATTTTGTCCAAAAAAGGATCAAAGACCCATAATTATTTCGATACATGTAGTTAGTGACTTATCTTTGCAATTAGTAAATATAGTAATCATTATTTTTGCAATTAATAAATATAGTGATCCAAAAGCAAAAATATAGTTTGGTAGCCTATATATATATATATATATATATTTGTATTGGCGCACCACAAACTGTAAGGTCTCTCTTTGGATTTACCAATGACAGGTGGAAGATCGAGATACCTAGATTTTTTTCCTCCTTAATTCCACCAAAGACTCTCAATATATCTTCTTTCACCTCCGATTGTGTATTCTTACTGAAGAAGATAGAAGACTTTTCCATGTTCACCTCTTGGCCCGATACACTGCTGAGTAAATCCAAAATCCCCTTGATAACATGTGCATGTTCACTACTCGCTTCTTCAAACAGCAAGGAGTCATCGTCTGCGAAGAACGAGTGAGTAACAGTTGGGCCATTCTTGCGAAGTCTGAGCCGCCCTATGTATCTTCCTTCGCAAACCGCTTGTGAGATCAAATTGGATAGAGCTTCAGAAAAAATCAGGGACAGAAAAGGGGATAAAGGATTCCCACGTCTGATGCTTCTAGATGGAATGATATATCACTACTAATACCATTAATATTGCAGGAAAAGGAGGATGAACTGATGCATACCCTAACCCACTCAATAAACTTGGGTCAAAACCCAATTTATGCATAATTTGGGTAAGAAAAGTCCATTCTACCCTATCATACGCCTTTGCAAGATCAAGTTTCAAGGCCATAAACCCTTTGTTTTCTTTTCTCAAGGAATTGATAGGGTGGATACATTCGTGGGCCATGATAATATTATCAAGAATGTCTCTACCTTGAATAAAGGCTGCTTGACTAGGGTGAATGGTGTCATTTAAGCAAGGCTCAAGTCTTTTAGTTAGAAGTTTGAAGATGATTTTGTAAGTAACATTTCAAAGACTAATAGTTATAAAGTCAGAAATGAAGGTAGGCTGCCTAGTCTTAGGGATAAGTGTGATGAGGGTTTGATTCATGCATTTCAAGAGTGTCATGGGTTAAAAAATTATTAATAGACCGGCAAATATCAGGATAAACAATGGACCAAAAGTTTTGATAGAAAAGGATGTGTCATACCATCTGGGCCCGCCGGGAAGCCTTGTTAGGGTTCATAGAGAATAGGGTCTTCATTATTTCCCCTATTGAAGGTGGAGTCGTAAGTTGTTGGTTCATGGAGTGAGAGATTGACCTAGGAATCCAGTTGAGAGCCTCATCCCAGAAGAGGTGAATAAGTCTTGATAGAAACCACATACTTCATTTGATCAAATGTATTGCTTCTACTCCCTCTTTGTTTTTCAGATCTGAAAGAGCATTATTCATGTCCTTCTTTGAATTGTTGAGGCATGAAAATACTTTGTTTTTTTGTCTCCTTCTCTAAGCCATTGGACTTTGGTCAGAAGAATGCATATCTCTGGATATTGAATCATCCAAAGGGGGGAGTAGAAGAGTCTCTCCTTCTCGATTATTAGCCAAAGTGAAGCTCCTCCCACAGAATCTCATCTTACTCATATTCATTTCATCAATGAACGAATTGAATGGATGTAGGCGGGCCTCACCTCTCACTTGACCACCTTTCTTCGGATAGCCTAATTTCATTGAAATCCCCTCCCAAACATCATAAGCAATACCAACTACTTTCTTATAGTAGGAATTAAAATTGCTCCTTTCATTCTTAAGCGCTATTGCTACTATGCACAAAGGTAATCCACCACTGCTCCGAGGCATTTTGAAAATTGCAGCACACTTGAACATAAAAGCTGTTGGAAATGATTTTAATAAATGATTCAAACTCAATTTAGATTAAAAAAAAAACAAGAAAAAAAAAGTTAAAACATGATTAAGATATCACAATGGCAGTGGCAGATGGGGCGGGGTAATAATTCGAGAGGATGGTCAATAAATTGAGCATATGCATTGATTTGTGATTATGTTACTTGTGGCAAGAGTTCTACTCTACACACGAATATTTCAAATTGATCAAAATAGAAGCTATGGATTACTAAGACCATCTCCAACCGAAAAACTCATTCTTAAACTCAAACTCATTTTCAAACTTAAAATACAGTAATTATTCTCCAACCATTAAACTCATTCTCAACTCAAAAGAATATTATTGTAATATTCAGTCTCATATTAACTTTCATAATTTTCGATATTGCCCAAATATTCTAAAACTTCGCAAATTAAACTACGATATTATTGTAAATACAATAAAATAAATAAATAATAAGATATAAAAAATTATTACTAAAAATGAATAGTTAATGTTATAATAATTATTTATTTTGTCAATTTTATAATCATTATAAATATACAATATACTTTATTTATTTTTTATTTTTTTATATATGGGTGTTTTAATAATTCAATACCAAGTAAAATGGCTTGTTTGTAATTTTCAAACATCAAACTCTTTTTTTGCATTCAAACGCAAAGTTGAATTTAAGGATGAGAGAGAAACTAATAAAAACCCATTTTGGGTTTGCGTTTGGCGGTTGGGGTGTTTTTACGATTGGAGTACGATTGGAGATGCTCTAACTAAAAATGATTAATGATCATTAAAAATTGTTTATGGGTATCCTTTGCATCTCGATTATGATAATATTTATCAAAATTTACACCACAGTTTCAATTAGGGATAATTAGGTTTCAAGCCCTTCTATAGTTTCAAAATAGTGTTTAGGCCCTGTTAGAAAAAATATTTATTCATCAATTGCTAATACGACAAAAACCCTCTCTCACCACAACCTCCTCCTCCTCCAACATCCGCCGCCGCCGCCTCCGCCAACAGCCGCCGCCACCTCTTCCTCCCCCTCCTCCATTAACGAGGTTGAGGGAGGACCCTGCTCTTATTTAATATTTTTTTTAACTCTCTCACCACAACCTCCTCCTCCTCCAACATCCGCCGCCGCCACCGCCAACAGCCGCCGCCGCCTCTTCCGCCCCCTCCTCCATTAACGGAGGTTGGGGGGAGGATCCTACTTTTATTTAATTTTTTTCTTTTTATGGTCCACCCATCACCTGTCGCCGCCACCATCCACCACCGCCCTCCGCCACCAGCCACCACCGCCCCACCACTTGTCGCCCTTCACCACCGCCCGCCGCTGCTCTCGCCGCCACCACCACCACCACCCGCCGTCGTTCGCCATCCCCCATGAGTCTCCCGAGTAGGGAGCTCGTGTCTCTCTCGTGGAGCTTTGTCTCCCTCGTGGAGCTTTCCTCTCCCTCTGTGGAGCCCTTTTCGAAGAAGACGAGATTTTTGTAGTCGAAGACCGAAGAAAGTGAAGAGTATTGTAGATTTAGCTTAATAGCTATTTTTTTTGTAGGTTCTTTAGTTCTTGGTGTTCAAAACCGAATTTTTTGTTTTTTTTCGGCTTTTTTTCTTCTTTTTCTTTTCCGTGTTTGGTTGTTCATGCTCCTATGTGAGCCTTTGTTCTCTACCGACAGATGATGTTACCGGAGAGACCCGTTGAGCTATTTAGCCCGTGTATTTTGTTGTTAATAAAATGCAAGCTATCGTTTCGAAAAAAAAAAGGAAAAAATATTTATTCTAAGGACATAGTTTCTATAAAACTTAGGAATAAGGACCTAAACTTACAAAAGCGTTATAAAATATTATTGAAGAGATAATCGAACAATAAAGCTTTGTGGATTATTACGACCATTGTTGTCAAAATCTGCCTAAGGCTATTCGGTGCCCACCGTGGCGAAAATAATGAAAACAAGTATAACGTCTAATTTTTGCCTGGACCCCGCTAGGCCGTCTAGGCGCTACTAGGCACTCCAGGGCGCATGATTAACGCCTAGCGAATTTTACGACATTGATTACCACAGATGGGTTGAAAGTGAAGTCGATGATTCTTACAGTTTATCGAACATACATATTTGTTTTACCTAATTTAATGTAGCAGCCAGACCAGATTCTTGATGAGACCAGTGTAAACTTGCAATGTATTGTAATTGCATCATAATAAAGTGTTAATATAAAAATCGAGTCCTTAAAATTACTTTTTTTTTTCTTACAGGGCCTAAATATTAAATTTATATACTGATAGGGCCCTGAAACAAAATTTGTCATTTCAATTACATCAACCTTTTATAACAAGGGAAAAAAAAACTTAGAATCATCGTTGACACTCCGAACACGTTGTCCCCTAAGAATCCTTAGTTACAAAGTTGACAAAATCATGAAAATTAACAATAAATGTACGTTAATGAAAAAAAAAATAATGAAATTTGACAATAAAAATTCTACGATCGGCCTTTGGTTGCACCACATCCCATGATAGAGTTGGGCAACTTCCCAACTCTCTCCACACCTTCTTCAAAAACCACGCCCATCCCCATATAAAAGTGCGACTCTATATGGCAATGAAAAGCCCAAACGCCAGGATTATCCGCCCGAAACCTCAGAGCAGTCCACCCATAAGGCTGAACAGCCACAGTGTTCTTCATTATAGGATCCACCAAGTTGTACTTCTTCGGGTCGTTCGCCCAGTCGAACTTACCCGACCCGTAACCCACGACCCAGAAGTCGTGCCCGTGGAGATGCCACGGGTGGGTCTCACTGTTGTTCGGGTTCATCGTATTCGCATTCTGCAATATCACGTCCACCGTCGAGTTGAACTCCAGCCTGTATATCCCGTCGCTCGTCGTGGCGTTCGTATTCTTCGCCACGCCGTAGATATCATAGCCCTCGGAGTCGTAACCCTCGGGGGGTGGTTTCCCGTCGAACGCATGCAGCAGCCCGTCCTTGAGAGCGATGAGATACGGCGTGTGGGGCAGCCCGAACGACACGTTGTTGACGGACCACCGTACGTGGCCGTCGATGCGGTTCTGCGTGTTGAGCATGACGATGACCCGGTCCGAACCCTTGGGGGGTGCGTGGACGAAATCCCGATGGGCCCTGATTGCCGCGCACTGGGCCGTCCTCGAGCCCACGTCGTCCCATCTGGGCCCGACGGGCGGGCTGGTGGGCGGGCTCCTCCTCGGGTGGTTCGGGTAGTAGTTGAATATTCCGAGCCCGTTCGGCGTGGTGCTGTTCCTGCTGACGACTTTGGCGCTGGCCCAGTAGTTCCTCGAGGGGTTTTGATCCGCCGTGACGAGCACGGAGTAGGTCTCGCCGGAGTATATGAAGAGGTTTTTGACCACGAACGGCTCGACGTAGTGGCCATCCGCTTCGACAACGGTCATGTTGTGCCCTTCGATCTCAAAGCTTAGGGCCGAGAGGGCGGTTAGGCTGCCTATGCGTAGGCGGTAGGTTTGCCCGGGGACAACGGTTAGTGTGTAGGGCGAGCATTGAGGGTTCGTGGCATTGCAGAGCCCGGCTTCGAGGCCCGGCGTGCTGCAGTTGAATCTTCCCCTTCCTTGTATTAGTATGGACTGTAAGAAGGGATTTTAGATATCAATTTTGAGGATATATATGAGTGACTCATTTTATATAAATAAATATAAATAATACTCTATCTTAATTAAATCTAATATGATGGTGTTATTAAATAAAAAATATTATAGTATAAGGTATTATTTATTTTCCCAAGCGTGAAAGATGAAACCCTTTCAAAAAGGCCACACTCTTGCGAAAAAACATGGCATTTCTTGAACATCTTCACATGTATACAAATGGCTCATTGATTTTAAATCTCAATCCATCATGGAAAAACATAAAAGATAACGTTGAGGAAAAAGAAAAATCAGATAGAAGAAAAAGATCACATCCAAATACTCTTCTAAGATATAAAGATTCAAGCTATGGATTAAGTAAGTTTTTTATTACTTTGATATGATTAAATCAAAAAGGTATTATAGATTTCTGAGAATCGTTTGGAATAAAGTCTAACAGTCTTATTAGTACCTGAGGCTCGCCGACCCAGACGAAAGGGATGGAGGAGAGCCCGGCGGCTTGTTCGTAGGTGCTCTTGTGGTACCAATCGGTTAGGAGAATGGTTCGGTCGTGATCGTAAGAGAAGGGCTCGGGCACTCCGCTGGGCGGCGATACGGTGATCGACCCGTATAATCCCGCTTCTCGCTGCATACCGTAGTGAGCGTGGTACAAGTACGTCCCGGGCTGGAAATTAATCCCAAATAAATCCATATTATTACATGAGATTTGAATAAAGATTTATTTATCAATCTGTTAATGTTTAAAAGACTTACTCTGTCGACTACAAATTTGTACACAAAAATGTCGCCGGGAAGAATGGGACACTGCGTAACACCTTCGGTACCGTCCATCCAAGGTGTTCCAATCTGCAACAAAAAAATAAAAAAAATTATTACATCATATATATGAGCTCCTTTTACCACATTAAAATAACCAAAAAAAAAAAAAAGGGAGAGACAATAAACTCACCTGTCTGATTCCATGCCAGTGAATGGCGACGTTCTCGGTGAGTAAACCGTTCTTGAGCTCGACGACTACAGTGTCGCCTTGCTCGGCAATGATGGTTGGCCCTGGGGTTTGGCCATTGATGGCTATGGCGAGCTTCTTGTAGCAGTCTGGAGATTTGAACTCATACTTCACTTCCCATCTGTAATGCCTAACTTTTGCTTCACTCAATGAAATAACTGTTAAAAATTGAAATAATACAAAGACACTGATCAGTAATTTTCTTGAAGCACTCTCCATTTTTGCTGCCTTAAATCAATATAGATACAATCACGTCCTATATATATATATATATAGAAGTACTTTGCTTACTAGTCGTAGTGGTAATGAACTTGGTCTTTGTGCTGATGTGTACAGTGGAGAGGGTCAAGAAAAGAAACAAAAGGAAGGTTCAGATGTTATTACAATGGTCTTTGACTCGTCCTTGATGTTGCAAGATGTAAAACAAAAAAAAGTTAGACTTTTTATATAGTTGACCAACCGTTTTTGATCTTTCGTCGAAAGCAAACTATAATAATAATAATAATAATAATAATAATAATAATGTCCGAAGATATGAAAAGCACGTGGAATGTGTCGATTGAATCCACAAAGGATAATATTTAATTTCCTTGTAATATAGACTTAAATGCTCACCGGGTACTATGGGCGCAATATGCAACCATAATTAAGGGGGTAAAAATATGAATTTAACTGTTTATAAAATGAGTTAAGAAAAAAAGATAGATCAAGCTGTGATATTTTTTTTATTATTATTATTTTACGTGCATATCATATTATAGTATAATATCTAGTTCCGTATCACATGGTAGGTCGGTAGCACATTACAAATATAGTGAGAGAATCTACTTTTGGTTTATAAAAAAAATAAAAAAATTGTAAAAGCTAAGAGGCTTCAACTAAGAATATATATATATATATAAGAAAAGAAAGTTGGGGAATAAATAAAAGTTTACTACATATGTTTAATAATATTGCGCGTTACCATAAAAAAAATATTTGAAAAGGAAATTACAACTGTCAAAACGCGTCCTTTGTTTCTTTTATTAATATGCACTTGACTAGTGAAGGCTTTTTTAATTAAATAATTGATTTTTTATTTTTTATTTATAAAATAAATAAAAAATAATATTTATTAATAAAATAAATATTTTCGTAATTAGAAAATACGAATTATAACTCGTATCTTAAAGATACGAGTTACTGAACTTTATTAAAAAAGGGTTGGACCCCACATAAAAATATTTTTTATTACATATTTCACCAAATTATTAAATCATCGTTAATTTATGCGATTTATGTTATAAAAACAAATAAACATATCTAATTTATTATTTGTTTCATGACGGTCAAATTGATATCCATATCTAATATTTTTTTATATTCATAAGAATAGTATTTTTCGATATTCATAAGCTTGTATGGTATCAATATCCACTCCCTTCCAAATTTAACATAGATCTTAGGTAGACATGTTCATACGGTTCCAAATTTATAATTTTTTTTTTCAAAACCGGACATTTTTTTTATAAATTTTATAAACCGACGGTTTGAACCGCCGATTATAACCGGATTTGCAAACTGCTGGTTTCGGTTTTCAAAAAACAGAAACCGAAACTGAACCATTTTAATTTATTCATTGTTTCATTACGGTCACATTGATATCCATATCTTATATTTTTCGAATAATATTTTTTGATAAATTGTGAAATTTGGAACATGGAGTGGACATTGCTGTATAATACATGATTAAATTTAAACTTGGACACTTGAGATTAGACATGTTCATACGCTTTTAAAAACCGAAACCGAACCGGAACCGAACTGATGGCCAACGATTCGGTTAACCGGGGTCAACGGTTCCGATTAAAACCGAAACCGAAACCGAACTGTTATTTAAAACGGTTCACTTTCGGTTTTTGGTTTTTGAAAGCCGAAAGCAGCGGTTTGTAAACCCGGTTATAACCGGCGGTTCAAACCGTCGGTTTATAAAATTTATAAAAAAATTTCTGGTTTTGAAAAAAAAAATTATAAATTTGGAACCGTATGAACATGTCTACCTGAGATCTATGTTAAATTTGGAAGGGAGTGAATATTGATACAATACAAGCTTATGAATATCGAAAAATATTAGATATGGATATCAATTTGACCGTCATGAAAAAAATAATAAATTAGATGTGTTTATTTTTTTTTATAACATAAATCGGATAAAGTAACGATGATTTAATCATTTGGTGAAATATGTAACAAAAAGTTTATTCACGTGGGATCCAACCCTTTTTTTTTTTATAAAGTTGAGTAACTCGTATCTTTACGAGTTATAATTCGTATTTTCGAATTACGAAAATATTTATTTTATTAATAAATATTATTTTTAATTTAATTTATAAATAAAAAATAAAAAATTATTTATTTAATTAAAAAAGCCACTAGTGAATGAATACAAACGCTAGATAATTTTTTTTCCTTAATGTAAATATTCGTAAGTTATTCATTTATATTATTTATTCAGAGATCGTGTCCGTCCAAATGTCGGAATCAAATATGTCAAAAGTATAAGCATAGCAACAAAAATGGCACAGAATCAAATAAGTTGGCGTATATGATTAATATGATCTGAGATTCAAACCTAGTCACACTAAAACACATAATACTCGAATTTCTCAGTCTAATATTTTCCCATTCGTATTTTCAGAATATTTTAATCATCGTAAACTGTACATATTCTTGAGATATAATATATAAATTGTAAATCATTAGTCTTTATTCGGCCTTCGTAAAGGAAGTAATTTGACTTTTCTCGTCAAGTAAGAGTGGAGAAATTGGAGAAGTGCACGTCGATACTCCACTGAAAATATCTAAAGTGTTATGAAAATATTATTATAATTAAATATTATATTAAGATTATTTTGATATTATTAACTTATATTAAGGATATTATAATATTATTATGATAATAACCTTATAATATTAGAGAGAAAGATTAGAGAGATAAAGTATGAAATATTATTCAATACTTTGGTGTAATTTTCAATACAAGACTAATGACATATATATACTAATCTAATTTCACTATTACAACTAATATTTTCATCATTTAATACATTTCATCCCATTAATCATCCAACTATTTTTACAACATTTAATATAACTAAAATCACAACATTTAATTCATCTAATTATATCAACATTAAAAACATCCACACCTTTAAACTAATTAATCCATAATACTCCCCCTTGGATGTTTTTTCAAAGATTTTGTCTCGATATAACCTTACTAGGAAAAACCCAGTGGGATAAAAACCTAATGAAGGAAAAGAGTACATAATTCTTTTGATACGCTTTTAATTGTTGCCTCATTAAAAACCTTACTAGAAAAATCCTGTGGGAAAAACCGTAGTGAAGGAAAAAAGAGTGCAACGCGTATCTACTCCCCCTGATGAGAATATCCTTTAAGATCTCCAAGTTTTCGGACTCCAATTGAATATACTAACTTTTCAAAAATTCTCGGAGGAAGTGCCTTTGTGAATAGGTCAGCGAGATTTTCACTTGATGGTACTTGTTGTACATCAATATCACCATTTTTCTGAAGCTCGTGTGTAAAGAAAAATTTAGGTGATATATATTTTGTCCTATCACCTTTGATGTAATCTTCTTTTAATTGAGCGATGCATGCTGTATTATCTTCAAATAATGTTGTAGGGAGTAATTTTTCAGAAAATAACCCGCAAGTCTCTTGAATATGTTGAATAATAGATCTTAGCCAAACACATTCTCGACTAGCCTCATGAATTGCCAATATTTCAGCATGATTTGAAGAAGTAGCTGTTAAACTTTGTTTAACCGATCGCCATGAAATAGCTGTACCGCCATATGTAAATAAATAATCCATTTGTGATCGTCCATTATGTGGGTCAGATAAAAATCCTGCATCTGCATAGCCAATTAAATGAGATTGTGAATCATTAGAATAGAATAATCCCATATCCGTAGTTCCTTGAAGGTAACGGAATATTTGTTTGATTCCATTCCAATGTCGTCGCGTTGGTGCAGAACTATATCTTACTAATAAATTTACAGTAAATGCTATATCTGATCGAGTATGACTTGTAAGATACATTAATGCGCCAATAGCACTAAGATATGGAACTTCGGCACCAAGTATTTCTTCGTTATTATCGCATGGTCTGAATGGATCTTTAGTTATATCAAGGGACCGTACGATCATCGGTGTAGTTAATGGATGCGCTTTGTCCATATAAAATCTTTTCAAGATCTTTTTCGTATAAGTCTCTTGATGGACAAATATTCCATTATTTAAATATTCAATTTGTAGTCTGAGACAAAATTTCGTTTTTCCGAGATCTTTCATCTCAAATTCCCGTTTCAAATATGTAATAGTTTTAGTTAACTCTTGAGGAGTTCCTATAATATTTAAGTCATCAACATAAACTGCAATGATGACAAACTCTTTTCCACTTCTTCTCAAGAAAATACATGGACATGTTTGATCATTTTTATATCCCTCACTCAGTAAATATTCACTTAGGCGATTATACCACATTCGCCCCGATTGCTTTAAACCATACAATGATTTATTCAGTTTTACTGAGTACTGATTACGAGGTCCCGAATTTTCAGGCAAACGAAATCCCTCAGGAAGTTTCATATATATGTCACTATCGAGTGAGCCATACAAATAAGCAGTGACAACATCCATAAGATGCATATCGAGTCCTTCACGTACTGCCAGACTAATTAGATAACGAAAAGTAGTTGCATCCACCACAGGAGAGTATGTCTCTTCGTAATCAATACCAGATCTTTGTGAAAACCCTTGTGCAACAAGCCGTGCTTTGTATCTAACAATTTCACCGTTTTCATTTCTCTTTCTGATGAAAACCCATTTATATACAACCGGCTTTATATTTTCTGGTATACGGACTACTGGGCCAAAAACTTCTCGTTTCTCAAGTGATTTTAATTCTGCCTCGATTGCATCATTTCATTTTGGCCAATTACTTCTCTATCTACATTCATTTACAGATTTTGGTTCATGATCCTTATTATCAATAATCTCATGCAGCGCTATGTTAAATGAGAAAACGTCATCAACGTTGACTTTGTCTCGGTTCCATCGTATTCTGTTTTGGGCATAATTTAACGAGATCTCTTCATTTTCAATATTTTCACAATTTTCAGGTACCTGATCAAGATTATTTATGCCCATTGACTCTCTTGGAGTTGATGTGTCCTCAATTTGGCCATTCACAATATTTGCTCCTTTTCTTTTTCGAGGATTCTTATATTTGGATCCCGAGGGCCTACCACGTTTCAATTGCGGTTTTGGCTCAGTTTTGTTCGCATCTCCAATAGAAGTATCAATTCTAATAGGAGCATTAACAGCTGGTATATGTGATTTAGTCACTCTCTTTTGGTCAGTAAAACTGTCTGACAATTGATTGGCTAAATTTTGTAAATGAATTATCCTTTGAACTTCGAGTTCACATTCTTTTATACGAGGATCAAAATGAGCCAATGACAATTCATTCCAAGTAATATCTTTAACCAGCTGTTTATTTTCTTTATCTCCCCCTAATGTTGGAAATTTAGATTCATCAAAGTGACTGTCGGCAAATCGAGCTGTGAATAAATCTCATGTCGATGGTTCTAAATATTTTATTATCGACTTTGATTCAAATCCAACATATATTCTCATTCTCCTTTGAGGTCCCATTTTAGTGCATTGCGGTGGAGCAATAAGAGACATATACCGCACACCCAAAAATTCTCAGATGGAAAATATCTGGTTCCTGACCATAAACCATTTGTACCGGGGAGATATTATTATAACTTATTGGCCTGATGCGGATTAGTGCCGCTGCATGTAATATAGCATGTCCCCAACAAGATGAAGGAAGTTTCGACTTCATTAATAATGGTCTTGCAATTAATTGTAATCTTTTTATTAATGATTCTGCAAGTCCATTTTGAGTATGAACATGTGCTACGGGATGTTCAATATCAATTCCAATAGACATACAATATTCATTAAATGCTTTAGAAGTGAACTCACCAGCATTATCAAGGCGTATTTTCTTAATTGGAAAATCAGGAAAATGTGCTCATAATCGAATTAATTGAGCAAGCACTTTAGCGAATGCAACATTGCGAGTTGATAATAATGATACATGCGACCATTTAGTTGATGCATCGATTAAAACCATAAAATATCTAAATGGACCGCATGGTGGATGTATTGGTCCACATATATCACCTTGAATACGTTTCAAAAACGTAATAGACTCGGTCATTAATTTCACTGGTGATGGTCTAACGATCAGTTTTTCTTTTGAGCAAGCATCACATGATAATTCATTGGACATAATAATCTTCTTATATTTTAATGTGTGTCCACATAAACTCTCAATTATTCTCCGCATCATAGTTGAACCGGGATGACCTAACCGGTCATGCCACACAATAAATAAGTCATTATTTATAGAATTTGCTTCAATTGTATTAATGTAAGTATAGTATAAACCGGAGGATAAAGCGGACAATTTTTCTATAATGTATTTTTTATTTAAAATCATATTTGTGATTTGAAGGTATTCATTATCACCTTCTTTTGTAGTCTCAATATGATATCCGTTTTTACGGATGTCTTTAAAACTCAATAAATTTCTATGAGACTTGGAAGAATACAATGCATTTTCAATATGCAATTTTGTTCCTCCGGATAATATGATATTAGCTGTCCCAGAGCCTTCAATCAATTTCGTACTTCCCGAAATGGTATTAATATTTGCTTCTTGAATAATCAATCGGGAGAAATATTTTCTATCCGCGAGAATTGTATGAGTCGTTGCGCTATCCACAAGACATATATCTCCACGTGTATTCATTCTTCAAGAAAATAATAATAAAATATCAAAACATTGATTATATAAATTCATAATAACAATACACAACATATATGATAATACATAAATAATACACAGCATATATGAAAAACACACAACATATATGAAAATATAAAATAGTACACAATAATAACATTTGTTTAATTAGGATCGGTGAGGAATTCATCAACATCAAAGTCACCAATCTCGTTGAAGTTGAGATTAGAACTGCCTTCATCTTGGACAAAATTTGTCTCAACTTTCTTCCCCTTTTCGTCAAGCGATTTCTGATAGAGATCAACTAGGTGTTTTGCCACGCGACAAGTACGGGCACAATGACCTTTCATACCACAACGAGAACATGGTTCATCAAATCGTTTTTTAGATTGTTCACCGATTTCCTCTTTGTTTTCCATTTTTCTTTTCTGGGGAAAATTATTATAATTACCATAATATTCACGGGCACGACCACGACCACGGCCACGTCCACGTCCACGACCACGACCACCACCACGGCCACGATTATTGTACTGGCCACGACCGCGACCACTATTACCTCGATCTTTTTGATATGTATTCATCTTGGCTTCAGGTATAGGGGCAGAGCCCGGTGGTCGCGATTGGTGATTCTTCAATAATAACTCATTATTTTGTTCAGCAACGAGGAGACAAGAGATTAACTCTGGATATTTCTAAAATCCTCTCTCTCGATATTGTTGCTGCAACATCAAATTCGCTGCATTGAACGTGCTGAATGTTTTTTCTAGCATACTTGCGTCAGTAATTTCTTGTCCACATAATCTTAATTGAGAAGTAATTCTGAACATAGCAGAATTATATTCACTTACAGATTTATATCTTGGAACCGTAAATTTGTCCAATCATATTGAGCATTTGGCAGTATCATGGTCCTTTGGTGATCGTGTCTTTCTTTCAGATCAGTCCACAAAGTAAGTAGATCTTTCACAGTAAGATATTTCACCTTAAACTTTCATGAAGGTGGTGACGGAGAAAAATCATGGCCTTGGCCTTATCTTGGCTCGATGCCTCATTTTTATCTTTTATAGTATCTCCCAGACCTTTTGATTCAAGGTGAAGTTAGGCATCCAAAATCCAGGATAGATAGTTCTGGCCCGTGATATCGAGAGCAACAATATCAAGCTTTTGAAGATTCGACATTTTACTATATAAAAAAATAAAGATGTATTAAATAATTATAATAATAATCATAATCATAAAAGTTAAGAAAAATAATATTCAAGTATAAATAAATATTAACGTGATTATAATTAAATACAAAAAGTCAAACTTTCATAAAATGACACAATTCTAAAAAAATCAACGCCGCAGCTGGGATTCGAAATCTGATGCTCACGCCACAAGTTTGTGGGGATTACCGCTAGGCCCAGTGCGGTTTTTGTGTTATAAGATGTAAAAGTAAAATGTATATATGATACCTCGGAGTGATGGCGTCGACAAACTTCAGAGGACGGAACTCTCGTGCTCGGAGTGATGACGTCGACGAACTTCGAAGGATCGGAGCTCTCGTGCTGATAACGTGTTATGAAAATATTATTATAATTAAATATTATATTAAGATTATTTTGATATTATTAACTTATATTAAGGATATTATGATGTTATTATGATAATAACCTTATAATATTAGAGAGAAAAATTAGAGAGATAAAGTATGAAATATTATTCAATACTTTGGTGTAATTTTCAATACAAGACTAATAACCTATTTATACTAATCTAATTTCACTATTACAACTAATATTTTCATCATTTAATACATTTCATCCCATTAATCATCCAACTATTTTTACAACATTTAATATAACTAAAATCACAACATTTAATTCATCTAATTATATCAATATTATCCACACCTTTAAACTAATTAATCCATAATATAAAGATTCTTTTTTAAATAATATTTATGCCAATTCCCTTGAGTGAGGGACCTGTTCTTCCAGCATGTCATCGCTCGGGCTGCCGCTCTGTTTCTTTGTCAGGTCATCTCCGTCGGATACTTTACTTGTGGGAAAAACGTCGATGAGACGACGACGACGACGACCATAACAACAACAATAATAATAATAATAATAATAATATATGCTTTTAAAATTAGGTTAAAAAAAGTACAAGCACGTACTCGGTATTAATACAATAGTTGTTCGGATCGGTTTATGTGTTTAGAGGGGGGGTGAATAAACACTTCACTATTTTTCGGTTTCTGGTAACTGAAATGGTCAGATACTGATATCAGTTTCTCAGTTGCCTGGATTCTGATTCTTGTGAGTGCAAACCGGTTAGTGTTGTGAGGTGTTTATGGCTTGAAAACGCGGAATTGTTTCTGGAAGTTCGGAGCAAAGTCTCCTACGTCTCCCCTTCTTCCCTCAAGGAAGGATATCACTAGCAACTGGTTTTAAACGTTACAAGGAGCACTCTACTCTTTAACAGTAACCTACCAAAGCTAATGCAACAAAGACAGTTGCATAAAAACAATCCACCTAAAACTTCAACAGCTTTTTACATTCCGTTGAGTACAAATCTCTCACTATCTAATCACTCGTAATGAACTTGTGAGAGAGAACTTTTGAGATTGAATGATTGTGCTTGAGTTGTGTTTTTTTTAGAGTTCAAAAGTTGTGTTGAGTCTTCACGCTCTTGGTATTTATACTTGTTCGGGATTGAGCCGTTGTGTGAAGACTCTGACCAGCTTCCAGACATTATTAAATGTCGTTTCCTGAAATAGGCTGGTTTCAGAACCTGGTTCAGGTTTTCTGCAGACTGCGCCTTTCACCAAAATGGGTATATATCAGGCCAACAATTCTTTGGTCGCAGCCTTGACTTAAATGCATTTGTATTGCATTGTTCTCCTTAATCGATGCATATTTGAATTTGGCTTCTGGCTCCTGGTCTGATGTTGAGTTCCTGACTCTTAAGTGTAAATCACCAGTCGCCACAACCTTGAACATCGGGTGCCTGACTTGAGAACTGGTTTCTGGTTCCTTAAGCGTTCTTGATCAGGTGCTCTGCCAGTTCCTTAGATTATCGGGCGCTTGTTTTAAGTTTTGGTCACCGAAACCATTTACGCTATGGGTTCTGAATTCCTTAACAATTTCTCCCTTTTCGGTGACTGCCAAAACTTAAAGACTTATAACTGGAAGAAAGATTTCTTTTCATTTATCAAGGAAGTTACAGACTAGTCTATTACATGAGATATGTAAAGAACTAATCTATTTCTTTATTGATCGTCCCTTGTCGTCTTTCTTCTTCTCCAGCTTCTTCAGCTCTGCCTGAGCCTTCGCAGTTGACAGCATCTGCATCTTTTTGTCATGCAACCAAGTAAGCTCCTGAAGCTGTTGTCCAGTTAGGTTGCATGCTATCGTCCTTAAGGACTGAGGATTGTAGATGCGTTCCAAAGGCAGAAGCTCCTTGCCCGATCGAATCGAAGAGTCCATTTTTGGCAAGATATCATCCGGTAGCAGAGCAGCTTCTTGCTGTTGTCGATCTTGATCTTCTGGTGCATACCGAATAGTGGACATTTGATTCGGTCTCTGAGTCGGGCTCGGATCAGGCACTGAGGCTTGTCTTGATGGCTGCTGCTGCTTTCCTTTCCCACTTTCTCCCTTTATGGCAGCACCGGAGGCTCCTGATGATTCCAGGTACTCAACTATCACTGCTAGTTGAGCTTTGACCGCCGTCAGGTCCTCCCGGATCGTGTCTTCAACACACCTCAAGTCAGTGCGAAGAAGGTTCTGATCTTCACTGAGTTTGTCGCACCATTTCTTGAATTCGGTGCGTGTGGCGACTTGCTCAGCATAAACCTTTTCCGATTTGGTCCGCGCAATCTTGGCCAGTATCTCAAGGGTCCTGACCTTAGAGTCTGTCATGGTCTGAGTGACCATGAAGTCTTCAATGCGGCGCTGGAGCATGGTGACCGAACCTTGGGGAGAGGACGAGTCACTGGGTCGGAGACTTTTCGCCACTTCTTCAAAAGGTAGAGTGGCAATAGGCGTGGGGCAGGGTACCGGCTTAGGTTCTGGTGCCGGTAGCAGCAGTGGCGTAGCAGAAAACTGGAAGACAGGACCAGAAGCCAAAACTGGAGATGATGGAGCAGACACTAAGTCATTGGAGGTCCCTGAAGAAGCTTGTTCTTCGAAGTGTGGACTGCTCGCCATCTCAACTGGTTCTGGAAGATGCGGCGGTTGGGACTGAATGGACAAGACGGGTTCCGGGTCCTTAAAAATCCCGGAAGCTCCCGCTGCATGAGGGGACCTGATCGGTTGCATTTGGACTTCGTTGACTCGCTCAGTCCGATCAGGTTCCGATGACACTGAAGGATCTGCAGGATCTGCTGATCGAGCTTGCGCAGACTTGGACTGGTCAGTGGGTTGGAAGCTGGAGGATTCTGAAAACTGGTGTCCCAGCTTATTGAACTCAATTCTGTACAAATCCTCCAACTTCAGTCGTTCGACTTCAAGTCCTGCCAAAATTGCTCGATCGGTGGCTGCTGTGGGAGAGACTATATCAAAATTTTGTTCTCTGGTGTTCAGATTCTGGACCAGGAACGTCAGGCATAGATGTAGCCTGAATAAGTCTCTTGATTGCAGAAGAACTTCGAATCGTCGATCTCCATACTCTTCATCAGGAAGTCTTCTGTTTTCCTAGTAGCTGCCATCAGATCCTTCTTGATGCGTTTCTTGAGAGGAGTGAGCCTGACAGTCCTCCACTCCTCATAAGCATCGATATGCTCATCGACTTGGGCGCACATATCCTTCAGAGTCAGTTCTATCCCCATTTCCACATCACTTGTAAGGGTGGAAGGCATTATCACAGCAACTGCCTTCCCTTTCCCTTTGTCGCCTTTGGAGGCAACTGGTGCCAAAGAAGCAACTGGTTCCCGGATGACAATCCCGGTTGCTTTTGGGCGTTCAGCTGCTTGTGGAGGAACTGGAATGGTTGGCGCAGGCTCTGACGTGGCCGTAATCGTTAGATCCATTCCCAAGACCGGGTCAATGATGATGTTGGATATCACTGTATCCAAGTTCGGCATCTCAGCACCCGATTCTGATTCCTGCCTCTCTTCAACAACGACCGGTTGCTCAGGAATCAGTTCCTCAAGCGGTTGGCTCAAAGATGGACTGGGAGCTCCTTGGTGCATTTCCTCTGGCTCCGCTTCAGCACCAGAAGCTATCATCGCCAATTCCCGTTCAGGTTCTGCCTCCTTCCCAATCGAGGCCTTCTCAGCAGGGACTGCCTGCTCTTTCTCTTTCTTTTCCTTCTTTTTCTCCTTCTTTTCTTTCTTCTCCTTCTTCTTTTCTTCCTTCGCCTTATCCTTCTTCTCCTTTGGTTCAACCTCTACTGATGCAGAGGCTTTCTTCTCTGTCTTCTTCTTCTTCTTCTTCTCCTGACCCTCATCAACTGAGTCAGGTGCTTGTCGTTTTCCCGCGCCCTTCGTATCAGAAACTGCTTGAGTCATCAGAAACTGTCTGATGGACTCTGTTGTGAGGAGTTTGGCGCCAGAGACTGGTTGAACTGACTCCAGTCTGCCCAGTTTCTCCTTTATCAGACTTGTTATCTGAGGGACAAAATTCTTGAACTACCGGTCTCTGGCCCGGACTACATTGAGAAGCGCCCCATAGACTATCTTGCCCTAGTTGACAGCCAAACCCATCATGATTGATGTCATGGCTTGTACCTTCTCTGTTGTCAATACATCGAAGGATCCTCCTTTGCCAAGTACTGACTTAGCCACCAGATCGTGGAGTAACCGATATGCTGGTTTGAGTGCAGTTCGCTTGTCAGCCTCTTTGAAGGTTTCGATCGATATGGCGAAGATACCGGCCCCTTTCTTCCTCATATCGGCATCAATCTCCGATAGCGATGATGCGCCAGAAGTTGGTAAATTAAAGAAGGTTGAAAACCATTCTTCGTTGAAGGAGATGAGGGTGCCTTTGACGGTGGCGCTAATGATTCCGTCAGAGATCACGGCTGATTCAAAAAATTCCTCAACTTCGGCCGTCGCCACCTCTGGCACGCAACCCAAGAACGGTCGAAGCCCACTATGTTGCAGGGCAAGAAAAAGTCGTTAACCATCGGAGTCTGACGAAGTAATGGGCTCGTCATAGTAGACGTGAAGAATATTCTTGAAAAGAGCGCTTTTTGATGTGGCCATTGTTGAGAGCAGGAGTTTTGATGAAGACTATCGAGAGGTTTTAGGGTTTGGGATTTTGATTTGCAGAGAGATAGATGATGGAATGAAGAAGATGAAAGAGAAGGCTTGAGTTTAAGTAAGGTGGTGAAAGGACGTTTTCTCTTTCATCTGTTTTCCCGCTCACTTTATCTGTACTGTAGCATATAGCCTGTCCTTTCAGCATTAATTTCACGCAGTCCTCTGTACCGTCAGTTACCTTAAACGTGTTACTGACGTAGTATGCTTTTGAATGTATGCATTTAAAGGTGTATAATAAATAAGAACGGAACCGGTTAAAGGCTAAACGACAAACAAGGTACCGGTTACTAGAGACCGGATAATTTAGTACTCTTTTTAGAAGAGATTCCGAAAAAGGTACCCGAATGAGATTTTGATATATATATAAAATATCAGCTGAGTAACTGATAGAGGACAATATATATATAGGGTAACTGGTCTTTTAGTGACTTGAAGAAAACGGGGCAGAGTCTATTAATTAGATCGATTTCGAAAATGAGAAGGAAATAGCCTTTTGAAAGACGAGTCCGGTTGAAGAAAGAAACACCTATATTAATGCAATATTGTTGTTAAAGTATACGGTAACTGGTTAAGACAATATGCACAGTTAGTTCTGATTAAGATTTTCATCAAAATCAGTACCAACCCTTTGTTGTGCTGTCTTAACTTCGTTCCCCCTTACTTTATCCACTTCCGTATCGGTTACTGAGATATATCTAATAAACCGAGTGCATTACGAAAGTAGATGAACTTAGCTTCCGGCAGGGGCTTGTGAATATGTCGGCTACTTGCTGATCGGTGGCTATATACTCCAATCTGATGTCCTTGTTGAGCACGTGGTCCCTGATGAAATGGTGTCTGATCTCAATGTGCTTGGTCCTGGAGTGAAGCACTGGGTTCTGGGAGATAGCTATGGCACTTGTATTGTCGCAGTAAATGAGAGTCTCCGTTATCCCATAATCTTTGAGTTGATGTTGAATCCATAAGATTTGAGAGCAGCAACTGCCTGAGGCCAGGTACTCAGCTTCTGCGGTTGAAGTTGCAATCGAAGTCTGCTTCTTACTGAACCAAGAAATCAGCCGGTCACCGAGAAACTGGCAGGTACCACTGGTGCTTCTTCTATGAATTTTGCATCCAGCGTAATCAGCATCGGTATATCCTCTGAGAGACAGACTTGAATCCTTCGGGTACCACAATCCAACATTTGTGGTTCCTTTGATATACTTGAGGATTCTTTTTGCTGCAGTGTAGTGGCTCAATCTAGGATCTGCCTGGAACCGGGCACATAGACATACACTATACATGATGTTTGGTCGACTAGCTGTAAGATACAACAGTGACCCTATCAGTCCCCGATACTTGGTTACATCTATTCGTGGCCCATCTTCATCCTTGTCCAACTTTATCGACACACTCATCGGAGTAGTTGCTTCTGAGCATTTATCCATCCCGAATCGGCTCAGAAGGTCCTTAGCGTATTTGCTTTGATTGATGAAGATTCCTGATTCCGACTGTCTGACTTGAAGTCCTAGAAAGAAAGTCAGTTCCCCCATCATGCTCATCTCGAACTTGTCCTTCATCAATTTTGCGAACTTATCACAGAGTTTCTGATTTGTCGAGCCGAAGATGATGTCATCGACATATATCTGGACAATCAGTAAATGTTCCTTCTTCATGTACCGGAACAGTGTCTTGTCTATGGTTCCTACTTCAAATTCGTGATCAGTCAGGAACTTAGTCAAGGTGTCATACCAAGCTCGTGGCGCCTGCTTCAGACCATATAGAGCCTTCTTTAGTCTGTGACATGGTTCGAAAATTCGTGATTCTCGAACCCAGGTGGTTATGCGACATACACTTCTTCAGTCAAGAGTCCATTAAGAAAAGCACTCTTGACATCCATTTGATACACCTTGATGTCTTTTGAAGCAGCATAGGCTAAGAAGATTCTGATCGCTTCGAGCCGAGCAATTGGTGCAAAAGTCTCGTCGTAGTCTATTCCTTCTTCTTGTCGGTACCCCTGAGCTACTAGACGAGCTTTGTTCCTTACTACCAGTCCCTCTTCATTAGCCTTGTTCTTGAATACCCATTTGGTTTCAATAATCGTTTGATTAGGTCTTGGGACCAGGTAACAGACTTCATTTCTCTCAAACTGGTTGAGCTCTTCTTGCATTGCGTCAATCCAGTGGCTATCCTTCAATGCTTCTTCAATCTTGGTTGGTTGGACTTGAGAGATGAAGGCATAGCTGAAGAGATTCTGCATTGACTGCCTTCTAGTCTTCATTGGAGCGTCTGCTTCTCCAATAATCAGCTGTCGAGGATGATTCAGCTTGGTTCTATTCCATTTTATGTGTTCCCCCTCAGCTGATGCACTTTTCTCTTGAGAGGGAGTTGCCTGATTTGGTTCAGACCCTTCAGCAGTTCCCTGATCATTTGAGTTGCTCCCTACATATCCAGTATCCTCTGGAGTTACTGATTCAACTGGAATCTCAGCAACTTCTGTTTGACACCCAGTTTCTTCGACTGGTATATCCAGTAACTCATTATCTGGTTCTTCACTGGTCTTCTCCCGAGTGTTTTTAGCTGGGAGCTCCTCATCACTGGAGTCATTTAGATTTGTTTCTTCGAGCTGATTGCTTAGTCGGTTGATATTTCTGGGCGTCTGATCCTCCATGGCTGATTCTTCAAACACCACGTGAGCTGATTCTTCAACTGACAGCGTCCTGCAGTTGAACACTCGATAGGCCTTGCTCACATCTGAATATCCCAAAAAGAACCCCTTTTCAGCCCTTGCATCGAAAGCTGAGAGATGATACTTGCCATTGTTGTGAATGAAGCATCTGCTCCCAAATGTCTTGAAGTACCCGACTGAGGGGATATTCCCGGTCCAAACTTCATATGGAGTCTTTCCTTTCATTTTGCACATCATGGACCGATTATGTGTGCAGCAAGCCGTGTTGATTGCTTCAGCCCAGAATTTCTGAGAAATATCTGCATCAGCTAGCATGGTTCTGGCAGCTTCTTTGAGCGTCCGGTTTCTTCTTTCGGTTAGACCATTCTGCTGCGGTGTCCCGACGGCAGATAACTCATGACGTATGCCATGGTTCTCAAGAAATTCGGTTAGCACATGGTTAATGAATTCAGTACCCCGGTCACTACGGATTCTATTTATTTTCTCACTCCGTTCGTTCTGAATCCTTTTAAAAAGCTTTATTAGGTTTAAAGACGTTTGATCCTTTGATTTTAAAAATATGACCCATGTGTACCTAGAAAAATCATCTATAACAACTAGAGTGTACCTGGTTCCCCCTAAGCTAGTTACCGATATGGGTCCGAAGAGAGCCATATGCAGTAAGTCCAGGCACAGGTTGGACCCAGTACACCCTTTGTTTTTAAAGGTTGATCTGATCTGTTTTCGTAGTTGACATGCGGTACAAAGTTTGTCTTTTGAAAAGTTTATTTTTGGCAAACCTTTGACCAGATCATTTTTCAAGAGTACTGAAATTGTTTTAAAATTTAAATGATTTAATCGTTTATGCCATAACCAGCATCTAGAATCTTTGGCCAGAAGACACGTTGGTGAAGATGCCGATTGGTCTTCCCAACGCACCTTATAGGTTCCTCCGACTCTATTTCCGGTTAGGACAATTTGACCAGAAAAATCTTTAACACAACATTTATTCTTTTCAAAAGACACGTTAAAGTTATTTTCACACAGTTGACTAACACTAATCAAATTATAATGTAAATTTTGTACTAAATGTACATTTTTTAGGGTAAGGTTACCGTGAGTAATCACTCCCTTCCCTATTGTTTTACCTTTACCATTATTACCAAAGGTGATGGTTGGTCCGGTATGTTGCTTCAGGTTCCTGAGCAACTGATGGTTTCCAGTCATGTGCTGGCAGCAACCGCTGTCCAGATATCATTCTGACCGGTTCAACTCCTTTTTGTATACCTGTAAAAAGAATATATATATATACATTTTTAGGTACCCAATGTTACTTGGGTCCTGGGTGAATCAGACTCTTAGGTACCCAGATATGAAAGATCCTAACGGTTCTTCCAGTTCTAGGATCTATTAGGAACCTAGGCGGTTGATTTCTATTACTATTTCGTAGACCCTTGCTAGTTCTAAGATTAGGGTTGTAAGTACCCTTGCTGGACGTGCTACCGTTCCAGTTGCTACGTTTTGTGTAGGATCCTCTAGATGTAGTCTTTGGATTCCTTCGTTCTCTAGCCCTAGATGATTCTGCTCTATCTGAATAGCCTATCCCTTTCCGGTTAGGCTGTCTAAGGACTGATCGAGCTGGCTCAGGGAGTTTTCTTACTGGGATTATTCTCTTTTCAGCTACCTTATCAGGAACTAAGGTTGGGGTACTAGAGGGAATGAATTGGATGCTTTTGGATTTATCGGGTTTGGCTGCTAAGGCTAGTGACTGATTCTCAATGCCTAATCCCGACCTATTTTTTTCGTACCTCATGATCTTTTGAATACAATCAATTTTCCTAGAGGAATCAGTCCAGGACTGGATGGTTGCACTCATCCTAGCATTTTCTGCTACTCTCTCTTCGGTTGCTCTCTTTAAATCTTCATTTTCGGCCCTAAGTAATTTGATTTCCTCAGTTACATCGTCGGGCAGTCTGCTTCCATTTTGGGCTTCTTGGGTACCCTTAAGCTCAAGTTGCTTAATTCTTATGATGAATTGCTTGTATTCAGCAGCCATATCACTGAGAGCTACTAGCAGTTCTTCCTTAGTAAGATCGGATGAAAATAGGTCGGTTACCTCATCCTCCGATCGGTCAGCCATCAGACACTTAATTTCTTCGTTGTCGCTGTCCGTCTCTTCAGAAGTGCTTGCTTCTGAGTCTGAGTCGCCCATGTGGTCCTGGAGTCGGCCACCAGCACATTGTGGCCTTTCTTCTTGTATTTCTTGACTTCTTTCCCTTTACCCTTCTTGGGTTGTCTGCACTCCGATGCAAAATGTCCCTTCCTGCCACAGTTAAAACATGAGACATCAGATTCGATAGCATCGGGGGATGTTTTCTTACCAATTCGAAGATTCTGATCTTTTCTCATGAATCTTCCGAATTTCTTGACGAAGAGAGACATGGCCTCTCCACACAGTTCCTACGCCGTTTTTGCTGCAGGAACTTCGGGTGCTACCAGTGCCTTAACCGGTTGCTCGACGACGACTTCTTCCATACGCGTCTGGAGTTCAAACTCGTATGCCTTGAGATCGGCGAAGAGATTGTGTAGCTGCATCTGGTTAAGGTCCTTAGACTCTCGCATGGCCATTGTCTTCACATCCCACTCTCTGGGCAGTGCCTTCATGACCTTTATTGCGACATCTCTTTTGTTCATGGTTCTGCCAAGAGCGGTCAAGTCGCTGATGAGGCTGTAAAACCGTTTTTCAAACTCAGCCATTATTTCTCCGGCCTTCATCTTGATAGTATCATACTTCTGAACGGCCACAACGAGCTTGTTTTCTCTGGTGGAGTCGTTTCCTTCACAGATCTGGCATAGAGTTGTCCAGACTTCATCTGAGGTTTTACACAGCATCACGTGTCTGAAGGTTTCAAGATCAAGGGTCTTGAATATGATGTCTTTGGCCACGCTGTCTAAGTTCATCAACTTCTTTTCGGTAGGAGTCCAGTCGCTCCTTGGTTTTGGATTCGTCTGAGGCAAGGACTGGTCTGCTGCATGATCTGGATTAATCTTTGTAAGCTTGGGAGGCCCCGAAACAATGATGTCCCACATATCTTCATCGTGCGCTGTTAGATGGTTTCCATTCGGATCTTCCATTCAAGGAAGTTTTCCTGGTTGAACATCGGAAGCTTGTTTGATGCACTCATGGTTCTTGCTCTGATACCACTTGTTAGGATCGGTTTATGTGTTTGGAGGGGGGGGGGTGAATAAACACTTCACTATTTTTCGGTTTCTGGTAACTGAAATGGTCAGATACTGATATCAGTTTCTCAGTTGTCTGGATTCTGATTCTTGTGAGTGCAAACCGGTTAGTGTTGTGAGGTGTTTATGGCTTGAAAACGCGGAATTGTTTCTGGAAGTTCGGAGCAAAGTCTCCTACGTCTCCCCTTCTTCCCTCAAGGAAGGATATCACTAGCAACTGGTTTTACACGTTACAAGGAGCACTATACTCTCTAACAGTAACCTACCAAAGCTAAAGCAACAAAGGCAGTTGTATAAAAACAATCCACCTAAAACTTCAACAGCTTTTTACAGTCCGTTGAGTACAAATCTCTCACTATCTAATCACTCGTGATGAACTTGTGAGAGAGCACTTCTGAGATTGAATGATTGTGCTTGAGTTGTGTTTTTTTTAGAGTTCAAAAGTTGTGTTGAGTCTTCACACTCTTGGTATTTATACTTGTTCGGGATTGAGCCGTTGTGTGAAGACTCTGACCAGCTTCCAGACATTATTAAATGTCATTTTCTGAAATAGGCTGGTTTCAGAACCTGGTTCAGGTTCTCTGCAGACTGCGCCTTTCACCAAAATGGGTATATATCAGGCCAACGTTTCTTTGGTCGCAGCCTTGACTTAAATGCATTTGTACTGCATTGTTCTCCTTAATCGATGCATATTTGAATTTGGCTTCTGGCTCCTGGTCTGATGTTGAGTTCCTGACTCTTAAGTGTAAATCACCAGTCGCCACAGCCTTGAACATCGGG
This sequence comes from Lindernia subracemosa, assembly GCA_028392965.1. Classification (NCBI taxonomy): domain Eukaryota; kingdom Viridiplantae; phylum Streptophyta; class Magnoliopsida; order Lamiales; family Linderniaceae; genus Vandellia; species Vandellia subracemosa. The sequence continues at coordinate 753,554 of JAQPCC010000020.1, read as the reverse complement.
TGCATGACTTGAGAACTGGTTTCTGGTTCCTTAAGCGTTCTTGATCAGGTGTTCTGTCAGTTCCTTAGATTATCGGACGCTTGTTTTAAGTTTTGGTCACCGAAACCATTTACGCTATGGGTTCTCAATTCCTTAACAATAGTGTTGCTTGTACTGACCCCAAAATTTCGTAGCTCTTCTAAATGAACATGAAAAAATAGAGATCGTTTGTACACACAAACGTGAAGCTTCAATGTCCCATCATATTGATAAGCCCTATCGTCAGTGGCTTAAATAAATAGGCCTTTTCCATAAATGGGTCCAGAAATGAATTCATTTGGCCCATAACCTTGCCATAATTTCCGATTAGATATATGCCAGCCACCATCCTACTAAAATATTTTGAATTTTTTTGTTTCATTAAACCGCACTATATATGTTTTTTTATTAAATAAAGATGAATAATTACATCTTGATGTATTACCATTGTATCTCTTTTCTTTTTTCCTACCGATTTTATGTAGTTTTTATTGAGCACTAGCACTATAGTCGATGAACATAAAATTTGACTCGAAATGTTGATACTACGGATATGGTAAAGTGCAATAGAAAGCAATCAACTTTTAACCTACATTAAGATCAAAGTAGTTCGGAAAGTAGATTGGAAAGATGTATAGTTTTAAAACATGGAACCAAATCTTATATTATATCTTTTGTCCATCATCCATCCCCACTTTGTATTAATATAGGTTAAGTTAAAAAGTATAGTCAAGAAAGAATAAGAAGGTAATTCAAACGACAAGTATATTATGGTATTTGATGTTTAGATCAGATTGCACGTTTGAAGTAGTTATAAGTACTTGTAGAATCGTACACGTGTTAGGGGGACAGCTTTGTTATAACTTTAAATCGTAAAATATTAAATAAGATTATGGATATTAATTCGTAAACCAAGAAATATAATCCGACGAAAGGGATATTAGGAATTTTATAAGAAATTTTCAATAAGTATATATATTTAATTTATGATGTTGATGTCAACCAACGTGGAACACCAACATATTGACTCGGAACATTGTAGGAAGGCACCATGTTTTCACATCACTTGTCTTAGTCATGAATATCTCTATATTATGGGAATATATATACTTGTTGCATGCCCATATAATATATAATTTCAAATATAAAATTATATATGTATAAAATCTTGAGAGGATAACATAATGACGATACATAAATATTCATTGAAAAATGTATATAGGGTTATCTTTATGGTAAAATTATACATTTTGATGACTTATTGCATTGGTTTCGATTTTGAATCTCTATATTTGATAATTAAAAAGTATCTTACTAACGTCATATATCCGAATAAATTTGTGCATCACATCATTTTTCCAACAAAATAAGTTGGAAAACGATCTTCCTTAACACAAAAAAACCATCTTTTAATCCATTTCCTACGATTTATTTTAATGAAAAAATGATCGAAAATTACAATCTGTGGTCACATTCTAAGAAATTAGTGCCGAATTTTATCAATTATCAAATATAATGACACAAAATGGAAAGTGTGATCCAAACTTATAGTTTTTCATTATATGTACTCTTTATCAAGGGTTAGGTGGGGCTAAAAACTGCTATTTGGTTCGTCACTTGCAATTAGAACTTTGCCCTTCTATTTTAAATTTAATTCAATTTGAGAAATTACCATTCAATCATTTATCTTTTATTTATTATAATTATAGCATAACGAATCAATTTTCTCTTTTTATATATTAAAAAATAATATATAATTATATTTTATATTAAAATTTTATCTATTAAATTTTTAAATTACAAATAACTCAAAAATATAAAAAAATATTATATAAATTTATTTATTATAGCACACACGTCGAGTGTGCATTACATATTAGTCTTTATTATGCTACAGATATTGCCAACCTGAAAAAACGGGAGGGATAAGAGTATATGTACAAGATAATTTAATTTACGTTCTTTCATATAGGATAACGTTTTATATATATCATGAACATAATCAAATAATGTTTTATATATTATTAGTGTACAAATATAGAATGAGTTTAAAGTATTAGGATATATTTGTGTTATTTTTCCCATCAATCAAGTTAAGCCATGATTTTGTGTTTAACCGTAATTGCAGGAAGTTTCACTGTCTTAATTAGGACCACAACACCGATATGTTTTGTTTCAAAGGCATAATCGCGACAGTTATGTTGGTTACTCGTCACATTTTACGTTTGAATATTTGTAACGAAGATTGGAATATTTGGGGGCTAAATCTCAATTAATTATTCCTCGGCCCGTAACACAATTGTTCTTTGTTTTTTAACTCGTGAACGAACATTTTTTATTTTTTGTTTTTATTTCTTTTCTCCACTTCAAATAATACTATTAGATATTTTGCTAGAAAAACTTCAGTTTCTTTTAAATCGATTGTATCTCAACTTCTTACCACATTCTCTAAAAACCCTTACCTCCATTTGTAGTCTTAAAAGTTGAAATCTCTGTCTGTCTACACTCGATATATTCTCCACTCCGTTCTAAATACTTGTTTTAAAAAAAAAATTTGATTTTAACAATGCACACGTTGAATATGTCTAGTGTGTTATAAAATATTAATTTGTGATTAAATATTGTATTAAGATATTTTACTATAATTATACTTATATTATGGTTATTATGATAATGTAGCTTATAATATTAAAGAGAGAGATTAACGAGAGATTAAGTATTTTAATACTTGATGTGATTTACAATACAACTCTAATCACCTACTTATACTACTAAAAATTCACTATTACAACTAATTACATTAAATAATATTATACAACTCACACTAAAATACAATATTTTTAATTATAAAACTCATCTTATCATCATTTAATACAATACATCCAAATCATAAATAATTTAACTAATAATATTATTTAAAACATCCACATTATTTTATTATTTCATAATATCGTGGTAGTTTTCAATGGTTATATAATTCTTTTCAACAAGGGGCTAAAATCCCAACAATGTGGTCCGTAACTGGCTAGTCCTAACGCGATAGATATGTGTTATCAGAGCATCTAATATCTTCTTGAGAATGTCAATGGTTCGATCTTGTTAAACTCTGTGATAGTCATTGTCAATGTAGACTTGAACAATACAGACAAATCAATGAGTAAGTCAAGATTTTACATAACTTTTATACCCTTAAATATGTATTATCACTTGTTAGCTATCAAAATACCCTCGATATCCTACATTTACGATTACATTTCATGTTTTGCAGTACAAAAAGCGGAAAGATTCGGACATGGAAAGAACCCGAGAAAATCAAGGCTTTTTTTTGTACAAAAAATTCAAAAGTAATGTTTTCGAACGAATTTCAAAAATAACTTAAAACCCCCTAGCCATTGCCATTCCCTCCATTTCTTTATTATTTTTTATTTTTTTGAAAGCTTCACTATCATTGGCGCTTTCTACTTTTTATTTTATATTTTTCTGAATGGCGTATCTATTTTTTTTCATTTTTTTCCTGTGGCATTATTTTATTCATTTTTTGTTTTTTTATTGATAAGTCATAACTTCCAGCAAATTCGTCATTCATATATAAATTTCAGAAAATTTTCATTGATACGTCTTATCTACATGCAACTTTTCAGAAAATTAGCATTGACGAGTCATATCTTCCTGCAAATTAATCATTGATATATCTTATCCACCTGCAAATTTTCAGAAAATTTGCATTGATAAGTCTTATCTACCTGCAACTTTTCAGAAAATTGTTCTTAATAAGTCATATCTTCCTATAAATTCATCAATGATATGTCTTATCCACCTGAAAATTTTCTAAAAATTTGCATTGATGAGTCTTATCTACCTGCAACTTTTGAAAAAAATTTAATTGATAAGTCACATCTTCCTGCAAATTCGTCATTGATATTTGAAAAAAAATGGATACGTCATACCTATAATAATGCTCAACCAATGTACGGTATGAAATCTCGTGAAGCCGTACATAACTCCCGATAAAAGCATCCCAACACAGCACTGTTTCAACTATAGTTACGAACCTCGTCAACACATTCGAGAAATTGTTGGTAATTAAAGTTCACCCGTGAACCGCTCGTATCAGAAAACATCGCACACCGATTAATAAGACCGCATATCCACACACTCGTTCATCGACTTTGTCCGCAGTACTAAAATCAGTAGTTGGATTTTGTAACAGCCAATTACTCAACGCCATTATCTTCAACTTAGTCGGACTCTCAAAGTCCTCATCCCGCGAGGCAAATGCAATCATCGCATGACAATATCGAGACCACCGGGACTTGCTCTTTGGATAGCAACTTCGTCTGTCACAGCTGCTCCCTCGATTGGTAAGCGCTACAGAGTCCGAACATCTAGAAGTGTCACAGTGGCTTCTCCTACGGCAAATGGAAGGTATGTGTATTGTTATGCTATCGCTCAAACAACGCTACGATGAGATAGGGATCCATCTGCTGGGATTTACGGCTATATATGCCATAAAACCCCATCGTTTACAGCTTACGTACTATACGAATATGCAGCTTGATCCGGTTATTCGACGTACCCGATATAGAAACTTCTGGACCCCTCTTTCGAGGGTGACATCGAGCTTACTCTGATCTCAAAATATGACCGACGAAGGATGCGTCTGTCCCAATATAGACGGATTCCTTGGTCCATACAATAAAGTCTCGTCTATCCTGCAATTAAAATAAAAAAAAAGTAAAATAATTGTACCACCAGTTTCGAGAACTAATTAGTCGTGGTTGTTGACGGTATTGCCTGCCACCACCGTACCACCTACGACACCGACAATTCCCTGTCTCACCTAGAGTTATCAACAAAATTTAAGTGGTTCGGAGAATGCGTTATTAAGAGAAGGGGTGGATTGGGTTACTGATATTTTAGGGTTGAGAGCTTTTAAAATAGAGAAAAGACGAGGGGAAACTTGATTTACGTGGTTCGGATTCGAGCGAATCCTACGTCCACGGGCCGTTGAACGATCTTTATTGATGAATATCCAAGATTACACACCCTCGCTTACTTTCACTCGCATTTGCTTAAAGATAAAGAAGTAAAAGGTTAAAAGGATTATGTGTGTATGTTCTTCGGTGTCTCTTTCTCGAATGCATGCCTCCAGTTATATTTATACTTCGCGCGCCTTCCGTACTCTGTCGAAAAGTAGAAAATGATGTCCCCTATTCCGGTAATTATGCGCGGGAGCCTCCTAGCTGTACGGTTCTGCGGCGAGTATCCCCTTTCTTGAGGATGTTACCCAATAACAGGAGGACACGCGTCCCTATGGTCGGCCCCAAGGACAATCAGAGCCCTATGCGCCGCATGCTGTCAGGAACGTCCTTTTCCTGTACGACCCCTCTATGCCTTCCACTCCGTCCGACTTGTTTTGACTACCTACCCCTTCCAAGGTCTGATCTCGATCTATTCTTTATCCTTTCTATCTCTGAGGTCTGGATCACCCCTTTGGTCTTCCTGGCTTCCACGCACGTCATGAGGTGTTTGTAGACTCGCAGCTTCGTGTCAGACCTGAGAGATTTCTCAGTTTTTTGAACCGTCCGTATCTTCCCTTTCGCCCTCAACCTGCTCTTTCTCTCAGATCTCAATCTCTGAGAGCGGTTTGGCCTTGTTGACCCCCTTCCACCTTTGGTGCGGGCGTGCTCTGGGTATCACCCCACATCAACCACTCCTCATACTCTGAATTGTGTCTACTAGAGTAGAGCAGTTCATATAACTCATCAGAGGACGCCAACCTTGTTTTTTCCCGTGATCCCCTTTTCCCGCCCAAAGGTCGCCGCCTCTTTATTCGATGTGACTGGTACGTGTTTGGGAAACCCGAGGGCCCAGTCATTGCGAAGCACGTGTCCTGGGATCACATCAAATCGCCTTCCTTCCCTATGTTTTTTGAACCTACAAAACTTCTTGAGCACTCCACCTTCCTCATTATCTTCTCTTTCACAACGAATCCTCATCTTCTTACTTTCTATCTCTCCTTCACATACCGCCATCCACCACTAGGGTTAGCCGTCGCGTTGCCGTTCGAATTGGACTTCTTGTATCTACTTCCTCCGCGCGCCGCCTACTAATTCCCAGGTATGCTTCGTTACTCCTCTCAAACTTCCCCCTTTTTTGTTTTTTCGGTACCTTTCTTCCCTTACCCCTTTTTATTGGAACATCGTTACTTCCGTCAGCCATGTCTTCTTTCAACTCCGGCAACGCCGGGCCGTCGTCGCCGCTACTACATGGTTCTCCGGTGGTTTCTACTTCAACAGCTCTACTGAGACCCTTCCTCTCTCAATTGAAAGCAGGAGACCTTCCCAACGGGTTCGTATGAGGACCTCCACCATCCCTAACTTCTTTCCTTCGATGCTATAGCGACTGTGGCGCCGTTGCGACTAGCACGCCCCGGGTTGCTAGTTGGCCCTCCACTACTATAATAGGAAAGCCAGAAGACGGACACCTGTGGGAAACCTTTGGCAGCTCGGAAATTTTTCGAGACCGTCTTTAGAGACTAAGTGCCGAGGGTTTCATCCCCAGCTCTTACAAAATCTCCCTGCCTCGTTCTAATCATCGAGCTATCTTCCCCCCTCCAAGAGCTTTGACTTTTTGGGAGATGCAGATAAGGGCAGGTCTCTGATTTCCAGTTTCACCCTTTCTATCCTCTGTGTCTTGCGCGTATGGAATGCCCTTGAACCAGTTCAACCCCTTTACCCTAAGGCAGTTGATCGCCTTCTTCATGGTGGTTTCTGCAGTCGGCGGGGAAGCTACAGCAGAACTGGTTTTATCCCAGTTTCAACTAAAGTCTGTAAAACCCTTTTTTTATCTCTCATTTATACACTCTTCTCAGGGAGGGCTGACTCAATTTTTTCCAAAAGCCCCCCAGTATTGATAAGGGATGGCAAAAGCATTACTTCTTTGTATTTCCGCCTGAGTCGTGGAACTTCCCCGCTGAAGGTTGGCTTCTTAAAGCGCTTTTGTTGGGCGCTTCAACATTGCCAAAGTCGTCTCGCACCCCGGGGCACTTTACCATTTCGGATTCTCTCCCACCTTTAGCTCCTTTTCTCTCGATGGTAGGTCTGGTCTTTTAGGATCTTCTTGGTCTTGTTTTTCCGTTTTATTTGTTCTTACCAACTTGTTCTTAGTACAAATATATCTATACCGTGTGCTGATGCTCTTCGCGCTAATATAAAAAAAAAGGCGAAACAGGCGTCCAGCTCTGGAGGAGAAAAGCCTCAGGCCTCTCCACTCGAGGAGGTTGCATCCGAGACCTTCATTCCTGAGCTGACATCGTTCGATCCCCAGGCTGGAGCCGAGGCGCCCCTATTGGACCAGCATGCTTTTGTTGAGAACTCGGAAGCCCTCGCCAACCCTGCGGGCCAGCAACTGGTTATCCCCGAACCGCAGCCGGTGGCAGTGACAGACAAGCGGAAGGCTGCTCCCCCTGCTGGAGGTAAGAAGAAACGCTGAGTCACCTCTGCCCTTTCAGCAGATACTGACTTCCAGCCTCTGGTGTATTACAATGAAGAATCTAGCTGGGGTTCGCGTTTGAAGAAGGCAAAGGCCTAGAGATGGATCTTCCTCTGTCAATGGACCACCTGACCCCTACTGAAAAGGTTAAGTGCCTCAACATGGTGGCCTCTCCTTGAGACCATTTTCTGGCCCATCAGGAGTCCTTAGACTCTATGACGGAGAGCTTGACACATCATTGGTCAGAGGTACTCTCTCTCCCTCTTTTTTTTTACACGCCCTTACCTACTTCTTCTCTCTCCAGATGGCTATTAAGCTTGTAGCGCTTACTACGGGAGTTCCTTCCAACGACAACGCCACTCTGGCGTTAGAGAGGAATAAAGAGAAGTTGATGGGGAAGGTTGAAGAGGGCACCCGTCACATCGAGAAGCTAAAAGGCGAGCTTAAGTCGTTGAAGAAAGACCTGAGTGAAGCCAAGGCAGAGCTGGACGCTGAGCTAGAGGTTAGAAAGGGGAAACTCGCTGAAGCTGATCGGTATCTGGTCGAGAAGGAAAGAGCTCTTGAAGAGAGTTTTGAGTCGAGAGTGGAGGAACTAGAGAAGACCTTGGAGCAAAAAATTCAAATAGAGGTCGCGTTAAGGGTCAGCAAGTAACTGGAAGAGGTGAAGGCTGATGGAGTGGCAAAAGGGATTCAACTCTGTCACCAGAAGCTTCATTCTACCTTTGCTGGCCGGAAGTTCCTTTCCGACCTAGCTGCTGGGTATCGCGAAGCCTACCTCAGCGATACCACATCCTTGAACAACTCTGTGTCGTACATGCAGCACTACTTCATGGAAGGCTTCACGGCGGGTGAGAAGGGCCTGACCCTTGACGAGGCCACTGCAGCTCTTCCCCATCCTCCTGATTTCCCTGGTGATCCAGCGGCGCCTGCAAATCCAGATTATTGGGTTCCCGTTGCGCGCAAATGTCTTGAAGAATTGGTTCAAGCTGATCTCGGGGCTTGTCGAGCGCCGCGCCCTCTGAAGTTGTTGCCTCTAGTTCCATCCCTCCCCCTTCTTAAGTCGTTATATTCCGTTCCCTCGAAGACTTGTTATGTATAACGAACTTATTTTTGCTGTGTTATCAGACTGTTAATTTGTCGTATTATGACTTTACTTTTTTTTTTTATCAAAAAAGCATGTCATGATTCCTGTCCAATTTTAACTTTAAGTCACGCGCACATATACTGTATCACCTTTATAATATTCTCCTCGCGGGTCCCAAATAAATATCAAATCTTGCAAGAAGATTCTCGTCCGTTAGATTGACTAACATCCTGTGGCGAGGATCATTACCTTCCCTCCTATATAAGGGGGCTCCTCATTTCATCCTTCCTCATCCATTTTTCTTTATAAGATCGAGTCCCCCAACTTCTCATGATAGTCTTTAGCACGCTTATCCCGACCCACGACGATGCACCAGACCTATCAAGTGGTATTGAAGCTTGCCGAATGGCAGCGCACGTGATTAAGTTGATCCCGCGTATCTCTTGCAGACCTAGCAAGAGGTATTGACTTGACCCCCTGGGTCACGTATTGGGGTTGGATCGCAGGTTGAACCAATCGATTGTTGGACTCCGGTGCTGAGTTCAACATCATTGGAAGGGTGCATGTGATCTGTCTCGGCCCCTCTTTTCACCTCCTCAGGACGATCCACCCATTTCGTGGAGTGGGTGCATATGGAGATGGAGCGTACCAATCCCCTCCCCGACCTAAGGACAACCACGGTAGGATATGAACTTCCAAGGAAGCGAAACTTAGCATACGGGGTTTACTAAATGCCCCTCTGGCGGCCCTACCTGACCTCTTCGAGGTCTAAAATTTTTTGTATTTCTTTGTGATCCAACAGTGAACGTTCGATGAGTCCTCCCTCTTCTTTTATTATATTTTTCTTGAGATTTGTATCACTTGATGTACCCTCTTATTTCTTCTAATGATGTTTGGACGCAGCATTGCCGAAGTCGATTGTAACTTAGGACTTGGCTGGTACTTCTATTGAAATGTATGATTATCCTTGATTTATGTTTTAACTCAAGACTTCTATTATATGCTTCATGTCTTTCAAAATCCGAGAACCTGTCTCTCCCCTCCTGTCAACCATGATTTTGAATATCCACCATTACGACTATAGACGTTGCCCTGAACTGTTAGTTCCTCGAGTGTTCAGACCAACAAACCGAGCTCGGAACTGTTTCAGAGATTCTGATCCGTGCACCTTAAAAGCAGCGGACCCCAAGGTCCTCAACCATTCATATGCACCAAACCTGCGAGTGATCTATTAGCCCGTATACTAGTTCTTCAATCATTAACTAGGGTTATTTGCCATTCGGTCGCCCCAGGTACGACAAACCATTCGGTCACTCCAAGCACGCCAGACCATTCGATCACTGGTAGTTGGCCTTAAAACTCTTTCGACCATTTGGCCGCTTCCAAGCACGCCAGACCATTCGGCCTCTGGTCGCGACGGGGGACAATTCGGCCTTGAGAATCTCCCGACCATTCGGTCGCTTCCAAGCATGCCAGACCATTCGGTCTCTGGTCGCGATGGGGGGCCATTCGGCGTTAAAAATCTCGGGGACTTTGCAAAATAAGATTGGAAAAATAACTTTTCATTGCTTTTGCGGAGGTCGTGCCTCGTTAAAACTCTACCAGGCAAAACCCTATCGGGATAAAATCCTGGTGAGGGAAAAAGAGTACACTCCCACCGTTTATATGTACAATGATTCTACTTTGCTAAGAGTAATATTTCTTCAACTTGGTGGAACCCCGATCAACAAAATTTAAGTGGTTCGGAGAATGCGTTATTAAGAGAAGAGGTGGATTGAGTTACTGATATTTTAGGGTTGAGAGCTTTTAAAATAGAGAAAAGACGAGGGGAAACTTGATTTACGTAGTTCGGATTCGAGCGAATCCTACGTCCACGGGCCGTTGAACGATCTTTATTGATGAATATCCAAGATTACACACCCTCGCTTACTTTCGCTCGCATTTGCTTACAGATAAAGAAGTAAAAGGATTATATGTTCTTCGGTGTCTCTTTCTCGAATGCATGCCCCCAGTTCTATTTATACTTCGCGCGCCTTCCGTACTCTGTGGAAAAGTAGAAAATGATGTCCCCTATTCCGATAATTACGCGCGGGAGCCTCCTAGCAGTACGGTTCTGCGGCGAGTATCCCCTTTGTCGAGGATGTTACCCAATAACAGGAGGACACGCGTCCCTATGGTCGGCCCCAATGACAATCAGAACCCTATGCGCCGCATGCTGTCAGGAACGTCCTTTTCCTGTACGACCCCTCTATGCCTTCCACTTCGTCCGAGTTGTTTTGACTACCTACCCCTTCCAAGGTCAGATCTCGATCTATTCGTTATCTTTTCTATCTCTGAGGTCTGGATCACCCCTTTGGTCTTCCCGGCTTCCACGCACGTCATGAGGTGTTTGTAGACTCGCAGCTTCGTGTGAGACCTGAGAGATTTCTCATTTTTTACCGTCCGTATCTTCCCTTTCGCCCTCAACCTGCTCTTTCTCTCAGATCTCAATCTCTTAGAGCGGTTTGGCCTTGCTGACCCCCTTCCACCTTTGGTGCGGGCGTGCTCTGGGTATCACCCCACATCAGCTTGATTCATAAAAACATAAAACTTAAAACTAATCACTTGGTCAAATATCATGCAAGATAAGTATATTAATCTGCATCATCTAAGTGGTATGCATAGAATCAAATATGACAATTACACAATATTATCGTACACATATGCTCGAATCCCTTCCGTGAGCAATTGAGAAGGTTCCCGCCTTTTCATGTTATTCTGAAATCAATTATTATTGTAAAAACAGACTTCATTTTAATTTGGTCGAGTCGAGTGGGTTTGTTCTTCTATTTATTTTTAAATTTAAATTCGTAAAGTAAATTAAATTAAAAAAAAAATAGTGGTGGCTTAGCTTGTAACTACCTAAACTAAATCTAACCGACCAAATATATATATATATATATATATATATAGATATCGAATGAGAATTTTATGAAGATGCGTGGGCCCCGCGTATCGCCTCCTAATTACTAGATAACAGCCACGTTAGGACACGACAGTTTCAAATCGTTTTCTCCACCATAGATAGAATAACTGTAGTGAAATGATAGTATTTTTTGTAATATTATTACACGTGCGACTATTCTGCGCATGGTTTCATTTTCACATGCGATTAGTCGCCCCTGCTGGCAGGCAAATATTGACTCATCTCATACCAATATTATATTTATTTATACTATATATATATATATATATATAGTAAAACCTCTATAAATTAATAACTTTGAGACTATAAAATTTTATTAATTTAGAGAGATATCGATTAATTAATATTTTATTAATTGAAAGAGAGATTTTTTAAATTCAGCAAATTTATTATTTATTAAAAATAAATGAATTCATATATATATTTCATTGATTATATTCATGGATGACTAGCATGCTTTTTGTGAATATGTTGTAGTTAGAGAACTCAACATCGGAATTCTTGGCTATAATTAAAAAATTTAGGGATGAAATTCAATTAAATTTAAATTTTAAGAAAACTTAAGTAACAATAAAATCATATTTTAGCAAATTATCACAATTTTTATAATTATAATATTTATGAATTATTAATTTATAATTTCCAAATAATTATTATCTTATTATCTTATTGAATTTTATGATTTTTTACAAATGCCCAAGTCGTGACCAAAAGATTTTATTATTTTAGAGAGTTTATTAATTTATCGAGTATTAATTTATAGAGATTTTACTATAGTTACTGAGCACATTATATAGTTACTGAACACATTATAGTAACTGTTAACTGTTGTTAAATTAATTTACTATGGAATCATTTTATCCTTAATTTTTTTTATTAATTTCAATTATATCCTCCAAATAAATTTTTGATATATTTAAAACTAATACACAACTTCTTCTATTAAAATATTAAGTAATATTTATATATTTATATATTAAAACATGCATAAAAAATTCTAGTAATATATTATGGCACTTATAACCGCAATCAATTTTGCTCTAAATAATAATTTAATTTAAGCAAATTAGAAAATAAATTAATAAAGGTGAATAATTATTTATAAAATGCCAATTATGTGCACTCACCCAAAAACGTTCCACTCTAAACAAAAGTTTGTCAGTTTTCGGTTTATTTAGTTAAAATTCGTCCAACAACGAGACTTATATGACTGTGTGAAATCAATGTTTAGGCGCGTAGAAGAAGGGATCATTTATGCATCAAGAAACTAATAGTTTACATAAATAGATATCGAATCTCTAGGCAAAATGAATTGTGTGAAAAAGATTATTCAGGCGTGAAAATCGGACTCACTTCAGATTTAATTATATAATAAAAAAGTTTCCTCCGTAGTCTTATTCATAAAATTTACCCCAAAATAAAATTTGCACTTACTTTATTCATTTTGGATCAATAACTAAAGGTTATTCATTTTATATAATTTGAACCTTACATAATTTTATTTAACAGAAAAAGTAGTAATAAATAAATCTGATCGCTTCTCTACTTGAGAAAAGATTAAATTTCAACTTATTTTGTAAAAAAATGATCTGATTAAATTTCAACTTATTTTTGTCAAAAAATGACCTGAGACTAAAATTTGTTCTGACGTATGAATTTAATATGTTTTTTAGACCATCAAATATAATGAAGCATATTTATAAATTTTCCAAAAAATATGAAATTTTTTCTTTTCAAAACAAGCCAGTGGTTTGCAAGAATATGATTTCGTGAATTATGATGGCCAATGGTTTATGACCAAAATAAAGTAACTATATATATTTTGTTTTATTGGCGCCAACAATGCTACTAATTGTGAATTTCGCAATATTCTAGATTTCGAATATGATGTATCAATAATAATGTCAAAGAATCTCACATTTTTTTTTGCCAAAGTCCCGTGGCTTTATTCTCGTATAAAATGGTCCCTGCCTGCATGTTGTTACTTAATTATTAATTTAACAATTGACTATTTAGTGAATAATTAAGAGTTGCCTGCTGATTTGGTAAATCCATTAGAAATAGAAACTCCCATCGTCGCAAATAATTTCTGCACCATACCGTTATGCTCTTCAAAATTATTGATGTAATAATTTTCATAAACTTATGATATCCATGTCCAATAATTAATATGCAACTTGTAAGATTTAATTAGCTATACGAAGACAAAACTAATGAGCGATTTCTGGAAAATATTTGTTTGTATAGATGTTTAATTATGAGGTCCCCCCATCCATTTGAGAATAATTGTGGTTGATTCTGCTGAATTTATAATTTTGAAATATTCTACATAAAAAGAAATTGAGTTTAGCCACGTGTCAGGTGCCCACATCAGTTTTATTAAGAGGACCATTTTCTGTTCCCCACGTGGAAGAGCTGGCGAAGGTAAGGTGGTTGGCGGCGGCGAAAGGTGGAGGAATTCTGGTGGTTGAAGGTCCAAGGACGAGACTAGTTCATTACATTTTCTTTTTCTTGCATTGTAAGGAGTATTCTCATACAATAGTTAGACATATGTATTTACTTCATGAATTAAAAGTATTTATTTATTAGGAGGCATTATTATTTGTTTAACGAAACTAAAAGTCTACTTGATATTGAGATCGGTATGTGTATTTACAGGAGTGAATAAACACTAACTAATTTTTGCGCTTTTTTGGTTTGAACTGATAAATATTCTCAATCGGTCAGTGAGCTAGTTGTGCGGAAGATACCTACTGGTTTCAACTGTAAACTGGTGTGAGTGTGTGAGTGTCGGTTTGTAGTTGTAAACACAAGTCTTTGTTTCTAGAAGTTCAGAGTTGAATCCCCTATGTCTCCCATTCTTATCTGTAGACATAAGTCTTTGTAGTGTGTGAGTGTCGGTTTGTACTACTAGAAGATTTTGTTTACACACTTCAGTATAAAACCTTCTAAACTAGACTCGCTTACTAAACTCTTAGCACCCTACTTAGACGGTTTTTTACAGTCCGTCTACTTTAAAAGCTTTTTACAGTCCGTTGGGATGATCTAGTTGTGCATTGATATCAGACACATACTAGATACACAATGCTCCAAATCTAGGTAAGCTTTTGTGACTTCTCACTTCTACTTCTTTCGCTTGATGATTCTAAGATTGTTGTTGGTTGTGAAAAGTTCTATCTGTGTCTCTTAGTGGTTCGTTGTGCATTGAGTCTCTTTTATTTATGCATGAGGCTCTGAAGAAGACCATTGATGAATTTTGATAAAAATGTGTTGCAGACTGACTTCTGACACTGCATCATATGTGTTTTTTTAAAATGGGTCCGTTGACTTACCTTGTGACTGAATTGTACTTTGTTTTATACTTAAACCGAATAAGTTCCAAACTGAACGGCTTGTGTGATGCAGCCTTGATATCAATTCTTGCAGTCCGTGCATTAATTCAAATTTCAACCTTGCTCTGTCCAACTTGGACCGGTTTTTCGGTCATCACTATTTGTAAGTTTAGCTTTATTCTGTCATCGATCTAGACTTGTCTATAATTTCGTCTCTCTTCATCAATGCTTCCAGTATGTAGTGTATCGGTCTTAGTTCCAGTTTTAAGTTTGTTTGTTCAATCACCAAAATTAATATTAATCAGAATTAATATTTTAATTCTTGATCTTTTGCATCCGGTAACGTAATAAATAAAGGAAACTCGTATGTATCGAGTTAAGTCTTTGATTCTAATCGAATGAGAGAAGGCGGGGCGAAAAACTTTGATTCTCACATATTGGAAAATGTTCGTAAGTCTTAGGACCCTAGTAGGATGCTCGAAGCCCGGGTACAACTTATCTATCAATGATTCATTAGTGGTTGTATCAACTCCTCACTTAGAAGTGAGAGGCCATGACGAAATATATTGTATATGGTATTAGTGTATTTGAACATCGACTTGTAGCATTTGATCACATGGCTTAGTACTTCTAGAGTGGCAATGATAGTATGATTCACTATAGTTGTATACGTGAAACTTGGACTAAAAAGGTTTTTGACGAAGTTGACATCGCAGTCTTGACTTATCAAAAGATTAACTAGGCTTGCATTGTTCCGAGAAGAACATACGTCGACGGTGACATATTGTATTGATGACGAGCGGTGATTGTCGAGTTTTAACCGCCGAAAGGAATTCAAAATCTCATAAGTGATCGAGATAAGATGAAGTGGATGAAAAATTACGAAGTCTTCGAGTAAAGCATACAAAATGACTCGTGTGGGACATGGAGGGCAGTTTTGTATTTCACTAATCATGATGCTATCATAGAGTCGAGTTCAGTGAATTTGACATAAACCATTTCTCTCACTCGATCGAACAAAAGTGAAGGATTTATACGTATTGACGAAATCTATAGTTCGTTCGTAGAATTTATTATATCGCATTCGTTCCCAATCGAGATCTATCCGGTACCACGAGATTGGATAGATGAATATCGGACTAACGAATTCCTCCCGATGCCGTTTGAAATGAATCTAGAGAGTCGAATTTAAAAAGGATCATCGAGATTATAATGATATAGAAAGAGTATGTTTGGGCTGGACTTAGAGTAGGATATGGGTCAGGGTCGAGCATAGCTAAGACTTGGATGGTCCAAGTACTGCTCTGGAATATGTCCAAAGCCACAACAAAACATTGATAGTTTGGAGTTTGAATTCGTGATCTAGGGGATTATAACTTATCTTCAACCACTAGACCACCTCATATGGGATATGTTCGTTACAACTTTTAGAGGAGAGTATTTTTTCAAGTCTTTTCGTTATGCATATGTGGTTAATAGTACGATTAGAAACGACGTATTATGCGTGATAAATTGATCAAGATCCTTATTAGTAAGAACCAGCAGTTGAGCATCCTCGATATACATATAACTAATCAATTCATGATAGTTATATACATGGACAACAAATTTTTAACATTTTTTTTGTGGATTGAAATCAAGTATCACGACGATGTTATATTTTTACAGATTTATAATTTATGATTAATTAGAATGCTATAGTTTAATAAACTTACGTTTGAAGATTAAAATTCTCTCAATGATATTTGCATATTAACTCGTCGATATTTTCGTATTTTGATCCTTAGAAATTTGACGGATTTCGAAATAACTCTTGCATAGTCAATTTGTAACATTCGTTTCTTCAGATAGTGATATTTATAATCATTGATATTTTCGTAAAATTAACGTAACGAAATGAGAACAGATACCCATATTTTCAACCTTGGTTTTAAGACGGTGATTAACATTAGGATTTGAGGGTTATTTTTAATTCATAGGCATCTCAAGAAACTCTATCCATATGATCAGGTAAATCTTAAAACCTATAATTTACCGGAGATAAAGTAGTCCACGGTCAATTGATCGGGTATTTGATACCTACAGTAGAAACTCTATAAATTAATACTTGTTGGACCACCATAATTTACTAATTAAAAGAGTTAAATAAATATTAATTAATATTTTATTAATTTATAATGAAATACTCAATTTACAAACACGTTTCAAACATCCACTAAATTATTGTTATCATGCATTATATCAAATGAAATGTACCAATTTGAAAGAATATTTCAATCTCCTACGTTATTATGCTTTTGATGCAATATATCACTTTATGAATATTAAAAAATATTTTATATATAAATACATGATCAAAATGTGATAACACAAAGGAATCACAGTGAAATTGCTTTCAACAGAAAACAAAAAACAATCGAGTCATTTTTTCAAGAAACCTTAATGAACAATTCATGTAAAAATATATGACTAAATTGCTTATAACACACCCGTTGTTTAAAAAATAAACACCAAAACCACAATAGTTTGTAAATAGCATAAAACACCCTCGTGATTTATTTAATCATGCGCTCCTTATCATTTTCACCCCTAAATTAGGGGTACAATGCTATGTTTTAAACACCATGGGGGGTATGGTTCTAAGTACCATATCTTATAATTTTATATAGAGAATTATTAATTTATATTTTATATGCGGTTTATAAAAATTATAAAAAAAAATGTATTATCTTATAATTTTAACAAATTATTAATTTAGTACTATATCTTCGATTCAGATCTAACAAAAAATATTATCTTAAAGAGTTTATGAAATAATCGAGTATTAATTTATGGAGTTTTGAGGTTTTATTAATAATAATAATAATAATAATATATAATGTTAAAACTTTACATAATTAGTTTTCCACTCGGGCCCCACTATGGTGGAAATTAAAGGATATCAATGCGGGACCCACTACTCGAGCCTAATGTTCTCGTCGGTCGGGTAGTTAGTTAATTAGCGGTCTTCGTCTTTTGCTTCACTTCAACTATAAAACCACAAGACTTACCTTCACAAGCCACAACACATTAATTAAAGAAACTCAGTCATTCATTATTCTTCATCTTAAATTAAAGTCCGCAAAAGCTTTCTCCTTCCCTAACGTACCTCCTTCACTTACCAAACATAATGACTAACCAAAATGCGGCGCTGGTCTCCGACACAAAGCCACCGCTCAGCACGGCGGCGATAACCCCACAGAAACCACCGACAGTTCCCGGGACATACGTCACCATCTCCGCGAAGAAGAAGCTTCTTCAAAAACTAGAGATCAACAGCAACGTCAACGCATGGGTTGAGTCGATGAGAGCTTCTTCTCCAACCCACGCCCATTCTCCTCAGCCAGCTGAAGATCACGACAGAAGTTCTTGGACAGTAAGTTATACCTATGGATGGCCCCTTTTTTTTTTTTAATAAAGAAAATTAATGTGGAAGTGGATGCATGCAACATAAAAAAGACAGAACACACATGTGGCGTGCAGATGCTGCTGATAGCTTACACGTGTGTTTTTTTCTTTATTATTTTTAGATTTTATTTCGCATTATATATATATATATATATATATATATTGCTGCGATTATGACAGGCACAACATCCATCTGCTCTAGACATGTTCGAGAAGATAACGAATGCTTCAAAGGGAAAGCACATAGTCATGTTTTTGGACTATGATGGCACTCTTTCGCCCATAGTTGAAGATTCTGATAGAGCTTTCATGTCTGAAGCGGTTGGTATTTAATTAATTTCTTCCATTATTATATATACTTTTTTTTGTTCTTTTACAACGTTCATATTTCAGATGAGAGCAACAGTGAGGAAACTCGCAAGATATTTTCCAACAGCTATAGTGAGTGGGAGATGTAGAGACAAGGTATTGATTCTAATTATTTTCTTTCTATTTTTTTCCCTTTTAATTTACTTTAGAAAACATAATTAACGGTAATTAATTATTATTTTTCTTAATTATCTGCGTCTAATAGGTGTATGATTTTGTACGCTTGGGGGAGTTGTACTATGCTGGAAGCCATGGAATGGACATTAAAGGCCCATCAAAAGCCTCCAAACATAATAATAAAGTAATATATATATATATATATATATTATATATCTATTTCGATTGAGTTATGGTAGTAACATTTTTTTATTTCATTATATTAATTTCCGAAGTTCTCTAATCGCAGGAGGCTGAAGATGTTCTATTTCAGCCGGCTAGTGAGTTCCTTCCGATGATCGACGAGGCAAGTTGTTCAAACTGAACATATTTGAAAATAATATCTCAAAAAACAATTCAAAAAAATTAAAGGATATAATTGGTTTGAGCTGAAGGTTAATATATATTTATCTATTTATTTGTTTTCAGGTATATAAAAGACTGCTGGAGGTGTGCAGAAATACTGAAGGTGCCAAAGTGGAGAATAACAAGTTCTGTGTCTCTGTACATTTCCGTTGTGTCGACGAGAAGGTAAATAATTATTATTTGATTAATTAATTATTATCGTATATTTACAAAAAAAAAAAAATTACATATTTACATGTATTTGATTTTTTTTTTTTTTCCCTATCATATTGTTTACAGAAATGGAGTGAGCTTGCAAAGCAAGTTGGGTCAGTATTGGATGAATACCCAAATCTAAGAGTAACACAAGGAAGAAAGGTTTGTAAAATTAAATTATTACTATTATTTTTGTTGTGGACTAATTTCAGTTATTACAGTTTTAAGGAAATCAAAGTAACCTTATTTGATAGGGTGTGGAACGTGTCACCCAGACAAGAAGCATAAATTAATTTTCATGTGGACGTTTCACCAACCAAATACCCACAAATTATAAATATATGTATATATATATACAAACATTGAAATAATGCGCTTATATATATATATATATATTTTTGATGATAGTTACAGCTATAAAGTTTATGGTGTCAATGAATGCAGGTGTTAGAGATACGACCCACTATTAAATGGGACAAAGGGAAGGCTCTTGAATTTCTATTGGAGTCGCTCGGTAAGTCTAATTATTATACATATATAATACTTCATATAGAAAAAATAAATAAATAAAAGGAATTGCATGATAGATAATTTATTTGATTTAAATCTTGGACAGGATATGCAAATTGCAGCGATGTATTTCCTATTTACATCGGCGATGACCGGACAGATGAAGATGCTTTTAAGGTAGCAATAATTCAGTGGGAATAATATATATAGATTATTTTTTTTCCCCTTATTTTAATTCTGATTATTTTATTTTTATGTAGGTCCTTAGAGAGAAAGGGCAAGGATTTGGTATACTTGTCTCTACGACACCGAAGGACACCAATGCATCTTATACTTTGCAAGAACCATCCGAGGCATGTAACACACCATACACACGAATATTACTACTTATCAATATAAATATATCTATATTATACATATTATAATTTTTAAATGTGGTTTTATTTAATAATTTAGGTAATGGCTTTCCTGCGGCGATTAGTTGAGTGGAAAAGATCGTTCTTGAGAAGACAGTTCAGAATGAGAAGACAACTTGAAGTGATTAACATGTCGCTACCAAATTGACATACATTACATAATATGATATAATATAATATAATATATATTATGTATATTGTCCTTAGCACGAAGAATATCGAGAATTAGACATAAAGAAAGCAACTTGGGCGTAGTATTTCTAGAATTAGGTATAATAATTGTTAGTAAAGCTAAGAGGACAAAGGATATGAATGCTTTTACTTTGTGTCTTAAAGTAGCTCGATGCGTGTTAATCCTATTTTATACCTTTTGTATTGCTCTATATATTCAAGTATGCTACAACTCCTATTGTTTTTCTTAGTTCCAAACTCCCACAGATAACAAAAGTATATACGCTTCGCTATATATCAAATTAAGTGGTTGGCTTTCAAGCCAAATACACTGCCTTAAGAATTTGCATTACCTTTTTTTTTTTTTTTTTTTTTCGGTCTCGAGGTATCCTCACTCGATCTGGCTATGGGCTAGCCCCTAAATACCGGCGTAGACTTTGCGCCAAACAGACCTGGCAGGGGCTTAATTGCGCCACACACTCCAGTGGTGAGACTAATTCCCGGGGTCAGATGAATACGTCCCAAACCCACCTGACAACGGTAGTCATGGGAAATAAATTACATGGGGACTACTCAAGGAATTATGGGAGGGAGTATTCGATCCCACGACTTTAACCCACTAAATATATTAACTTTCGACTTAAAATCAATGTATTTGATTATTCCAAAAATAGACTATAAAATTAATTTGTCGCAATAAATTTGTGCATGTGTCTTTTCTAACAAATAAGATGAAAATCATAAAACATCTTATTAATTGGAACGTTTTACACCCATGTAGGTCTGACTTGGAATATGATGAATACCATTTTCAACTTATTTTGTCAAAAAATGAATCAGACTCAACTTTTTTTGGTACCTCTAAGATAGGAGGGTACTTACCGGAGTTGAAAAATATTTTAGGCACCAAATAAAAAAGCCTTAAACACAAGGATACCAATCGGAATTGAAAAATACTTTTGACAGCAATTGGAAAAGGCTTAAACACATGGATACCAACCGAAATTGAAAATAACTTTGGACATCAACTGGAAAAGCCTTAAACACGGGATTACCAACCAAAATTCACCTAAAAATATTAATTGTATTATATTAAGATTATTTTATTATAATTATACTTAAATTAAGATTATTATGGTAATAAGCTTATAATATTATATAGAGAGAGAGAGATAAATTAAGCATTTCAATACTT
Source organism: Lindernia subracemosa (assembly GCA_028392965.1). Taxonomy (NCBI): domain Eukaryota; kingdom Viridiplantae; phylum Streptophyta; class Magnoliopsida; order Lamiales; family Linderniaceae; genus Vandellia; species Vandellia subracemosa. The sequence continues at coordinate 731,836 of JAQPCC010000020.1, read as the reverse complement.
AGTGTAATTTACCGTACAACTCTAATCACCTATTTATACTACTAAAATTCACTATTACAAGTAATTATACATACAATTAATCAATTATCAAATATATCTTATCAACATTAATATCATCTATCATACGACTAATCTTATCATCAAATAATTCATTAATAATTCAATAATAATTCAAAAACATCCGCATCTTAATTATTTAATCATCCACAATTAAATTATTTCATAATATATGTATATAGTGGCATTGTGTGGTGGTGGTGGGGATTCATATAGTTAAAAAGCTTGTCAACTTTATTACGAAGATGTGGTCAGTCTTATAATGCTAATGCGCATGCATATAATTATATTATATTATATTATATTATATTGTAAATTGAACATGTACGATTTATATATCGAGCGATATATATACAATATATATATATAAATATATATATATATTATGGACCCAATAAGTTAGTCCCATGCTGAGTCATAAAGGAGATATCGTGAGTCCCCTGACCATGACATTTAATATAAAAATATTCGTCGTTTCCATTAAAGACAATTTATCATTTATTCGAAGGACTTCCACATGCAATGCACACACTTGGCCTGGCTGTGGGAAACTTCGCCGGTTTTCACAATTGAATTTGAACACATTTAGACCTTTTCTGAGCAAATGACTCGTATGTGCCCATATTATGTTCTCATTTAGTGTTCCATCGATAAAATGTTGACACATGTCCATTGATGCTGTCGAAAAAATCCGATCTTTCACGGGGTAGCAAATCGCCTCCTTACTGCCTGAAAAACGTCGGGGTTCTCCACTGAACTGACCGGATGAAAAATGTGAAGATGTTTTGCCCTCCTGCCTCAGTCAGGAGGATTTTCGCGCTTAGACGGGTTGAGATAAGAAATGGGCAGAGTAATAGTAAAGAAAAAGGTGTCGACGAATTTAGCGCTAATAAGAATATGCCGGGGTATTTATAATAAAGGATTCCCATGTTCCGGGATTTTCGACCTCCTTTACGTCTTAGTCTCACTTCCTTCTCATTTATATATTAAGCACACACATCGAGTGTGTGAGTCAAGTTGATTTATTTATTATTTTTTTTAAGTGGAAAAATAAAACTTTGTCACCAAGTGATATAATTCAATATATGATACGATGAGGGCGAGCCAAACAAGCATCAGGCTAACAAACCCACCTTTGAGCTTTCGAACGTGGAAAGACAGACACCGCCGTAACTTCCAGTCTGAAATGAAAGTATTAAACCTATTATTAATTAGTCTATTGATGCTCCAATAATTGATGGTGAACAAGACATGAAACTATAATCATTTATATATATATATATATATATATATATATATTCCATTACAAAGAATATTGGATATTTGAAGTACTTGATTTAGTAATTAAGGAGATTCTTGTAAGAGCCTCTTAAGCTCGAGGTAAACATTATCGTGATCAATTTGGCAAATTATTATAGAATTAAAACTAAACAAGGATCATGGATGGGTAAAGAAAACCCTAAAGCAAAGCAATTCATGACTCTCAGTAAAACGTCGAAAAACATTATAAATAAGCAAATGCATAAGACAATTAAGTAAAGGAGCACATCAAGTGGAATACAAAAAGGCAAAGAATCCAATACACATACAAATGCGTGGCGTGGCAGTGATCTATTGCACAGTAAGGAACCAATGCTCTTTTAAGGCCTCAGACGACAAACATGTGAGAGCAGCAGATTATCTTATTACCACCAAATAGCAGTATAACAAAGTGTGTCCTGACAATAGAGTAACACTTATTCACCAGTTTATCAACACGTCTCGATGGCGGTGAGGTGGGCCGATATCGAAACCCTAAAAATGGTTCGACGCAAAATCCCATAAATGCATGCGATAATAAACCATGACTAAGGACCACTTGGAGGATATATGCGAACGTAGATAGATATTAGAAATGTATGCGAACATATATTACCATACGCTGCATAATTAAATTAAAAAAGAGGGTTTCACCTTCCACGTGGGGCGGGCAATAATAAGCATGGGAAATATACAAAGATAGATAGATGTCGTCCGTGATGTATTAGGGAACGAATGAACGTAGTTCAACCTCATTGGATGGACCCATTCATTCATTAAAATTGTGTAGATGCATACGTACGTACCTTTCTCACATGAATAATTGATACTAGTGAGTGAGTGAGTGAGGGAGGGAGTTGGTGTTGGGTATACATAGAAGCATATGTATGTATAATGCATGCAATTATTCAAAGCTCGGAAAGACCTCCAATCTTGTAAAGAGATATTCAGTTAGTTAGTTTTGTTATTATTCTTGTTATTTTGTTTCCTTTTCACCTTTTGTGTATTATTCAGAATTTATAGTCTCTTACTTACTATTGACTGAATAGTTTGTTCTAGAGGTTTGCATTCCCTCTTCTTTAGAATAAAAAGCTCCTTTTATCATATGATGACCTCTTTATAAACTTCATAATATTATTATTATTATTATTATTATTGTTGTTCATTTTACATAATTGAACTTGTAATAATAATACGTTGACCATGATTTGACTCTGGCAAATAGTGATCATAATTAGGGGTGGTAAAAACTAACCCGACCCGCCAACCCGACACGAACCGCACCCGAAAATAGCATGTTTGGGTTGGCGTTTTCGACCTGTTTAAGTAAATGGGTTAACCCGAACCCAACCCAATTATTAATTGGGTCAGGTTAGGGTTTGGATTTTGAACCCGAAATCAACCCGAAATCAACCCGTTTATGAACCCATTAACCCATTTACATATTTAATTTTTAATTAATTCCCAGCATTAATTTAATTCTTAGTAATTAAACCCTAATTCCGCTTCACAAATCACACATTCACCAGAGTTGGTTAACCTTTGGGCTGGCCCACTATTAGTATTTAGTAACTTGACGGTGTAATTTATTGCTTTTAACAAAGTTGTCTCTGGATATTATTAACTTGACGGTGTAATTTTTTCTTGCTGTTTTTTTTTTTTTAACTTTAATGGGTTGACGGGTTAATGGGTTGAATTTGGGTTAAAGTAGGTCGGGTTTGGGTTCGGTATTTCAACCTGTTTAACTAAACAGGTCGGGTTAGGGTTGAAGTTTTCAACCCGTATATTAAACGGGTTGAACCCGAAACTTACCCAACCCGACCTGTTTACCACCCCTAATCATAATTCATCTGTGTCACTTTTTGGTGTCCTCGAGCTGATCTTTCCTAATATATCGATAGGGAGATGTATTTGAGCTGCTGGGCCCAGCTTATTGGGCCTGACTAAAGCCCATTACAATACCATTTCTCTGCAGTGTGTGTGTGTGTGGATGAAATTTCTAATGACTGAAGGATTGGATTATATATATATATATATATATATATATATTTACTTTTCAACAATGGTACAGTGCAGAATGAGCATCAGATGCTAAATATGTATATGGCTTTGTCCACGTCATCAGGATCAGATTCGAGTCCCTATTGTGAATTGTTGATGATGCTCGGATGATGTCACACATGTGATGCATGGATTGGGTGGTGTAGAATTTGTTAATGATCATGATTTAGTTTAGGGCATATTCCTCGGACAATTTACCAACTGGGATGGTCCATGTTGGTTGCCTTTCTATCCTAACAATCTAACATAGGGAACGATTTAACCACGTTTGAAAATGGGAAGAATTGATTTACGTGGGGTGTGTGTGTTCTTGAGAGGTGTTGGGTGGCTCACTCTCTAAAATCTCTCTAGTTTATTTTCACACAATACACACTTTATTATGTGTTAGGGTTTTAGTATTTATACCACAAGTTGGTATATAATACTTGGGCCCCTAACAAAGCCCAATTACACTAAACCTCTTATAAAGAGAATCTTTATAAATAAACTACAAAGATAATTCTAATTAATTGAACACAATAAAATATTCCTAATAATCTCCCCCTTTGTGTTCAATCTTCAATTCAGCATGGATTATCTTTGCGGGGCTTAGTGCATTTGCCTGAGTCCTAAAGGAATTTCCTCCTTGTCTTGTCTTTTGACCTCTTCTTTTGGAGATCTTCAAGCTCACCGTGTCTTGATCTTTGCTTCTCGGCACCAGATCTTCTTAATCTTCTTCTGAAGCTCAACTCGTAAATGCCGGAAGGTGTTTGAAGTTGCTTGCCGGATCTCTTCTTTTTGTGTTCGGTCTCTCCTTTCGATAGTGACGCAACTCCCCCTACTTTTGGTCAACCTTGTGTTGGAATTGGGAAGTTCTCTTTGAAATTTGGAGAGACGCACACGAGGCGACAACTTCAATCTTTGAAGTCCTTGGTGTTCGCTTGATTCTTTGACGATGCTTGAGAATTTAGCGTTTCTGATCTATCTTGCACTTTCATCGTGGTATTGCTCCCATTTTGCTTTAATAGTGCTCCCCCTCATGAAGATCGAGTTGGGGAGATCGTCATGCGATGGGTCAAAAGGAAGCATCGTCTTTGGCAAGAAGATCACGTCGTCGGGACAAGGAGGATGACGTTGGTAGGCACAATAGGAGCTCGGGCTAAACTGTCGGTGACGGGGGCCTTGCCGGTGTCTCGAGATGAGCCTTCCATCGCTCGGTAGACTTTGGTTAGGATTTGGTCTTCTAACGTCTTGGCAAAGTCTTGTAGTCGTGTCTCGAGGGTGGTCGCCGTCACGAACGGGGAAAATGATGAGACGTAGCCACAAAGGCAATCCATCGTATAAGAAACCGGGGATCACGAAGACTTCCCGTTAACATCTTGAGTCCTAGCAATCTCCCCCTACAAGGGCTATCTCCCCTTCTTGCGGAGGCTTTGAATGTTCTTCGGCTAGGAATCTCTTGACTTGACGCTATATTCTGTAGACCGGATGTAGATAGTGATCCACGCCTTGAAATTCGAGTTTGATGATGTCGCGGATCTTGGACTTTGTTTGCATCTTATCCTGGTCTTTCTCCGTAGTTTTAAGCCGTCAAGTCTCTTTTAATCTTCTTCTTCTCGGCGCCGGATTCGTCTTCTTCGAAGGAAGTTGTCTGGTTCGACCTCGAGGAAGCTTGTCTGGGTCCGGAAGAAGATACACGTGGGGTGTTGTAAAATGTGCCGAGGCTCCTTTGGAATGTTCCATTCAAGAGCAGGAGAGCCCGGCTTCAGAGTGGTACGCTCGGCGAAAATTGGTGGGTGGTCCGACCTGTTTGTTTATGCGTGTCCCCTTCTCCCCCTCATGGCGATTCGAGTTAACGAGATCGGCATGCTTGTATAGAAAGATTAGAAGGACACAAACGACAGGTCGGTGATGGTAATAACCAGACGGAGTCACTAAGGCAATCCGTCGACACGACTTCAGAGACAAACTCCGAGACGTGGCCTGTAGGGACAGGGCTTAAAGAACCGGGGCCACATAGGCGTCCCGTTTACATCGTTCTAGAGACTAGCTCGAGACGATGGCCTGATTCCGTTGTTGTATTGATGTTGCAACGGCAGGACTTCCTTCCAATCATGGAATCACATCTATAGAAGATGTGTCTATGGAAGTTCTGATCTGGTCATGAAGTCCAGATTAGAAAAGCTGTATGTGTCCTAGAAAATTATAAAACATTTAGATAGTGAGGACACCTAGACTCGATGTGTTCAAGAAAGTTCAGTGGTGTGGGGCTGACTACCACTTAGTTCAATATCTCCCGCTTCCAAGTGAAGCGGTGATAGCTTACATGGCTCCTCGTGATTTAATGAAACATCGGTCTATTGGGAGATCGATGAGTGGGTAAGGCTCGGTTGTGCATGCGCCATTGGACCAAATGAGGCGACTTCTACCCGGGAGCTGATAAAAATCAGCACCTGCACCTATGTGGGATGGTCCGAATGTTGTGTGAGGTAAGGGATTTGTGTATCATCGGCTTTGTGGTCTTGTCAAGAATTGCCAAATAGGGGCGGCTTTTATGCGCATGAATCGTCACTAACACTCGGTTGCGTTCGGGGTTAGGTTCAATTTGGTCTGACTGAACCATAGGAACTAGGATTCCTGCATCCGTCAATTTTGATGAGTGCTGCTTGATCAGCAAGTTGGAGCAGGTCGGTAGAGTGCATCGTAATATGAGCGCAATGAAGTCACCTTTGCCTTTTGAGGATTCTTGAACTCTTGAGGGTTGAGTTTTTTGTTAAAGTCCGTCTTGGGAGGTGGAATAGCTTGATGATGAGAGGATTTTTCCTTCTTTTTTTTTTTTTTTGCTTTTTTTTTTTTTTTTTTTTTTTTTTTTTTGTAGATACATATATATATATATATATTTATTGTAATAATAATAGAATAATATACTATATATTATATTATATTATATTATATAGCTATATAACTATATATATATATATATATTTTTTTTTTTTTGTTCCTCCCCTCAAATCGTGCACCACCGTAAGAGTTTTTCTCCCCTTTAAAATGTACTCCCCTCGAAAATATGGAATGATACTCCCCCTTAATGCATGCACGCCTAAAATGTAGATTTTCTCCCAAAAAAAAATGTGCGTGATGAAAATAACGTCTTTTTCTTTTCAGTTCAGATGCATACTTCAAGAATTAATTTTCTTTAAACTAAGCATATTAAAATGTACGTTTTCTACCTTTGACGCTCCTACAGAAGATAGGTAATTTTTGCGATTCAGCTTATATGCATACTTGAAAGTTTAAGCTCGAAAATTTTTAAATTGTATGCATAATGAAAATGTACCTATAAAATAGGGTATTTTGCATTTCGGCTCATGTATGCATGCATGAAAAAATTTGAAAGTAAAAGCCCTTTTGAAGCATGCATAGCTATATTGTACCCTATTATTTTCAAAGTAGGTATATTGTCTTTTCAGCTCGATATGCATGCCAAAATTTACTATGGAATGCATATATAGAATTTACCTACTTTAAAAATATGTATGAATGTGGTATTATGCAATTCAGTTCAAAAGATAGAATGTACCACATATAGTCGTAGTTGCTCACGTCGTTTCCCTTTATCATGTATGTGGAGCCACTACGTCAAATTGCCATACATGAGGGATGCGGTTGCTCGCGTCTCGTACCGATCATGAGTATGGAGCAACCATCTTCTTATTACTACTCATGACTGGGGCTTTGTGGTTGCTCTCGTCTCATACCAATCACGCGTGTGGAGCAACCATCGACGAAGTACCACACGTGATTGGGCTCCTGCAAACACTTTATCGGGACTTTGGTACCCATTTTTGGATGGGTCCTCCCTTATTAGCAGAAAGCAAGTTAAGCATATAAGGTGTCAAATCAGATTTTAGCCATAAATCATTCATTAACGAACTTTTAGGTACCCGACTATATTTGGGATTACCTATCTTAATCGTTCACTTAGGAACCCATTTAGGAGCAATTTGACACGGAAAGGACGTTTCAGCGCAGGTGAATGTGTGTCTCGGAGAAGATTTAAATATTTTCTCCGAGGCCAGTCGCATGAGATGTTTCTCAGACTTAACATCGACTGGATATTTCAGGTAGGGATAAGAACATAAAGAATTATAAGCATCGTTAGTACATGAAATGTTCTTCCTACTTGGAGGGTTCACACGATTCACATCATAATGATGGGGTATAAGCGTGGAAGTTCGCTTGCTTAAGCTTCGAACTTCTTTGCACGCTTTCATTTTAAGAGGAATAGGAGAGGGAAAATCTTGAGCATGTTCGACCTTAATTTGGAAAATAATGTTGATTTTTTTCTCCTCCTAATCTTCTGTTCCTTGGAAGTATTAAGCTTAAGGCTTTTACTTATCTTTTCAGCTTCAGTCAAAATTGACTTAGAATTACTAATAAAAGCTTTCTCAGATTTAGGAATAAGGATGCTTTTCTTCACCTGTTTCGAGGAAGATGTATCTTTTCAAAGATCATTGGAAACAGTAAAGACGGGGAATTTTTGAGATATAAAATCTCCTCTAAAAACTTTTTCTTTTCTGCTCGGAAACCTACTCTTTCCGATTCCAGAGTTGCGTTCAATTCTGCAATTTTATTAGCAACCTCCAGAATTTCCCAACTAGATATAGGTTTATTAGAATGTAAAGTATTTTCCCCGAAAGACACTAAGTTAGAAGAGGTATTTCTATCTGCTTGACTTCTTTTTGTAATAGCGTTCTCTAAAAGTTCAATCTTAGAGTAAAGCATATGCCGTTCCTCTAAGATTATCTCATATTTTGATGAGACAATATTTCGCTCAATTTTGCAAGAACGTAATATTTTCGTCATATCACAGCATTGTTAGGTCCGTTTTTATCATCCAACGAAGAACTCGAGCATAGATTCGATAGATTTACCTCGATGATAATGCGAGCGGAAGCTTAAGGATTAAATCAATCAAATCTTCATTAATCACAAACTTTCTCTACAAATATCCTCTTTCTCTCTCTACAATTAACCCTAACTTAGATAGTGATTAGAGAGAGTGTTTCTAGTGAGAGAAAGCTAAACTCAATTTCTGTTCTGCTAATCACACATACTTGCCCTATTTATACCAATCAATATTGGTATATTTGCATTATAGTCCCTAACTATACATATATTACAATTTAGTCCCTAGACAAAGATAACAACATTTTTGAACACTATAAAATATTTCCAACAATCTCCCCCTTAGTGTTCAATTATAATTGCAGCTCCGGTTGTCTTTGTCTCTCGAATCTTCAGTCTTCATCATCAGTTGAACAGAACAGGATAATTTCCAACAGACATCCTTTTTACTAATCTCTAACTTAGTTTCTAAGATAATGACCTTTGACTTTGCGTTAGCCAAATCTTCATTAGCGAAAGCTAGACATTCCTGTTGCTTAAGCAACACAGAGTAATTATTAGCAAATCTTGCTTCTAATTCCTCAATTTTTCTAGCTTGTGCATCCATAATAATAATTTTTTTTTAATTTAAAAATTAAAAATTTGGCCTTTGGAAATTCAGTTCCGAAAAGTTTGGTTTTATCAAAAAGGTATAGTGAAGTATCGAAGATAAAGTGTCGAAAATATTTGGTATATACCTAAAAATTTTGGAATGATTTCGAAAACTTCGGAAAAATTACCAAAACTTTTTCTATAATATGCCAAAAACGACCTAAGTAGATTGTTGGATACGTGATCGTTGACGCGTATAGTGGATTTGTCTTAAAAAATTGATGAAAAAGGTTTTCTATACCGAAAATTTTGGGCCCGGAAAATTTATTTTGAAAAGTTTCGAAAAAAGTGTAAAATAGACTATGTCCGTTGGACTTAGAAAATTTTTCTCTATCAAATGATGTATAAAAAATTTTCCTCCACTTATTTTGAAAATTTTCATCTATGCCCGGAAAATTTATTTTGAAATTTTTTTTTTTGCTACTTAAAGCCTTTTTATTCCGAGGGGAGGCCGAAAATTTTTGGTGATTGAAAACGTTTAAGTGTAGTTTTTTGAAGAGTGAGTGATCGAGAATTGGAAGTCACTGTTTCGATTGAGAACAGTGAATTCTCGGGTAAGACTTTGACCGAAAATCTAAAGGTATGATTTGAAATTCGAGTACTAAGAATTTCCGGGTAGGTAGAAATTCGGGTACACTGATTCGGATGATTTGCCCGAATTCGGATAATTAAGTCCGAAAATCAAACAATCGCCAAGAATGGGCAAATTCGGTTATTCTGCCCGAATTCGGGTCTGCCCGAAAACTTGAAAATCGCCGAGAATTTTAAACGAAATTCGGGTGATGAAAATCGCACAATAGTTCGAATTTCGGGTAAAAACACACCGAATTTCAAACAGATTGTCACTCAAATCAACTGAAAAATGTTGGGTAAACACTAAAAATCACTCGAAAACAACCTATTTAGCTCTTGAGCTTGCAAAATCAGTAAAACAAACCCAAATGGCCAAAATTTTCGAGCTCAAGAACCATAAAAATCCCAAAATTTTCAGAAATTTGACTCAAATCCGAACGCGTTTGGCAGAAATTTTCAGAAATTTTCGAGCTCAAGAACCACTTGTTGGTTGCCTTTCTATCCTAACAATCTAACATAGGGAACGATTTAACCACGTTTGAAGATGAGAAGAATTGATTTACGTGGGATGTGTGTGTTCTTGAGAGGTGTTGGGTGGCTCTCTCTCTAAAATCTCTCTCTCTAGTTTATTTTCACACAATACACACTTTATTATGTGTTAGGGTTTTAGTATTTATACCACAAGTTGGTATATAATACTTGGGCCCCTAACAAAGCCCAATTACACTAAGCCTCTTATAAAGAGAATCTTTATAAATAAACTACAAAGATAATTCTAATTAATTGAACACAATAAAATATTCCTAACACTCCAAATGGTAAGCGGCTTGGTATCGCTTAAACAAGGTCTCGGGTTCGAAACATTAGTGTATGCAGCATCCCCCGTTGGGAGCCTCACCCACCGATGCCAGGTGCGCGCGCGACTCGGGGTGAGTCTAGATTAGTCGGGTAACCTGGAGACCGGGCTGGCACATCCGAAAACGTTGAGAAAATTGAAGTAGTCGGTTTCATACCATATAATTGTTCAAAAGGAGATTGACAGTGAGGAGTTGTGTTAAAGATCATGAATTAGAATAATTAATTCTGATTAATAATAGCTTTGTTGATTGTTTAAAAAACTTAAATTGGGCTAAAATCAGTAAATGAATTGAAACCGAAAGCCTGACTAAAGATTGAAACCGTACTGAAAACTGAGACTGAAGACGAGATGGAAATCGAAATGGAGAAACCGAAGACTGGTCAGAACTAAAAAATTCTAATATCGATCTATAATGACAAATAGAACCGATTATCTAGTTCGGTCACAAAGATTCGGATTGAAGGACTCACACTCAATTCAACAATTAAGGTTTGAATTCGAATCAAGACAAGCTTCATTAAGAGCCCGAAGACAATCAAAATTAAAATTGCAGTTTAAAGTGTCGTTCCGAATTGAGTTTATCTATTTTTGGACAGCAAAATCAAATCAAGAAACTACCAGGTCAACAGAGTTATTTTGGAAAACCGCATTAATTGCACGCTCAAAATCCGGTTTTAAAGATCAACTTTGAAGATCGTATGCTGTCCACATTCAAGCAACGGTTATATACATTTCAATTACAAATACCTGAAAATCAACATTGAAATAGACTTTTCCATGCAAGATCTTCGAGCTTACAACGATCAAACCAACAACTTGTTCAAATAGTTAGAGAGACTCTGAGAGAGTGGATTTGAGAGACTCTATAAGAACTGAAGTCCAACGTAGAACTAGAATAGTTTGCGTTGTAAAGTTTCTTTGTATCAGATTTAGAAAACGGGTGGAAGAGACTAGTTTTAGTCGACTTTAAAAAGAGGCTAAGGTCAATTGACTTTAAAAAGCAGTTGAAATGGTGAGATACTAGAAGTTTAGTTTAAAGAGTAACTCAGTGGGTTGTACAAATACGTTTGTAAATGAACATCTTCTATTTTAAATTGTAATCCTTCCTGGTGAAAGTAGGAGTAGACGTAGAAGGAGTTAGCAATCGAACTTCCATAAACCAATCCTATGTCACCAAAACTAGTTGTCTGGATTCTGATTCTTGTGAGTGCAAACCGGTTAGTGTTGTGAGGTGTTTATGGCTTGAAAACGCAGAATTGTTTCTGGAAGTTCAGAGCAAAGTCTCCTACGTCTCCCCTTCTTCCCTCAAGGAAGGATATCACTAGTAACTGGTTTTACACGTTACAAGGAGCACTCTACTCTCTAACAGTAACCTACCAAAGCTAATGCAACAAAGACAGTTGTATAAAAACAATCCACCTAAAACTTCAACAGCTTTTTACAGTCCGTTGAGTACAAATCTCTCACTATCTAATCACTCGTGATGAACTTGTGAGAGAGAACTTCTGAGATTGAATGATTGTGCTTGAGTTGTGTTTTTGAGAGTTCAAAAGTTATGTTGAGTCTTCACGCTCTTGGTATCTATACTTGTTCGGGATTGAGCCGTTGTGTGAAGACTCTGACCAGCTTCAAAACATTATGAAATGTCGTTTCCTGAAATAGGCTGGTTTCAGAACCTGGTTCAGGTTCTCTGCAGACTGCGCCTTTCACCAAAATGGGTATATATCAGGCCAACGTCTCTTTGGTCGCAGCCTTGACTTAAATGCATTTGTACTGCATTGTTCTCCTTAATCGATGCATATTTGAATTTGGCTTCTGGCTCCTGGTCTGATGTTGAGTTCCTGATTCTTAAGTGTAAATCAACAGTCGTCACAGCCTTGAACATCGGGTGCCTGACTTGAGAACTGGTTTCTGGTTCCTTAAGCATTCTTGATCAGGTGCTCTGCCAGTTCCTTAGATTATCGGACGCTTGTTTTAAATTTTGGTCACCGAAACCATTTACGCTATGGGTTCTGAATTCCTTAACAATTTCTCCCTTTTCGGTGACTGCCAAAACATAAATACTTATAAATGGAAGAAAGATTTCTTTTCATTTATCAAGGAAGTTACAGACTAGTCTATTACATGAGATATGTAAAGAACCAATCTATTTCTTCCTTGATCGTCCCTTGTCGTCTTTCTTCTTCTCCAACTTCTTCAGCTCTGCCTGAGCGTTCGCAGTTGACAGCGTCTGCATCTTTTTGTCATGCAACCAAGTAAGCTCCTGAAGCTGTTGTCCAGTTAGGTTGCATGCTATCGTCCTTAAGGACTGAGGATTGTAGATGCGTTCCAAAGGCAGAAGCTCCTTGCCCGATCGAATCGAAGAGTCCATTTTTGGCAAGATATCATCCGGTAGCAGAGCAGCTTCTTGCTGTTGTCGATCTTGATCTTCTGGTGCATACCGAATAGTGGACATTTGATTCGATCTCTGAGTCGGGCTTGGATCAGGCACTGAGGCTTGTCTTGATGGCTGCTGCTGCTTTCCTTTCCCACTTTCCCCCTTTTTGGCAGCACCGGAGGCTCCTGATGATTCCAGGTGCTCAACTATCACTGCTAGTTGAGCTTTGACCGCCGTCAGGTCCTCCCGGATCGTGTCTTCAACACCCCTCAAGTCAGTGCGAAGAAGGTTCTGATCTTTACTGAGTTTGTCGCACCATTTCTTGAATTCGGTGCGTGTGGCAACTTGCTCAGCATAAACCTTTTCCGATTTGGTCCGCGCAATCTTGGCCAGTATCTCAAGGGTCCTGACCTTAGAGTCTGTCATGGTCTGAGTGTCCATGAAGTCTTCAATGCGGCGCTGGAGCATGGTGACCGAACCTTGGGGAGAGGACGAGTCACTTGGTCGGAGACTTTTCGCCACTTCTTCAAAAGGTAGAGTGGCAATAGGCATGGGGCAGGGTACCGGCTTAGGTTCTGGTGCCGGTAGCAGCAGTGGCGTAGCAGAAAACTGGAAGACAGGACCAGAAGCCAAAACTGGAGATGATGGAGCAGACACTAAGTCTTTGGAGGTCCCTGAAGAAGCCTGTTCTTCGAAGTGTGGACTGCTCGCCATCTCAACTGGTTCTGGAAGATGCGACGGTTGGGATTGAATGGACAAGACGGGTTCCGGGTCCTTAAAAATCCCGACAAGACGGGTTCCGGGTTCCGGGTCCATAAACCAATCCTATGTCACTAACCTGAATCCAGACAACTAGTTTCACAAGAATCAGAATCCAGACAAATCTCTCACTATCTAATCACTCGTGATGAACTTGTGAGAGAGAACTTCTGAGATTGAATGATTGTGCTTGAGTTGTGTTTTTGAGAGTTCAAAAGTTGTGTTGAGTCTTCACGCTCTTGGTATTTATACTTGTTCGGGATTGAGCCGTTGTGTGAAGACTCTGACCAGCTTCCAGACATTATTAAATGTCGTTTCCTGAAATAGGCTGGTTTCAGAACCTGGTTCAGGTTCTCTGCAGACTGCGCCTTTCACCAAAATGGGTATATATCAGGCCAACGTCTCTTTGGTCGCAGCCTTGACTTAAATGCATTTGTACTGCATTGTTCTCCTTAATCGATGCATATTTGAATTTGGCTTCTGGCTCCTGGTCTGATGTTGAGTTCCTGACTCTTAAGTGTAAATCACCAGTCGCCACAGCCTCGAACATCGGTGCCTGACTTGAGAACTGGTTTCTGGTTTCTTAAGCGTTCTTGATCAGGTGCTCTGTCAGTTCCTTAGATTATCGGGCGCTTGTTTTAAGTTTTGGTCACCGAAACCATTTACGCTATGGGTTCTGAATTCCTTAACACGGATCTTCACACTCGCACACATAAGTCAGTTCACAATTGAGAGCAAAAGATATCTTCGTTATCTTTGCCTCATTGTTTAATTGAGAACCGGTAATAGTTCAAACCGAACCGGTTATCAAACGAAACTGAAAAAGGGCATAAAATAGTCAAGTGCTAATTCACCCTGTCTAAACATACAAATCGATCCGAACAAAGTTGAGTAGGCATATGATTAATGATATAGTTAGAGTAGCTGCACCCCAAAAATTTTCAGGTCCTTCTACAGAAAGACATTGAGAACAAACATTATCTAATATATGACAATGTTTTCTTTAAACTCAATAATTTTGTAGAGAAGTATGAGGACATTATCATGATTGTTTTGATATTACACGGAAATTAAAAAGTGAATTTTAATTTTAAGAGTTCTTCTAGATTATTTCTGATGAAGAAAAGAAAATAACAGAAAGTTGTATAAAAACATTAATTGTGATTAAATATTATATTAAGATTATTTTAATAGAATTAAACTTATATTATGATTATTATGATATTATTAAAATTATATTATTATTATTATTATTATAATATAGCTTAAGGGAGAGATTAGATAAATAAAGTATTTCAATAATTTGATATGATTTACAACGCAACTCTAATCATCTATTTATATTATTAAAAATTCAGTACTACGAACTAATTATATTAAATACAATCTAATCAATTATAAAACTCATCTTATCAACATTAATACCATATATCATCCAATTAATCTTATCATCATCTAATACAATAATTCATCAATAATTCAAAACGTCAACATCTTAATTTTTTAATTATTCCATTATAAAACCTCTAATATTTAGTTGCGATTTAATTATTTTTGTTATACTATGTTGGATGACTTGTGATAATAGACCAACTCTAATCATATTGGAAAACCAACAAAATGGTAAAAATATTCCAATGGTACACCAAACTCAAACTCAAAATGGATTTTTGATATCCTCTATCCTAATTAAGACCCAATTTTGCAGTTGAACTCATAATATGAGTTTGAGATTTGATAATTGCTATTGAGGCCTATTATTTATTTTTAATTACTAAATCACCCATATACAAAAATAAAAAAATATATAAAAGGAAATTACATACTTATTTGTTAATAATTTTGATTATAAAGTTGTCAAATAAACAAGTCTTTATTTTAAGAAATAATTTTTATATTTTATTATTTAGTTTTTTTATATTTTGTTTATGTTAGGAATATTTTATTGTGTTCAATTAATTATAATTATCTTTGTTGTGTATTTATAAAGATTCTCTTTATAAGAGGCTTAGTGTAATTGGGCTTTGTTAGGGGCCCAAGTATTATATACCAAAATGTGGTATAAATACCAAAACCCTAACACATAATAAGAGTGTATTGTGTGAAAATCAAAGTGAGCCCCCAACCTCTCAAGAACACACAAGCACCCCACGAGCTTTCATTCTTCCGATCATAAAATCGTGGTAAACTCGTGTTAATCTTTGTTTAGTTGGATATTCTAGGACCTACAAGTGGTATCAGAGCAAGCGTGAGGGAGCTTTGAAGCCATTCTTGGAGTTATTGAGCTATTTTCGTCACTTTTTTTTGCTGTTTTTGAGCTTCTTTGGCTGTTTTTCTGCCTTTTCTGAGCTGTTTTTGGGGTTTCTCGGCCATTTTCTGGTATTGGGGAACTTATTCCAGCAAAAACAGCATTTCTGGGCAGATTTTGGGCATTTACAGCAAGATTTTCGGATTTTTCTGGGTTTCAGCTTGAAGATCTTCATCCTGTTCATCATTCGCGGAACAGACAAAGAATTCGCGAACTTCTCTGCTTTGCGAGCCTCTCTGCTTTGCGAACCGCCACTCCCGCGAACTTCAATTCGCGAAATGTTCCGCTTCATCCGCGAACCTCAACACGCGAACCAGGATCACGAAGCTCAGGCCACTTCACGAACCCCACTTCATCTGCGATCTTTCGCTTCGCCAACCTTCAACTCAGCTTCGCGAATCATTTAGCCAACCCGTGAACTCACTTCGCCAACGCAGATCACGAACCGGTCTTCAATTCGCGAACCAGCCATTTCTCGAACCCCTCGATTTCACGAATCCAGCTCAAGTTCGCGAACCCTTCGATTTCACTATCCAGCTCAAGTTCGCGAACCTCACTAACTTCAAGTTTCAACACTTCAAAGTTCCACACACGTTTAAAGATCATTGGCACATTATAGAAAAAGCTTTTGCTAACATTTTCGAAGTTTTTCGACATCACTTTAAAACTTTTCGGTACACACCAAAAAGTTTTCGAGACTTAAAATTTTCAAAACTTCACGACTTTTATCGACACACCAAAACTTTTCGGAGCTGAATTTTTCAAAAGCCAAAAATTATCAAATCTACACAACGCGTTAACGATCGCGTATCCAACTAAATTAAAAAAAATAGTAATATTTTAAAATTTTAAAAATCATGGATTCTACTTCCGCAACTTCTGAGATGAGCTTTGACGAGAGTGATTTATATAAAGCTTTTCTTTCTTGGAAGGAAGATTATAAAACCATGCGTCGTGAACATAAACACGAACGTAGGACTACCCAAGCGTTAGAAACTAAGTTAGCTAGTGCACTAGAAACTATTTCTAGTCTTGAATCAAAATTAGCTAGCTCAGAAACTAACGTTTGTGAGCTAACCAAGAACCTAAATTCCTCTAAGTTAGGCCAAACTCAACTTATAAGTCACGAAAAGACTATAAGTGAGTTAGAGAGTAGACTAGATAATAATTACAAATGCTTAGTCAAGAGTTTAGAAGAAAGAGGTAGTCTTACTTGCCATTTAAAAAAGGCGCGTGAGAAAATCACTAATCTTGAATCTCATGAAGTAAAATTAAAAGCTCAAATTAGTGAACTAACAAATAAATTAAACAATTGCGAACTCGAACGCAATAATTATCTGTCTGATTTGAGCAATTCGCGGAGTAGTTTTAAACTTTTATTTGAGGAACGCAGTAAATTGCACTCTAAAGTTCATCACTTAGAGGGCATCCTTGCGAAAAAGGGTCAAACAGACCAAAGTTCCTCTAAAGACTTAGCGTCCAACGGGGAAAATAGTTTACATTCTAATAAACCTATCTCTTTTTGGGAAATTCCGGAGGTTGCTAGTAAAATTGCAGAATTGAACGCAACTCTGGAATCGGAAAGAGTAAGTTTCCGAGCAGAAAAGCAAAAACTCTTAGAGGAGATTTCTAATCTCAAAAACTCCCCATCCTTACCTGTGTTAAATAATCCTTCTAAAGAAATATCTTCCATTAAACAGGATAAGGGAACGCAAACGGACGCATTTGTTCCTAAAATTAAAAAGACTTTTACTAATAATTCTAAGTCAACTTTGACTGGCGCAGAAACGAAAAGTAAAAGCAATACATGTAAAAATGCTAAGGAACAAAAGAATATTAGGAAGGAGAAAGGAAAATCGACATTATTTTCCAAAACCAAGACACACGTACAACCAAGACACACATACATGACTAGCTCAAGCAGGCGAACTTCTCAAACTTCCAAAATCTCTCATTCTTTAAAGAATGATAGAGATGGAATTGCTTACACGCACAAAAATGCTTATTATTCTAGTAACCAAAAGTCCATCAAAAACCATCATTATAGAGTGAATGATGTGAATTCTTGTAGGCAATACGACTCATCATCTGATGACGCATATAGTGCGATAAGCTCTATTCATACTTGAAATACCCGGTCCAGATTAAGTCTGAAAGACACCTTCTGCGACTGGCTAGAGAGAAAATCTTCAGATCTTCTAAACCTAGACACACGTTCACCGGCGCTGAATTGTCATTTCCCTCTAAGGTTCACCAAACTTGGATTCCTAAATCAGAAATCAAATTAAATAGAACTTTAAAGGATGATTTAGGATGTATATCTGAACCAAATGTGCATAAATTGTTTTCTGCTAATATAGGAGGACCCATCCAAAAATGGGTACCAAAGTCCCGATAATGTTTTTGCAGGAGCCCAATCACGTGTGGTAATTCGACGATGGTTGCTCCACACGCGTGATTGGTATGAGACGAGAGCAACCACAAAACCCCGATCATGAGTAGTAATTAGAAGATGGCTGCTCCATACTCATGATCGGTACGAGACGAGGGCAACCACAACTACCAGCATGGTTGGTATTCCAGAAGTTGCTCCACAACCATGACTGGTATGCAGCGTGAGCAACTACGCCGTAGGTAAATTCTATATATGCATTCCATAGCAAATTTTGGCATGCATATCGAGCTGAAAAGACAATATACCTACTTTGAAAATAATAGGGTACAATATAGCTATGCATGCTTCAAAAGGACTTTAACTTCCAAATTTTTGCATGCGTGCATACCTGAGCCGAAATGCATAATACTCTATTTTATAGGTACATTTTTATTATGCATACAATTTTAAGATTTTCAAGCTTAAACTTTCAAGCATGCATATAAGCTGAATCGCAAAAATGCCCATCTTTCAAAATGGTACATTTTAAATATGCATATTCAAAACTTTAAAATTTAAAATGCATATTACACACGGAAATGAAAAATACCATTTTTTGTAAAGTGAGCTTAATTTGAGGGGGAGCTACTCTTTTATTTTTTAAAAGAGAAGTGATCCTTATTTTCTTAAAAGGGAGCAATAATTACATTTTTGAGGGGGAGCGAACCTTAAATGCGTGAATTTTGGGAAAGAGATTCGTAGATTTTTCGATCTTACTTAGCATCTTTTGAGGGGGAGCAAGTTCTTTTAGGAAGCACATTTTGGGAAGGAGAAATAAAATATATCTATATGTATAAATAAAATAAATATAATACATATAACAATAGTAATAATAAATAATACTATTATCATATAATATATAATATAGAAATATGTATTACTAATAACGATTAATATATATTATATCCATATAATATAATATACTAATATACATATTACTAATAACGATTAATATATATATATATATATATCAAAAAAAAATTCTTCTCTCCTCATTAACAAGCTTCATGAAGATTACCTCCAACCTTCAAAGATGGACTTCAAAAGAAGAATCTCGTGCCTACAACGGTCAACTCTTCTCAAAAGGCGACGGTGGCTACAAATGCAAATCTCGGTGCTCGCTTCAACCGACCTGCTCCGGATTGCTGACAAACAAATCAGCACTCACTACTTCCTACCGGATGCATGGATACTCCGTTCCTACGATTCAGTGAAACCCAACTGAATCTAACCCCGGAACATCACCGAGAGTCAGTCGAATCACGAAGAAACAGCCACATCTACTAAAACCTTTTTGAAAAGACCGACGCTACATGATTCCCTTACCTCACAAATTATTCGGACCAACCCCCATAGGTACAGGTGCTAATTTTATTAGCTCCCGGGTAGAAGTCGCCGCAATAGGTCCAACGGCGCGTGCACAACCGAGCCTTACCCACTCGTCTGTCTCACAAAAGACAGGTGTTTCAGAAATCACGGGGAGCCATATAAGCTATCACCGCTTCCCTTGGAAGCGGGAGATATTGAACTAAGTGGTAGTCAGCCCCACACCACTAAACTTTCTTGAACACATCGAGTCTAGGTGTCCTCACTATCTAAATATTTTATAATTTTCTAGGACACATACACATTTTCTTATCTGGACTTCGTGACCAGATCAGAACTTCCATAGACACATCTCCTGGAGATGTGATTCCACGATTGGAAGGAAGTCCTGCCGTTGCAACATCAATACAACAACGGAATCAGGCCATCGTCTCGAGCTCTAGAACGATGCAAACGGGATGCCTATGTGGCCCCGGTTCTTCAAGCCCTGTCCTCACAGGCCACGTCTCGGAGTTTGTCTCTGAAGTCGCGTCGACGGATTGCCTTAGTGGCTCCGTCTGGTTATTACCATCACCGACCTGTCGTTTGTGTCCTTCTACTCATCCTATACAAGCATGCCGATTTCGTTAACACGAATCGCCATGAGGGGGAGAAGGGGACACACATAAACAAACAGGTCGGACCACCCACCAACTTCCGCCGAGCTTACCACTCTGAAGCCGGGCTCCCCTACACTTGAATGGAACATTCCAAAGGAGCCTCGACACATTTTACAACACCCCACGCGTACCTTCTTCCGGAGCCAGACAAGCTTCCTCGAGGCCGAACCAGACAACTTCCTCGAAGAAGACGAATCCGGCGCCGAGAAGAAGAGGATTAGACTTGACTTGACGACTTCAAACTACGGAGAAAGACCAGGATAAGATGCGATCAAAGTACAAGATCCGCGACATCATCAAAGTCAAATTTCAAGGCGTGGATCACTATCTACATCCGGTCTACAGAGTATAGCGTCAAGTCAAGAGAGTCCTAGATGAAGAGCATTCAAAGCCTCTGCAAGAAGGGGAGATAGCCCTTGTAGGGGGAGATTGCTAGGATTCAAGATGTTAACGGGAAGTCTTCGTGACCCCGATTTCTTATACGACGGATTGCCTTTGTGGCTCCGTCTCGTCATTTTCCCTGTTCGTGACGGCGATCGCCTTCGAGACACGACTATAAGACTTTGCCAAGACGTTAGAAGACCAAATCCTAACCAAAGTCTACCGAGCGATGGAAGGCTCATCTCGAGACACCGGCAAGGCCCCCGTCACCGACAGTTTAGCCCGAGCTCCTACTGTGCCTACCAACGCCATCCTCCTTGTCCCGACGACGTGACCAACATGCCAAATCATCAAGCATCGTCAAATCAAGCAAACACCGCCGACTTTCAAAAACCGAAGTTTCCGCCTCGTGTATGTCTCTCCAAACTTCAAAGAGAACTTCCCAATCCCAACACAAGGTTGACCAAAAAGTAGGGAAGTTGCGTCATTATCGAAAGGAGAGATCGAACACAAAAAGAAGAAAACTCTTCAAGATTTGGCAAGCAACTTCAAACACCTTCCGGCATTTACGAGTCGAGCTTCAAAAGAAGATTAAGAAGATCTGGTGCCGAGAAGCGAAGAACAAGACACGGTGAGCTTGAAGATCTCCAAAAGAAGAGGTCAAAAGACAAGACAAGGAGGAAATTCGTTTAGACTCAGGCAAATGCACTAAGCCCCACAAAGATAATCCATGTCGAATTGAAGATTGAACACAAAGGGGGAGATTGTTAGGAATATTTTATTGTGTTCAATTAATTATAATTATCTTTGTTGTGTATTTATAAAGATTCTCTTTATAAGAGGCTTAGTGTAATTGGGCTTTGTTAGGGGCCCAAGTATTATATACCAAAATGTGGTATAAATACCAAAACCCTAACACATAATAAGAGTGTATTGTGTGAAAATCAAAGTGAGCCCCCAACCTCTCAAGAACACACAAGCACCCCACGAGCTTTCATTCTTCCGATCATAAAATCGTGGTAAACTCGTGTTAATCTTTGTTTAGTTGGATATTCTAGGACCTACAGTTTATATGCATCATAATAGTTAAATATTATTTTGACCACAACTATAGAATTTTATTAAAGTTTTCTCATCAAATTTAACTTTATTATTAAAAAAATACAATTTTATTATTTAAAATATGCACAAATAAATATTTATTATAATTTTATTTGATATTTTCTCACTGAATTTAAAATAATATCGTGATTTAATTTGTAACGTCGTAAAATATGAGGGTAATATTGAAAAGTTATAAAATTTGGTGTGAAAGTGAATATTACGAGAACATTCATTTGAGTTTAAGAATGATTTTATTGGTTATAGAAGAATAATGCATTTTAAGTTTGAGGATGAGTTTGAGTTTGGAATGAATTTTTTGATTGAAAATGGTCTTAGGTCATTTTTAGTGTTTAGACATATTTAATATATGGTGTGGGGCAACGTGAACCTCGACATCATGTTGGGCTTATTTAACTATGTTGGATTGATATATTATATATGGCTATTACAAAGTGAGCATTTGCATGTCGTAATGATGTGGATCTGACTTTGCAGGCGCGGCCCTACGTAGGGGCTCGGGGGGTCCATTGACCGCCGGAATAAAGAAGTAGTATATTTCCTACCATGAACATGTCACCTGTGCCTGCGTCAATGGAGATGTCGTGAAGATGAAGAAGATGATTGTTTAGGATTACGAAGTGGTCTTGGTTATTTATTTTGTTGGGCTTAATCACCTTTGGGCCATTTTAAATAATACACAATTGTTTTTATATTTTTTTATTTTGGGCTTTTTACCATTTGAGCCATTTTAGAATTCAAACAGTATAATTTCTTGCAGTAAATCGATAAAAAATAAAAAATAACAGAAACCAAATACCAAAAACGAAAAGCAGAGCCAATCGATCAGCAGCAGACCTCAAAACTTCATTGCTTCATCGCGATTTTGAAGAAGGTTTTTCTTTTCTTTCATCAATATTATTTTTTTAATTAGTTATTTAGTTATTAGGTTTATTTATCGTTTTTTTTTTACCTATTTAGTATTAATATTATGATAGTTTTAGACTTTTATTGATTTAAGTTTTCATATTTTGTTTCAATTTTGAACTCATAAAATTGGGAAATCATTATGCACGAATCATTCTAGTATTGCTAATGTTTCAGTCAATCGTAGAAATTGATTCTTATTTTTTTTAGCATTATCATTGTACTTATATTGATAATTTTGACATGTACTATATTATACATGATATTTAGATTTATAATATATTTATTTTTTTCGCTGAAAAGAAAAATAATTGAAACGGACCCCCCAGTTATAAAATCCTGGGTCCGCCTCTGCTTTTGACTTTCACCAGTATTGCACCACAGCGTGTTGTGTTTTCTTTTTGCTGGTGATGAAGTTGTGGTATAGTTATGAGTTTCTGTGAAACTGTGTTTTTGTCTTTTGTCTGTTCATGAAGATGTGTTTGACTTTTTTGTGAAGTTGTGTCTCTTGGGAAGCTGTCTTTGATGAAGCTTTGTTTGACTCTGAATTTTTGTGAAGTTGTGTTTTTTTGCTGCGATGAAGTTGTGGTGAGAATTAGTTTTTATAGGCTTGTGATGCGTTTAAATTTGAATAATTAATATTGTGGGAGTGTGGGGACTATGGTGGCGTTGCGTGAGGATACCTACCTATCTACCTTAAATTGCTTTAATTTTGATACTTACATGACTAAAATTATCACCTTAACTTAACTGTCCTTAAAACGCATCCCCTCAAATATACAAGACTTGTTGAGATTTCTATTCTATTTCACATCGAATAATTCTTCTCACCCGACTCCCTTAATATATTCAAGAGGCAACGTCATCTATCACCAATTGGTTTTAAGATGAAGCAATCGATTTCTAATATGATATCAGAGCGGATTCGTTCTTTGCTTACCGTCACCCGATTCATATATTCACGTGTTAAGTCAGTCACGCCACACGTGAGGTGGCATGTTGAGATTTCTATTCTATCATGCATCGAATAATTCTTCTCACCCGACTCAATTAATATATTCAAGAGACAACTTCACCTAGCACCAATTGATTTTAGGATGAATCCATCAATTTCTAATAGGACTAAAAATATATTTATAGGATGAATCCATCAATTTCTAATAGGACTAAAAATATATTTATAGGATGAAACCATCAATTTCTAATAGGACTAAAAATATATTTAAGTCGAATGAAGAATACCAAATTGATTATTATCTTTTTTTTTTTCAAAACGATAGTAGTTTCATTACTGAAAATGAATTAAAGGGACTAAAGAGCCCAATAGATCACTCTGATAACATTCGATCCTCCAGAGTGGATAAAGAACTCATCAAGAGAGAAACAAACAAAAAGAAAAAAGAAAAACAAAATTGAAAGCAAATAAGATTAAAGGTTTGAACAAAATAATTAATGGACATATTACAAATCAATCTAAAACTATGGTTATTAAGCCAGATCTACAATACTTTTCACTTTCTTCCGTCTTCACCTTCAAATCTTGTCTTCATCGATCTCGATGGGAGAAAATAATTCCAACAACGAGGAGACTAAAGCTTTCAACTCGGGAGACTCACGACTCAAAAAGAAGGAAAAGGAAAGTAAAAAATTGGACGAAGCAAAAACAACGAAAAAGAAAGACAAAATGAGCTCCCCCAACCTCCATTAACGGAGGAAGGGAAGAGGAAGAAAAGAAGTGGATTTTTTTTAGAGAGAAGACAGAGAAAAATATATAGAGAAAGAGAGGCGCACTGGAGACTCTAAACTGGTTATTATCTATGGCAAATTGTTTTCACCCTGTCAGAATATTAATTTAGTATTCAGACCCTGTTAGGAAAAAAATTAGTTTTAATGACCCGATTTTTATAGTAGCACTTTATTGTATTGCGATAACAATATACTGTAAGTTTGTAACACAAAAAATACGACTGTTACATCTTCTATAACACTTTTATAAGTTTAGATCCTTATTCATATGTTTTACAGAAATTAGGTCATTTGAAATAAAAAATTTTCTGATAGCGCTGAACATTATTTTGAAACTAATTAACCATATTATCTATCCATTGAATTAACAGATCGTCCTTCCTTTTCCTTTTATAAAGATGGTGACAAGACAACCCTCCTAAAATAATGGAGCTAAAAATTAACATTCATCAAATTGTCCTCCATTTTTTTTTTCTAGCATTTAGTGATTTTCTTCTGCAAAATAAACTATGCGAAACATAGGGAACAAAAAATGAAATATATAAAAATAAATAAATAAATAACGACGTAGACTTTTGTACAATCACCTAAATCCACCAAACAACATATCCTTTATTTTCTTAATAATAATTATACTCTCTCTCCGATCAAGCTTCAAGTTCACACTCATCTCTCACTCTTTTTCTAGTCAACTCACCCTGGCGATGGATCGAGATTGAAAAACATCCGTCGCACTGAAGTTTCTGCCGATCGAAATAAGCTCAACCAAACGAGGTTAAATCGGCGACGATGATTAGATCGGAGGCGTTAACCTTAGTCCTGGTGAACTTAGCCGGAATCATGGAACGAGCCGACGAGTCGTTGTTGCCCGGCGTATACAGAGAGGTCGGCGCCGCCCTACACGCGGATCCCACGCGCCTCGGTTCCCTCACCCTCTTCAGATCCATTGTCCAGTCGTCGTGTTACCCACTCGCGGCGTATCTCGCTGTACGGCACAACCGCACCCATGTCATCGCGTGGGGTGCTTTCCTTTGGGCTGCGGCTACGTTCCTCGTCGCTATTTCCTCCACTTTCGTCGAGGTTATCTTCTTACCTTTTTTATTCTATTTTTATGTATTCCCCTTTTCTCGATGAGTAAACCTTAATAGTAATGTCGTATGATATCTGTGTAGACGACATCGACTGTGTGAATTTGATGGATCATTCATTTGGGCATTTGATTACTTGCTCGCTTTATGTTTTATACGTGACTGATAATGTGGATTTAATCCCCCCAAGATTGCTGGAGAGTGTTAGTTAGAGCAGATTATTACAATTTTTTTTTTCATTCTTGCTATTTATAGAAACAATTAACCTTTTGTATAGAAACAAAAATTAGTCTGAGGCTCAGTTCAACAATGCTAATCATCCATTAGGTTGCTATATCGAGGGGCCTGAACGGCATCGGCCTAGCCATAGTAACACCAGCAATTCAATCGATTGTGGCTGACTCGACTGACGACACGAACCGTGGCACGGCCTTTGGTTGGCTACAACTAACCGGCAACTTGGGCTCGATCATAGGTGGGCTCATCTCTGTCCTAATCGCCTCTACGACCTTCATGGGTATCCCGGGTTGGAGAATAGCTTTTCACATAGTCGGGGCCTTGAGTGTCGTAATAGGCATTCTGGTACGCATCTTTGCAAATGATCCCCATTTCGACGGTAAGGACAAGAACAAAGATCCAAACTCCCAAAAGCCCTTCAAGGAAGAAGTGAGAGATCTTCTTAAAGAAGCCAAGGCTGTAATAAAAGTACCTTCTTTTCAGCTACTAGTTGCTCAGGGCGTGTCGGGCTCCTTCCCTTGGTCGTCTCTCTCCTTTGCTCCCATGTGGTTGGAGCTTATGGGATTCTCACACAAGACGACGGCTGCTATATGGACAATGTTTAATGTCGCGGGTTCTTTGGGTGGCTTGTTCGGCGGTAAGATGGGCGATATACTTGCCAGGAAATTACCTAACGCTGGCAGGATAATCTTATCTCAGATCAGCTCGGGCTCGGCTATTCCTTTAGCCGCTATTTTGTTGCTGGGCTTGCCAGATGATTCGAACTCTGCGTTGGCTCATGGTTTCGTTTTCTTTGTCATGGGATTTTTCATCTCTTGGAACGCTCCCGCCACCAACAAGTACGCATGGAGTGAATTTTTATCATTTTTTTTTTTCTAAATAATCATATTTTTTTCTATTTCAGTTCTAAAAGGATTATATTTTTTGCAGCCCTATATTTGCAGAAATAGTACCTGAGAGAGCAAGAACGAGCATCTACGCCCTAGACAGGTCGTTCGAATCCATACTATCGTCCTTTGCTCCACCCGTAGTGGGGATGCTAGCTCAGAACCTTTACGGCTACAACCCCCCTCCTAAGAACGCAGTCGACTCAAAGAGAATCGAAACGGATAGAGAGAATGCAGAATCGTTGGGAAAGGCGCTCTACACTGCAATAGGCATTCCAATGGCCATTTGCTGCGGTTTCTACTCTTTCCTTTATTGCACGTACCCCAGAGACAGAGACCGTGCGAGAATGGACGCTCTGATTGAGTCCGAGCTTAAGGAGATGGAGTCGGAGGACTCGGCCTTGGTTGAAGAGTATGCTCAGCTTCGGGATTTAGAAGAAGAAGAATCGCCTGGCGGCGGGAGAATGGCGTTGCAAGGGAGAGAGAAGAGCGTTGTGATTGACGTGGAGTATGAAGGTGGTGGTAGTGACCATGAAAGCGATGAGAGGAGGCTGCTTTCTCGTGGTTGAACAACTTGCAAGAACATAACCAACACCGTGTGTCTAGGATTGATCTATGTCGTGAATAGTAAGCATTTTCTTTTCTTTTCTTTTTTTTTTTTTTTTGGAGGGTTTGAAACATACACGACGGACATTAATTGAAGCGTGATACAATAATATAGTATCAGTGACGGAACCAAGATTTGCAACGTGGAGGGTTGAAGAATGCAGCGCCTTTCGATGCATTATATTCAAGCCAACAAAATTAATTGTACCATGTTTTTTTGAAATTTTCTCATGCATTCACCATTATCTTTTCTAGAAAATATTTTATCATTTGGTTGACAATGACATTTGGCTAAATATCTTCTCCTAACTTCCCCTCAAATATTAACAGAATATTTTTTAATTGGCCTATGTAAAGTAGGATTACCAATAATATCATCTTCGCATAATTCAATTTTTATAATGGATTTTATTCGTATTCACGTCATTTGACGATGACTCAATGTATTTTTAGATTTTTTCTGAAAAAAAATAAATCGATAGAGGCATTCCCGTAAAATAAAATAATAATTTAATCACGATAACGAATAGATTAATTTCTTAAGACAGAATTTAAAAAAAAAAAAACTTTGATGTCATGTTTGCTCTATAATGTAAGGTCATCTCCAATCATTACTCTATATATAAAGTTGCTACATTATCATTCCATCATATTTACATTTTTAACAGTGTCATTATACTTCAACCATTTCCTCTATATCTTCCTCTATAAGATTATATTCCTTCGTATATTAATTTATATCATAATTTTTATTATAATTTTCTCTATTGAAAATTAATAAATTAGTTGAAATTATACATAATAATATTAATAATAATCGTTTAACGAAAAAAACTAGGAATTAAAAATAAAAAAAATAATAATTAGGTAAAAAAAAAAGGAATTAAAAAATAATCATAACTAATTCATAGAAGAATGGCCATTTTTGCAATTCTCATTAAGTTTATGGGTATAGTTGTAATTGACAGACTTTCCCTAATTTATGCATCAGTCGTCTTCTTGGTGAGATCTACTGTGAATAGCGCAAACAAAACTCAGCTCTAATTTCAATCACAATCTCGAACTTACTTTGCCAGAAAATTGAAATATACAACAAAATATGTTGCAAATAATCTGAAATTCAAAACAGAAAAAAAAAAGTTTGGTGTGTGAACATTGACCCGCTCGGTCACGGTAGCGTCCTCTGGCAATAGCGTGGCGTTTCACGTTCGGTTGGAGAGCTGCCCACGCCAGACATGGCGTCAACGCCAGAGATAAGGGTACATTGGAGATGCTCTAGTGATGTCACGTTTAGGGATGATGATAATGAATTTTTGTTATATTTAGCAAAGATTTTTAATTAAGATCTCATCAGTTAGGCTTAGGATCTATCGTTTCATGTTATGATTTTATTCAGGTTTAAATTGAAGCCAATTTATATTTCTTATCAGTTATAAACATGCCCATTATATTTATAGATTTTATTTTTATGAAATGCTGACCCAATATAAAAATAAGTCCAATAAAAAAAAATAAAACCCAAATGTTGGAGCACTCATCTTCCTCATTGTTCTTCAACGTCATCCATGGAGATTCCACCATATATATAGCATATACCCTTCTGACTCCCATGTGGTTCCATCCCTGTAGATGATATTTTCAAATATGATGTGTGAAGCTATCTTAAAGCTCAGTTTGGTTTAGGAGTTTCGATGTGGAAAAGAAAATAAAAGGTGTAATGATACGATACTTGAAGCGTAACGTATCATTGTTCGATGCGCTAAATTAGTTTTTCTTTGCGCAAATTTTGGGTAGGATGGATGGATATATTGCAGCTGCTTAATGCTCACGAGATTATTTTCGATCTATTAGTCAATGAATAAAGACATGTTTACAAGTAGCAGCAAATCATACTCTATCAAAGTGGCATGTTGCGATAACCTTGGATAGTAATTGACGCATGCGTTAATAATAATAATAAAAAATAAAAATTATGGAAGATTCTCTTACCCTTTGTTAGGTACACAAAAATTTAGTCTTCCGGTCCAAATCCATCATCGTCTCTCTGTGGCTTGCGTGAGTAATCTCGGGCATGCCTGTGAGCACTTCCGCGTTGAAAATCTCCACCGTATCTACCATAGCTTGGCATAACGGGCAGAAATGAGCCTAATGACTCCACACCGTAATCCTAGCTGCCGCTTCGCTTCCAACTCCTTTTGGACAATTTTTCCATAGCCGCCTTTTCCTGGATCATAACCTGTACGGTATTCATCCCGCATGCAAAGGACAACTAATTTAGCGCATCGAATAATAGTACGTTGCGCTTCAATTATCGTATCATTACACCTTTCATTTTCTTTTCCATGTCGAAATTCCTAAACCAAACTGAGCATTAAAGATAGCTTCATACATCATATTTGTTGAAGAATAACTCCAGCTAAATAAGGAAATCAGTCAATCAAGCTGCTAAAGATGGAAAAGATAAAGCATCAAGGCACCAATATCAACCAATCAAAATTATAGCTCCAACGGTTATATACCTTGTAGAGATTAGGCTAGCCGTCAATATAAGGACATCATATGTACCGCAAAAAATGGCATTACCAATTATTAGTGAAATACATTTACACTTATACTCTTACCAAAAAAAATCAATAATATTTGAAAATATCATTTCCTTATTGTTGATTTTTTTTGGTAAGAGTATAAGTGTAAATGTATTTCACTAATAATTGGTAATGCCATTTTTTGCGGTACATATGATGTCCTTATATTGATGGCTAGCCTAATCTCTACAAGGTATATAACCGTTGGAGCTATAATTTTGATTGGTTGATATTGGTGCCTTGATGCTTTATCTTTTCCATCTTGAGCAGCTAGATTGACTGATTTCCTTATTTAGCTGGAGTTATTCTTCAACAAATATGATGTATGAAGCTATCTTTAATGCTCAGTTTGGTTTAGGAATTTCGACATGGAAAAGAAAATGAAAGGTGTAATGATACGATAATTGAAGCGCAACGTACTATTGTTCGATACGCTAAATTAGTTTTCCTTTGCATGCGGGATGAATACCGTACAGGTTATGATCCCGGAAGAGGTGGCTATGGAAAAATTGTCCAAAAGGAGTTGGAAGCGAAGCGGCTGATTACGGTGCGGAGTCATTAGGCGCATTTCTGCCGGTTATGCCAAGCTATGGTAGATACGGTGGAGATTATCAACGCGGAGGTGCTCACAGGCATGCCCGAGATTACTCACGCAAGCGACAGAGAGACGATGATGGATTTGGACAAGAAACTCGGAAGACTAAATTTTTGCGTACCAAACAAAGGGTAAGAGAATCTACCATAATTTATTTTTATTAACGCATGCCTCAATTACTTATCCAAGGTTATCGCAACATGCCACTTTGATAGAGTTTGATTTGATGCTAATTGTAAACATGTCTTTATTCATTGACTAATAGATCAAAAATAATCTTGTGAGCATTAAGCAGCTGGAATATATCCATCCATCCTTGGAGGCTTCCACTAATTGTTAAATAATTATATATTTTGTACAATGGTGGTCAATTTCATTCTCCGCAAATCAATTATTTACTATTCGTTGAGCACTGATTTCACGTTGTTTTGCATGCTTAATAATATATTATTAGTCCACTTCCGTACTTTCTTTTTCCGAGGGGTTGCTTATAATATGTGTTTTGACTCAAGTTTTTTCATTAAGAGTCGTCTTAGGAGGATTTGATTTTCAACCCTTCAAGATTCCCAAGAGTTCCATAATCTATAATTAAGTAAAATTATTGCACATATTGTGTAGTTGGCTTTGTCTCTTTGTGCTAAATGTCAATAAAGTTAAAACCCTCAAAGGCCGAAAAATTCATATTAAATTTACGAAACACTGTTCCATATCTCCCCCGCTTAGATATCACCTTTGCGTCCACTTCAACAACTTCATCGTTTTTTTTTTTCTTTTATAAATACCGTAGCTCTTGCGAATTCTTCTCAAGCAATCTCTCTCTCTCCCTCTCATGGATTATTCTTCGATAAGATTAGAACTTGGCATACTTAGAGCAAAAAACATCAACCTCAAATCACCAAGAAAACTACTATTCATCAGATGCTACCTTCCAGCAGGAAAAAACCGAAGGATCAAACTCGAAACCAAAGAGATCCCATCGAACTCTAATCTAATAACATGGAACCAAACCTTTTCCTTAGACTGCTCGGGCACGAAAGACTCCGTCGAACGGCTCAAGCGAGGAACCATCACGGTCGAGCTCCGCTGCAGGCACTCCAACAACTCCAAAAAAGCACCGTTCCTCAGCATGATCAGTGGCTCGAAGCTACTGGGAAGAGCTGAGATTCCCTGGAAAAGTAGTGGCCTTGATGAGCATGGGTTCGAACACATTGATGATGTAATGATGGGGTCGACTTCTGTTTTGGTTGCAATGAAAGTTCGAGATGTAATGGTACAGAGAAAGAGGTCTGATGAAGAGAGAAAGTTAAAGGATAGTAGTGAATGTAGTTGTAGGGACTGTGACGAGGGCAGGCATTACTGTATGGATAATTATGAGTTTTATGCCATTGGAGCTGCTTTAGAGGCCTGCTTGTAGAGAAGATAACTACTATAGATTTCATTTTTAATCTGTAACTCTTATGAGAAGAGTGTTTGAGCATATCTGCTTATATAGCTATCATCTAACTTCACATGGATATAATATATATATATATATATGCCTTGATGCTAGTAGAAACAATTTTAGATAATGCATACGGACTGATGCTAAAATCACAAGAGACTAAAGAAAATATGGACAAATATATCTCAGACATTAATGTTATCGGGCCCATCGTGGTTGGCTCTCAGCGTTAGATATATTAGAATCATCGTTCCCATGCTCGACCTGAGAAGGGACAGTCTATCAATGTTTCCATCTGGGTAATGGATATATATATATATATATATATGAAACTTTTTGAAGATTTAGTTTGGTTTTATAGTTCTTGGTGTTGCTTACAAGACCGAGAACAAAAGCGCAACTCTTCTCGAACTAAATGAGGCAGATCGCTTGCACTTCCTCGGCTTGTTGTTAGTATCGCATTTATCTGCCACACAAATCATCAACAAAGCTATGTTTCAGTAAGTGATTTCAAACTTGCAAACAACCATGATTGATGCGGGTACGACCCCGACCAACAAAACTTTTGGTCCGAGAAAAACATCGAGGTGGAGGTAAGGTGGATCGTGTGGTGAAAAGAATAATAAAAAGCTAAAAATAAAATGGACACCGATTTACGTGGTTCGGATTCGAGTGAATCCTACGTCCACGGGCCGCCAAATGATGTTTATTATTAATCGAGGATGATTACACACTCAAACTCACGTTCTCTCGTATATACAAGTGATTTCTAGCCTATAAAGGTAAAGAGATAAAAGAGAGAATATGTGTGTGATGCGGAACAGGTCCTAGACGCGCAGACCTGGACCCTCTCGAACAAGCAGAAGGGAGAAGCGCCAAGAAAGGGAAGCTAGGATCCTTGTGGGAAAAAAAGGGACTTCTGTGCCTGAACCAGGAGCTAAGAACCCATCGTGAGACCTGAGACTGTTAGGTCTGAAGAGGGGCCTCGAGCGCTGGCAGAAAGGGATAGTTCCTGAACCTAGCAACCTTAAAGAAAAGGAAAGGGAACCAAAAAGCAGAAAGAACTACCCATGTCTGACCTTGCGCAGGGAAAATGACATCTGGGAGGGGACCACCTACATGTGTAAATCGCTCATTGGGGGACATCTTCTGACAAAAGGAAGCCTCCTGCTACAGTGCCGCGCGCGCGCCAGGCATCCGTACTGTCCTTGACGATACAGGAGATAGCTCCCGCCGGCTGACGTGGAGAAGGCAATCGATAAAGGAGAGGCAAAGAGCTCATTTTTAACTAGGTCATCACTGTTACACACACTAACACACCAAGAACGCACACACTAACATTCTCTAAGTCACCCATTATCTTCTTCGTCTATTTCGAGTCTGTAAACGAGAGAGAGCAGTGAGTTGAGCGTGTAATCTGCAATATCATAGTGAAAATAGTTGTTGGCCGGCCCGTGGATGTAGGACTCTTCAGAGTCCGAACCACGTAAACCTTGGTGTTGTGTCCTCTTTCTTTTTCTGGTTCTTTCTCTACAACGCGCCCCTTTAATTTGAAATCGCGTCCAACTCGATCCCAATCGCAGCTCTACCATCGTTCTACGTTTCTCGGACCATAAATTTCATTGATCGGGACCCTACCCGTATCAAATGGCGCCGTCTGTGGGAAACTAGGGTTGAGGCGATGAGTTTCTTTGTTTGAGCCATTTGTATCTAGTTTAACGATCGAGGTTGGAAGATCATTGGGCGTAATAGGTAGAGTCAAGTGTGGGTTAAGAATATTCGAGGCTTGAGGGGAAATGGCGGAGGGTTTTATGTCATTGCAAAAGAATCTAAACCCCCAGTTCGAAGAAGTGGCTGAAGGTGGAGACCAGAGACAAACGACCGTTCAAGACATTTCGTTAGGAGCGGTGGCACCAGGGACCCCCATCACTATGACTGTAGAGCAACTGGATACCCTAATGAAGAGAAGGCAGTGAGTTCTGTTTTGAAAACGAAGGAGAGGAGACGTGAACGCCAAAGGAGAGCAGAAGCTGTTAAAGAAGTGGAAATGGTGGAGGGACGTTTCACGGAGGTAACAGACGGAGATGAAACTAGCGGGGCAAAAGGAAAATGCATAGACGCGAGGGAAGATGAGATAGATGTTACCAGTAAGGACAGCAGCGGAGCGAAGGGAAAAGGGAGTGGAAGGGGAGGTGAGGAATACATGAGTCTGGATGGGGAATCTGCCAGCCAGCGAAAGAAGAGTAGAGGCCCCACCAGAATGCTGCAGGTAAGTCCTCCGTCACGATTCCCCAGTGAGTGCTCACAAGCAGGTCGAAGTACCAAGAGCAAGAAGAGTGCCTGGAAAGGAAAGGAGCAGGAATTGAAAGACCAGGTCGCAGAGCTGAAACGGATAGTGGAAGGTATGCGGGGACCAACTGGGCGGTCTCCTTTGGGAGGAAACCTCATGGCCGGAACCCTTTTGCCAAGGAACTGTTAGAAGGGGAGGTGTCTAGTAACTTTAAGCAGTTACCGTATGAATACGATGGTACCACGGACCCAGTGGATCACCTCTTACGTTTCCAAAACAGCATATTGCTGCATGACTTCTCGGACGGTATTAAGTGTCGTATTTTCCTGACCACGTTGGTAAGAGCAGCGCAACAGTGGTTCAGTCACCTGGCACCAGGCTTTATTCGATCCTTCGAGGAGTTCCAAATCATGTTTATTAC
The DNA here is from genome assembly GCA_028392965.1 of Lindernia subracemosa. NCBI lineage: Eukaryota > Viridiplantae > Streptophyta > Magnoliopsida > Lamiales > Linderniaceae > Vandellia > Vandellia subracemosa. The sequence continues at coordinate 697,281 of JAQPCC010000020.1, read as the reverse complement.
CCAGTTTGCTAGCGCCAGAAGACAGCCCAAATCAGACATGTCCCTATTTCAACTAAAGCAAGAAGAACATGAAGGTCTCAGAGCTTATATAAGCAGGTTCAATATAGCGGCCCTAGAGGTACCTTCTGCTACCCCCTCCGTTAAAGTAAGTGCCATGATGAATGGGTTAAGGGATGGAGACTTCTTCGCGTCCCTATCCAAGAAGCCACCTCAGACTTTTGAGGAACTACTGTATAGGGCTGACAAGTACATTAACTTAGAAGAAAGCAAAATAACCAAAGCAAAAGAAGAAAAGTTGCCCGGAGCGCCCTATAAAGAGAAAGTGAACAGGCTGCAGGCCCTGGGGAGATCTCAACCGGGACCTGCTTTGATCTGAAGGGACAATAAGGACCTATGGGGCCATCAGACTCGTCCCTCTCGAAGATATACGCCTTTGCAAGCAAACTTGGAAGAGATCCTAGCCGTACCGGAAAAGCATCGTGCCATGAGACATCATTCTACTAGTCTGACAGGGCCCCACAAGCCTAAGTCCAATCTGTTATGTAGATTTCACAACGAATATGGGCACCATACGAACCACTGCTACCACCTGAAGGACGAGATTGAAAGGCTCACCAGGGCAGGGCACTTGCGAGAATTCACGTATCGGGATCGGGTCCCAGTTCCGTCGGTCGCGCGAAGGTAACCTGATGGATCTGCGGGAGATAAAGGAAAACAACCTATGGTAATCATGGAGAAGGGCACCTCATCCCAGCCTAGGGCCTCAATACTCACTATAGTAGGAGGGCCCAGTGGAGGTGACTCACACAGAGCAAGGAAGACCTACGCTCGGGTTCAGCGGTGGAATGCCGATGGACGGGAGGTGCAGACGGCCCGGCAAGCAGAAGCTCCCGTCAGGGTTCAGTTTGGTCCAGAAGACGAGGTAAAAATAATCAGACCCCATAATGACGCCTTGGTCATCACGACAGACATAGCTGGGTACGACGTCTCCCGGGTCCTCATAGATGGAGGAAGCTCCGCGGACATCCTATTTCTGGAGTGCTATAGGAAGATGGACCTGGATGCAAAGTTAAAACCTGTTAATATGGCCTTATACGGATTCGGAGGTGCAGGGATACATCCCTTAGGAGAGATATCGCTCCCTGTAGGCCTAGGGCGAGAGCCAGCCAGGGTGGTCCGGATGATCAACTTTTTGGTAGTGGACGTCGCCTCATCCTATAACGTCATATTAGGACGCCCAGCGATTAACGAATTTAGGGCCATCCCTTCCACATATCACCTGAAGATCAGGTTCCCAGTGGAAACTCAAATTGGAGAAGTTTCGGGAGATCAATCTGCATCCCGGCGCTGCTACGCTAACGAAGTCAAAGCAGTATCGGGTAGTAGGAAGGAGGTACAACCTGAGAGTGGACGGGACAAGCGGATGAAGCTGGAAGGAGAAGGAGGTTCGAGCTTGCACCCTCAACCTAACGAGGAATTGATGAAAGTTGAACTCTACCCTGGTCGAGATGGTTTTACCACCCAGATAGGAACGCACCTAAAGAAGGAGGTCTCTGAGGAACTTATAGGATGTCTGAGGAAGAACGCCAATCTCTTTGCTTTTGCCCCTTCGGACATGACGGGGATCCATCCAAACATTGCGATGCACTACCTAAACATCATCCCCGGGAGTAGATCGGTAAAGCAGAAGCTTAGGCAGTTCGGAGTAGAAATGGACCAGGTAGTTAAGGACGAGGTGGAAAAGTTACTTAAGGCAGGGCATATCAGGGAAGTGCAATTTCCTGTGTGGGTGGCTAACGCAGTATTGGTCAAGAAAGCAAATGGGGGCTGGAGGATGTGTATCGATTTCAGAGACCTAAATAAGGCATATCCTAAGGACCATTACCCCCTTCCCCGAATAGATCAGCTGGTCGATTCTACATCGGGGTGTGAAGTGCTCAGTATGATGGATGCATACCAGGGGTATCACCAGGTCAAGTTGAACCCTGGGGATGTGGATAAGGTCTGCTTCGCAACGGCGACCGGAACCTACGGCTATGTCCGCATGCCCTTTGGATTGAAGAACGTGGGAGCTACCTATCAAAGGATGGTCGACAAGGTATTTAAGGGACAGTTGGGCCGCAACATGGAAGTGTACGTGGACGATATGCTAGTCAAGTCGGCCCTAGCTGAGGAACATACGAAGGATCTGATGGAAGTCGTTGGAACCATCAGGAATAGTGGGATGAAACTAAACCCAGAAAAATGTGCGTTTGGAGTCCAGTCAGGGAAGTTTCTAGGATATATGGTCACGCGGAGGGGCATTGAAGTCAACCCATCCAAGGTCAAAGCCATCTTGGAAATGCAACCGCCAAAAGGAGTGAAGGAAGTGCAGAGATTGACAGGAAGGTTAGCCGCACTGAGCAGGTTCATCTCTCGATCAGCAGAAAAGAGCTTTCCCTTCTTCAAAATATTGGGAAAGAGTTGTCCGTTCCAGTGGTCTGAGGACTGTCGAAAAGCGTTCGAGGATCTGAAGGCGTACCTTCACACCACACCGTTATTAACAAAGCCACTCCCAGAGGAAGAGCTCATATTATATTTCTCAGTGGGAGACCACGCGGTTAGCTCGGTGCTGGTAAAAGAGGAGGGAGCTGCGCAAAAGCCTATCTACTTTGTGAGCAAGGTCATGTTAGCTGCGGAAACGAGATACTCAGAAATCGAGAAGGCAGCGTTGGCTGTGATGCTCTCAGCGAGGAGGCTGCGACCCTATTTCTTATCACACAAGGTACGTATCCGAACTAATTTCCCTCTTAAGCAAACGTTGAGCAGACCTGATCTCTCGGGAAGAATGGTAAAATGGGCCGTGGAGCTGGGAGAGTACGACATCGAATTTGAAAGGCGTTTGGCGATCAAGGCCCAAGCTTTGTCAGACTTTGTGTTAGAATTCACCCCGACAGATCCATCTCCAGCATGGAAGGTGTATGTGGACGGATCAGCGACATCCACAGGAGCGGGAGCGGGAATCTTCATCATCACCCCTAAAGGCGAAGAACTTCAGTTTGCGGGCACTTTTGACTTCCCGACGTCCAACAATGAATCAGAAAACGAGGCCCTGATTAGAGGGCTAGAGATGGTAGAGGAGTTGGGAGCGCAAGAAGTCATCGCTTTCTCAGACTCTCAACTCGTAGTTCAACAGGTGCAGGGTAATTACGAAGTCAAAGATGAAAAGATGGTCAAATACGCGGGCCGAGTGGAAGAATTGAAGAAGAAGTTTATTAATTTCGAGATACAACAGATCCCAGAGAGGAGAATAGTAGAGCCGACCACTTGGCAAAATTAGCTAATGCTACTCTTCCAAATAAGGGAGGGAGTGTCACTATGCTCACAGCTAGCAAGGAGGAAGCAACAGGGTACGTGGGATGTGTAGAAGACGGAGAGGATTGGAGGTCCCCTATCATCGAAACTCTGAAAAAGGGGTCGGTGAGGATAAGCAGAAATACAGGCAGAAGTTCTGCATAATAGGAGGGGACCTGTTTAAGAGTTCATTCACGCATCCCTATGCCCGATGTCTCGCAAGAAGCGAAGGAGAGACAGTGTTGGAGGAAATTCACAAGGGATGTGCTGGAGACCATGCTGGTTACAAATCGATTGTTAGGCGAGCAATCAGAGATGGATACTTCTGGCCTACTATGATGAGAGACGCCAAAGAACTGGTTCAGAAATGTAGCAGCTACCAGCGATACGGCCCTAAGATACATGTCCCTGCAGAGAACCTAGGGGTGATGCATTCATCTTGCCCCTTCGATAAATGGGGACTAGACATAGTAGGCCCTCTCCGACTGGCTAGGGCCCAAAAGAAGTTCATAATAGTGGCTGTGGACTATTTCAGCAAGTGGGCGGAAGCTAAACCGATAGCTAAGATCGACGAAGATAATGTTATCGATTTTCTGTGGAAGAACATATGTTGCCGATTCGGAGCTCTCTGAATCTTGATTGCTGATAATGGAACTCAATTCCAAGGGGCAAAGGTGCGGCAATTCTGTGCCGGCATGGAGATCACCCAGAAGTTTGCGTCAGTCGGACACCCCCAAGCCAACGGACAAGTTGAGGTAACCAATCACACCATTCTTAATGGTATTAAGAGTAGGCTGGAACAGGAGGGAAATAAATGGCTCGAGTCTTTAGAGCCCGTCTTGTGGGCATATCGGACTAGTCCTCGAGAATCAACGGGAGAAACACCCTTTCAGATGGTGTATGGATCGGCCGCAGTCATTCCAGTGGAGGTGGGGATCAAGACGCATCAAATCCAACACTATGAGGAAGAGCAAAACGCGCAGTTGAGAAGGGAGGACCTAGACATGATCGGAGAGCTGAGGGAAATCGCGCAAGTTAGGATGGAGAGGTACAAGAGCCGCATCAAGGCGTCGTATGACCGTAGGGTGCAACTTAGGCGTTTTCACGAAGGAGACCCGGTGTTGCGAAGAGCGGACGTCTCGAAAAATGTGAAGAAGATGGAGCCCTACTGGGAGGGTCCTTATAAGGTCGCACGGGTATTAGGAGGAGGAGCTTACGAGTTGGATGACTTCATTGGGGGAAAGGAACTACCACGACCCTGGAATATCTCCAATCTGAAGAAGTATTATGTGTGAAGGAGTGGAACTGTTGTAAATAAATAAAAGAGGAAGGGGATGTACTCTTTTTCCTTCATCAAGATTCTATCCCCTCTAGGGGTTTTGCCTGGTAAGGTTTTAACGAGGCATACCTCCCCGAACGTTTTATCAGCTATGTTTTAACTATAAGGCGTCCCTTAAACATACTAACGACATCAAGGACTATCAAGTCCGTGACGTGAAACGATGCCATACGGTTGACGAACCCGCGGTGTACAATGACATCAAGGACCTCAGGGTCCGAGACGTGAAAATGATACCAAAAGACGGATCGTCTGTGGTGTACCCTGACATCAAAGGCTAATAAGCCTGCGACGTGACATGATGCCATACTGTCGATGGACCTACGGTGTACCCTGACATCAAAGGCCTCCAAACCTGCGACGTGACATTGATACCAAAGGACAGATGGTCATAGGTGTACCCGACATCAAAGACCATGCCTGCTTCGCAACAGGTCCCTACGGTGAGTCTGCGACGTGACTAGATGCCATACTGACATAGGCCTACGGTGTATCCTGACATCAAAGACCCCTGTGGTCTGCGATGTGTAAATGATGCCAAAGGACGGAGGGTCCATGGTGTACCTGACGTCGATGGACCACTCTTGCTTTATTGCAGGTTGCTAAGATAGGTCCACGATGTGACTAGATACCGCACTGTCGACGGGCCTGCGGCGTACATGACTACAAGGACTATTACGTCCACGATGTCTAAGTGATAATCGGGGAGCAATAGTTTTAAGATATGCAGCACGTTAGAGACCATGGTGAGATACGATCAGATGATTAGAGAAAGGATGAATTCGTAAGGGGGAGCATGAGCCCAGGGCAGCGTAGGAACAAGCTTATGGGCAACGCGCCAAAAAGAAAGCAGGCGAATGAATAAAAGCATGAGAAAAAGGGAAACGACAACAGGTATGCGTCTAAACATACAAGCATAAGCATGATTAAAAGTTAGGTACACAGCCAAAAGTCGATAGACGGAAAAAGGAAAAAGGTCTAAGGGACAAGTCTTTAAACATCACGACGAATAAGCATGTCTTAAGAAGAGGAGGGAACATTCTCCACAGGAAGGTCAGAGGTAGTACCTGATAGGTCCCCAATGTCGAGGCGGGATACGCCTTCAGCGAAGCGCTTAGTTATAGGGACCCAAAAACTAGGGTTAGCAGGAAGGTCAGGGTCTCCCTGGAAAGAAGGAGGTGGAGGAATAGCCTTTAGAGACGCTTCTGGGTCAGCACCGCTCTGCTCCACCTGATACCCTTGTGTGAAGTAATATGGGATCAGCTGCCCAGAGTCTGCCAGAGACAGGACATCCTTCAAGTATGCCTTGCGCCATTCACCAGCCATCTTAGCAAAAAGCTCCTGGCTTCCAGGGGAGAGCAAAGGGCGCTCCTGACAACGGGTGATCCCCTCGGACAGACCCTCATTCCTACTCGGTAGGACCCTCTGCTCCAAAGACTCTTCTAGCTTCGTCAACTTCTCCTGGACGAGTTTCTGAGTGATGCGGGCGTGGTCCCGATCAACAACATTTTTAGTCCGAGAATAAAACGAACGCGATAGAGCCGTGCTAAAACTTCGATTAAGGGGCCGATTCGTGGCGTGGATGCTTGGTAACGATGTGTGTAAAAGAGAAAACGCGAAGAACAAAGATTTTTACGTGGTTTTGACCTCAAAGGGTCCTACGTCCACGGGGCGGCTAATGGCCTTCTTTCACTATGACTGGGTGGTTTACACGCTCAATCCTCATCTCTCCATAATTACAGATCTCAAGCTCGAATGGGAAAACGAAGAAGACAATCCAGAAGAATTACAAAGTGTTTGTGCGTGTGGTGTATGCCTTAGTGTGTGTAACAGTGAAATCGTGCCTTTCTTCTTGGATCCTTCTCTCTTTATATAGGCGTCCCTCGCTCAAGACCACCTGGAGGGATTTTGCTCCCTTGCTGTCATGGATCGTACGGAACGTTCGCGCGCGCGTTGCTGTGGCAGGGAAGAATCGTTGGTGTCAGAAGATGTTCCCCAGTGAGCTATTGACACGTGTGCCGGTCCCCACCTTCCGTCATCTCTTCTTTGTACGGACTCTGACATTTGCAGAGTTTGTCGGCCTCATTCTTTTCCCTGCTCTCTCTCTCGACTTTTCCCCAAGTTATCGTGTCTTGCGAACTATCCTGTGAGGTCCTCCTGGACCTACAGGTTCAAGGTCCTTGGGATAGCCAAGAGGGACCTTCCTCATATAGCTCGTTCATCGTTTTCAGGTCCTTTGATCCCCTTTCTTTGGCCTTTATATCTTCTAAGGGTATCACGTCCCTTTTTCCGTGCGGCTCGTGGGAATCTGCGTGCTCAGGATTTTCTCCCGCATCACTGAGCCTCTTTTTTCTGCTCCCATCGCTCCTTCTCAATAGCCACCAACTCTTGCAACTTTCTCTCTTGTTCCCGCTCCTTGAGCTCCAGGGACGCTCGCATCTCTCCTAGTCGTGCCTTCAACTCTCCCACCTCCACTTTCAGGGCCTGATGCTCCTCTATACTAGCACGGGTCGAAGGGCTGGGAGCCCGACCCTCCTTAGAGAACGCAGCAACATGGACCATGGCCTGAAGAAAGGTAAGTAAGGATGCAGCCACAACCCATCACATGACAACACAAGGAGAGAAACGTACCCGAGAAAGGTGATAAGCAAGTCCTTCGCGGAGAGCGTTAAAAGATTTCGCAGACGCTTCATCGACGTCCTTAGAAGGGACAACCAAGCCCAGGTATTGGAACCCCTCAGTGGAAGCCACATCACCCGCAGAGGAAGGCAAGTTCAGCCAGAGACCCACAGAAGTGCCGCTGTGAGGTCCCATCCTTTCACTTCGCTGCGATTGAACAAAAGCTCTGTCGTAGTGTCAGCAGGGTCGGACAGCACATGCTCCTTTTTCTTCTTCTTCTTCTTCTCATCCTGAGGTAAGGGAGAAGCCTCCCTCTTGCTCACAACTTTGGCCTCACGTGCGCCCGATTGAAGAGTAGGACCTTCTGGAGAAAGCGGCAGATCACCAGATGTTGGAATAGGAACCTCTTTAGGGGGCACCTCAGAGTCTCCCACTACCTCCTTAGCCACCGCAGTTGTAGAACTTGAAGGAACATCCGATGATACACCTGGCATAATCTTAGAAGGCCCTAGGTCAGAAAGCAGCTCAGCCCAGACGCGCAGCATACCTGCGCGAACGAAAAACAGCGTAAGAAGATAGCACCCAATGGTAACGTCCGAGAAAAGCACTAGTGTCACCTCCCCAAAGTAGCTCACCTGCAGGAGATAAAGTGGGGGAAAACCCAAAATGGTGAAGTATGCCAGGGCGGCTGACAAGGGCAGGAATGCTCAAAGGACCAAACTGGTCAGCATACCTGTTCAGGGCTGCCAACATCTTCTGGTCCTGGGGAGTACATCGACCAGCTCCAGTGACTTGCCGAGATGGAGCTTTCAAAATCCAACGTTCACTGGGGAAGTCCCATCTTCCCGACACAGAAGAAACAAAGAAGTAGTTCTCCTGCCAACCTTTCTCCGTCCCGTGATTTTTAGGGAAAAAGTGAACGAGCCCCCATGCGATAAAGGAATGGAAGATAGGTAGAAGAACGGCCGACAAGGCTTCACTAAGAACTGTGACAGGGTTAGTTCGGCAGTAGGTTCGCCTCCCACAGCAGATATAACCGCATAAAAAGCAACCAACGGTTTAAGAGTAGAAGGGCTGAACTGATTAAGGGGCACCCCATAGATCCTAGAGACGGAAGACAGGTAGGGATGAACGGGGAACCTCAGGCCCGCTTTAACCTGCATTCCCCAAAAAGCCAGAGCAAGGGAAGGAGGGAAATTGGCCCGTTGATCAGGATCAGGCAGAGTAACAACGTAGTCCCCAAAAGTAAATCCACCCGGCACTAACCCATCTAAGCCATTAGACGAAGAGGCAGAGTTGGTAAAAACCTCCCACAAATCCCCTTTTTCTGGCCCTTCGGCCACAGACGACGACGCGGAAACCCCCCGAACGTTTGACGCGGATGTGGCGACAATGTCCTCCACCAGAATTGGCACCTTAAGACTACCACCCGGCACAGAAGAACCCCCTTTTGAAGCTTGTTTGAGAGATGAAGCCCCTGAAAGGTGGGGTCTGACAGAGGACGATCTGGTCCTAGTGTATCTCTCGCTCTTAGTGACAGCCCGTTTAAAACGGGGTTTTTGAGGTTCTAAGAGTTGAGGAGTAGGGGAACGGGTCGGAGTAGGAGACTCCGAGTCCCCTACAGGAGCAGGTGACGACAAGGGGTTGGCCGAATCAGAAGGAGAAGAAGCCATAGAAGTGGAAAGGAGAAAATCTAGAGAAGAAAAACCCTAAATCAGATAATAAGGCAAGGAAGCAAGAGATTACCTGATATCTAACGGACTTGACGGGAAATCGGAAGACGAGGACGAACAGCTAAGGTACGAACAGCAAAACACGGCGAAACACGGCGGAACATGGCAGAACGCGACGATCCAGGGCGATTTAGAAACCGACGAAAGAGAGCGAAAGAGAAAACCTTTTTTTCTTTTGAATAAGTGTGAGGAGAAAGAGAGAGAGTATGAAGAGATAGAAGAGGAACAGTTTTCGAAATGATCGATACCGCAAAGCGAAGAGGCCCGGTTTTGGACACGCGTCCCCACTTGATTCGGCGAGAATAAGCCTTCTGACAAAAAAAGGTGCAGGCACTGACAGAGATAGGACAGTTCGGGCGGGAAAACATCTCAACTAGCCAGAAACGACTGCGCGTTAACAATAATACTCTGAAAGTCTTGTTTCTCAACACTGTTCAGAGTAGGCGAGTGGTTGATGCAGAACAGGTCCTAGACGCGCAGACCTGGACCCTCCCGAACAAGCAGAAGGGAGAAGCGCCAAGAAAGGGGAGCTAGGATCCTTGTGGAAAAAAAGGGACTTCTGTGCCTGAACCAGGAGCTAAGAACCCATAGTGGGACCTGAGACTGTTAGGTCTGAAGAGGGGCCTCGGGCGCTGGCAGAAAGGGATAGTTCCTGAACCTAACAACCTTAAAGAAAATGAAAGGGAACCAAAAAGCAGAAAGAACTACCCATACTTGACACGCCCATACATTGCCAGTCTCAGAATCCCTCTCATTCGGATGTGGAATCGGTTCATTCATGTATCCCTCCGCCTAGAAGCCTCGTCGGGAGCCGCTCCTTGTCCGTGCTCCTCTTTGGCACCGGCGATCACTCCCTGCCCTCATCGGCCCCGGGTGTTACATGCCCACCAGCTTTCGCTTGGTTCGTCCCCGAACCACATCGTACTGGAAGAGGTTGTGCTCTGATACCATTTGTAACAGCCCGCTCACGGGACCTGACCCGTCCCATACCGGCTGTTACTGGTAACATTCGTCCTACTGGGGACCAGTGGGGTTGGGCCCACCACACTCCTACTGATAGTCTGGCCCCACTGTACCACCATTTATACTTAACCTTCCAGCGTGCTTTGTCCTCACTCGCATGCACCCTGAGCTGCTTCCCAGGGGGTCACCCATCCTAAGATTGCTCCAAGTCAAGCACGCTTAACTTTGGAGTTCTTATAGATGGACTCCCGAAAAGGTAGGTCGACCTTGGTGATATGAGTAGCACAATCAATTCTCTTATATCATTCTTTTTGACTTGACACGCCCATACATTGCCAGTCTCAGAATCCCTCTCATTCGGATGTGGAATCGGTTCATTCATGTATCCCTCCGCCTAGAAGCCTCGTCGGGAGCCGCTCCTTGTCCGTGCTCCTCTTTGGCACCGGCGATCACTCCCCGCCCTCATCGGCCCCGGGTGTTACAGCTCCTGCCGGCTGACGTAGAGAAGGCAATCGATAAAGGAGAGGCAAAGAGCTCATTTTTAACTAGGTCATCACTGTTACACACACTAACACACCAAGAACGCACACACTAACATTCTCTAAGTCATCCATTATCTTCTTCGTCTATTTTGAGTCTGTAAATCGAGAGAGAGCAGTGAGTTGAGCGTGTAATCTGCAATATCATAGTGAAAATGGTTGTTGGCCGTCCCGTGGATGTAGGACTCTTTAGAGTCCGAACCACGTAAACCTTGGTGTTGTGTCCTCTTTCTTTTTTTGGTTCTTTCGCTACGACGCGCCCCTTTAATTTGAAATCGCGTCCAACTCGATCCCAATTGTAGCTCTACCATCGTTCTACGTTTCCCGGACCATAAATTTCGTTGATCGGGACCCTACCCGTATCAGTGTGTGTTCTTGGTGTGTGTAGAATGGATCAAGTTGGTCTTAAAATGGCTAAGGTCCCCTTTTATAGTGTGTTCCCCACACTGTGTAGTAGAAAATGACATTCATGTCCTTCTTCAGGTCTGATCAGATATTTACAGTAGAGAATAACTTCACCTCTGTCGAACCTTGTCTTCTGCCCAAGGGCACGGGGGGAGCTCAGCTCTGGTATGACTTTGTCTCTGGCAGGGAATAAGCTATGGCAGGGAAGGAGTTCAGCTCTGCCAGACAACATCTGCTGGTTCAACTATGTCAAACCTCTTTCCTAGTTCAGCTCTGCCAGACTTGTCTTCCTGGCTCAGCTTTTTCTCTTGGTTCTGCACTGTCAGACCTCATTTGCTGGTTTAGCTCTGTCAGACTTTCTCTTTCCTGATTCAGCTTTCTTTCCTTGTTCCCTCTCAGAGGTAGCAGAACTCCAAGGGACGGTATGTGCGTGCTCTGGGATTCTACCCGCATCAACCACTCCCCACTCTGAATTGTGCTACTGTAGTAGCACGTTCAGAGTACTTTAGAGCACGCATAGTCTTTCCTTCTTTTTTCTTTTGTGACCTGGTTTGAGCGTTAGTGTCTTTTCTGTGCTGAAATGCGTCCTCTCGCTTTCATCCTTCTCGGTTTTTCATGTCGAGGGTAGTAATTTGCTCACTCTAAGATCTGCTCTCCTTAAGCCCTTGCAAGCTAACATACTCTTTATTCTGCAGAGCCAGGAAGAGCTCGAGCTTCTCCACGTGGTTGTAAATTTATTTCTTTTCCTTAATATTAGCGTACTTTTCTTCCAAGCCTATAAATTCTTTCTCCGAAATCTCGTGAATCCCTCTGCGAGACTCTTTGATTTGTCACTCAGAACTTTAACTCCAGCCTTCATGCCTGATAGAGAATTTTCCCAGACAACATTTCTTCGTCTCTTCTTTTCTCTTCTCTCTTTTTTCCCAGTCAGAGTGAGTATTTGCCTACTTCGGGATATAACGTAACAGCTCTGCCGTTAGAAACTAGAACTCGTGAACAATGTGCATGTGAAATTCTCGATCTTCCTCACGATCTATCAGGAATGTACATGAATAATGCGCTTGCGCACAACCATAGACTCGAGGAGCACTGCAATTTATTGCAGTAATTCCTGCGACGTCAGCCCCGAAGCAGGCTTGCCAGAAAGAAGGGTTGTGCATTCGCTCAAGATATCGCTGATCTCTCGATCAGCAACGGAGCCTCGCATTGTTCTCCTTAGCTATAAAAAACTCACGCTCGGGCACTCCCAATAGGGAGAGAATATATCTTCTCTCCTGCTTGAGTCCTCATCTTCCATCATCGGGCCGACAGCCATCATCGCCCATTCCAGACTCATATGCATATATCTAGCCTTTCAGCACTTTACCAGTTCTGATATATAGGATATTCAAATGTTTGATCAGCTCTGCCATCAACCATTCAAGTGTTTAACCGCCACTTGGATAGGATGTGATCCAAGCGGATTTGAACTCCCAGATGCTACTAACCAGTCTCTACGGGTAGGCAAGCGTTGAGCGCTTCAGAAACAACACATACTCTAAATCTTATAGAAGCACGTGGGCCGAGGTACACGACGCTTAATCTGCCCCTGGCAGGACTGAAGAACTGGCGTGGACCATGAGTAAAAGCAGAGCGCCTCTTGCACACTGCTAGGCTTGTGTATTTCGCCCCCAGCGGAAGATCTCTGATCGAAGTGACCCGAAGGTCAAAATCGAAGGTCGTCACTTCAACTTCCCTCAATCTAAACTCATCGCTCATTTCCCTGAGATAACGTCATAGATTCGGCTCCCTCATTTCGTCTCCGGGCAGCTCAGATTTATTTCATTGACTGAAGATTCAAGAACGGTGGCTCCATTAACCTGGTTCAGCGTGTGTTCTTCCTTGCTTAGAGCAGAATACTTTTCCAGCATGTCCGCGTTTTATCACTTTACTAGGGAGCACAGTTCTCTCGCGAAGTCGCATTTTTTTTTTTTGTTATTATTATTATATTCAGAACTGAATTCTCAGCCAAGAGATGTTGATTCTCATCGTCTTGCTTCAATGCTTCCTATGTTATCAAAGATCTGCTCCGTTTCGGATCTCCCCCAGAACACGAAGAATCAACCTCTGAGCGGCACTTGGAGATCTGGTTTATGCCCAACCTAAGCCCTTCGATCTCAACAAACAGGAGTTCAATTTAAACTCGCTGCTCAAGGCTCTCACCCTCGGGCTCTGATATCTCTTTCTCAGATCTCGAGACATCTACGTCTTTCGAACGTTCCATGATGAGTGCATAGTTTTATTGTCCAACCCTCAGAAATCTCCATAAGACCAATAGCGTGAACTGGATTCGCATAGTCTTCTTGAGTTCTTCTTTCTTCTCCTTTAATTTTTTTTTTTTTAGCAGCCTTCTCCACTGCTCTCTCTCTGACTTCAGCAGCAGCCTTTCCATTGGCTCCAGCTCAAACTCTCTGAAGGATGGAAAACAGCCTCGATTTCTCGTTAGGCAGTCTAGCAATAGGGTTGGTAGCAGTGTGCTGCTCTCTTTCCAAACCAACGTCTTAGATCTCCAAAAGAGGTTAAACATCTTGTTAGCAAACTACAGTTCTCACATGATCAGTCGATGGTAAGTTTTTTAGGGCTTTAGCAGTGTTGTTATCCCAACACAGATCTGCGACGAGCCGGCTTATGATGCAGTGGTTCCTGTTGGAATCTTCTCCACAGTTCCAGCTCGGCCATTGTTCCAAGAAGGTGGAGCATGGATGATCTTTAGCCTTTCTACATGAGCTGCACTCGAACAATTGCATGGCGCTGGCATTTCACGGGAACTATCTGTAGCTGACGTATTTATCCTACCCCTCTTTTCTTCAGTTCTAAACTGGAAGTTGTCTGCCACTCAGCAATGCTCGATTTTTGACATTTTTTCCTATATTTCATCCTCCTCCTCAACAAGAGTGACCAAGAATTCTGCTCTTAAAACAGCTTCTCTTGATTGTTTCTGATAATTAGAGTAGCCGTCTTTGGGACATTTTTCGCTTCTTGAACAACAACATATTTATGCTTTCACTTCTCCGCCTCTTTCTTGGTATATTGAGCGTTCTCATGAACAGTTGATAGTCTAGCTTCAGCAGCAGGAGTTTGTGATCGGATCACTGCAGAATCTGCACCAAACTGCTCTTATAACTTTTAAGTCAGAGCTGACTCAAACCCATGCTTTAATGAGTGGCATACGACTCAGAGACTCTCCAGCTGAGCTTCAAGACCTTGGGCCTCACTCATAGCAGGGACCAAAGTAACAGAAGCCATCGAACATTGCTTCTCATAGCAGAGGCTTCCGAGGTTGGCTGGATCAGACCTGTGAGCGAACTCTCTTACGGAAAAATGATCGTCAACCTCATATCATTGCCGCGTTTGTATCAGATATGACGGGAGGGGAAAACTCGTCTGCAGAGCTCTTCTGCTTTCGTTTGAGTTTTGACTTCATTTCGGGTTCTGAATACGTTCTAGCTCTGATTTCATTCCGAGCTCCAAATTTATTTGAGCTCTTTCTTCATCTCACCGAACATTTCACTCCAGCGAGATCTGTATTTATCCGAGCTCTTTGTTCATTTGAATAAGTTCCACCTCCACCCGGGCTCTTTCTTCCTATGATCTCTGCTCATTTCAGCGAGCTCTATTTGAGCTCTTGGTTCATTTGAGCGAGCTCTGCCTTCGTTCGAGCTCTTTCTTCACATGAACTCTTTGCTCATCGCAGCGACCTCTCTCTTCATTTGTGCTCTCTGCTTATCTCAGCGAGCTCTTTATTTAAGCGAGCTTTGCCCTTATTTGAGCTCGTCCTTCATTTGAGCTCTCTGCTCATTTCAATGAGCTCAATCTTCATATGAGCTATTCGCTCACTTCGGCGAGCTCTTTATTTTGTGAGCTCTTTACTTCAGCTAGCTCTTAATTTCAGCGAGCTCTTTATTTAGCGAGTTCTACCTTCATTTGGTCTCTTTCTTCATTTGAGCTCTTTCTTCACATGAGCTCTTTGCTCACTTCGGCGAGCTCTTTATTTCAGGGAGCTCTTTATCTCAGCGAGCACTTAACTTCTGCGAGCTCTTTATTTCAGCGAGCTCTTGACTTCAACGAGCTCTATAGTTCAGCGAGCTCTTTACTTCAGCGAGCTCTATAGTTCAACGAGCTCTTTACTTTAGCATGCTCTTCATTTATGCGAACTCTTTATTTCAGCGAGCTCTTTATTTTAACGAGCTCTTGACTTCAACAAGCTCTTACTTCAGCGAGCTCTTTATTTCAGCGAGTTCTTGACTTTAGCGAGCTCTTTACTTCGGCGAGCTCTTTACTTCAGCGAGCTCTTTAATTAAGCGAGCTATTGATTTCAGTGAGCTCTTTATTTTAGCTAGCTCTGCCTTTATTTGAGCTCTTCATTCTCCTGAGCTCTTTGCTCATTTCAGCGAGCTCTTCATTTTAGCGAACTCCGCCTTTATTTGAGCTCTTCCTTCTCTTGAGCTCTTTGCTCATTTCAGCGAGCTCTGCCTTTATTTGAGCTCTTGGCTTATTTCAACGAGCTCTTTATTTCGGCGAGCTCTTTTCTTAAGTGAGCTCTTGATTTCAGCGAGCTCTTTATCTTGGCGAGCTCTACCTTTATTTGAGCGAGCTCTTTATCTTGGCGAGCTCTACCATTATTTGAGCTCTTTCTTCATATGAGCTCTTTACTTTAGCGAGCTCTGCCTTTATTTGAGCTCTTCCTTCTTTTGAGCTATTTGCTTATTTCAACGAGCTCTTTACTTGAGCAAGCTCTTGACTTCAGTGAGCTCTTTCTTCATTCGAGTGAGCTCTACCTTCTTTCGAGCTCTTTCTTGATATGAGCTCTTTACTTCGACGAGCTCTGATTTCAGCGAGCTCTTTAGTTCAGCGAGCTCTTTACTTCAGCGAGCTCTTTACTTCATCGAGCTCTTGATTTCTGCGAGCTCTTTATTTCAGCGAGCTCTTAACTTCAGCGAGCTCTTGATTTCTGCGAGCCCTTTATTTCTGTGAGCTCTTGATTTCAGCGAGTTCTTGACTTCAGCGAGCTCTTGATTTCAGCGAGTTCTTGACTTCAGCGAGCTCTTGATTTCAGCGAGCTCTTTAGTTCAACGAGCTCTTTACTTCAGCGAGCTCTTTGATGAGCTCTTTACTTCATCGAGCTCTTGATTTCTGCGAGCTCTTTATTTCAGCGAGCTCTTAACTTCAGCGAGCTCTTGATTTCTGCGAGCTCTTTATTTCAGCGAGCTCTTAATTTCAGCGAGTTCTTGACTTCAGCGAGCTCTTGATTTCAGCAAGCTCTTTATTCCAACGAGCTCTTTATTTCAGCGAGCTCTTTAGTTCAGCGAGCTCTTTACTTCAGCAAGCTCTTTGATGAGCTCTTTACTTCATCGAGCTCTTGATTTCTGCGAGCTCTTTATTTCAGCGAGCTCTTAACTTCAGCGAGCTCTTGATTTCTGCGAGCCCTTTATTTCAGCGAGCTCTTTATTCCAGCGAGCTCTTTATTCGATGAGCTCTTTATTTCACCGAGCTCTTTCTTCATTTGAGTGAGCTCTACCTTCATTCGAGCTCTTTCTTTATATGAGCTCTTTATTTTTCTTTGTTCTACAGACCGGAGAGCCTTTGAGTTTATATCACAAATCTATTGCTCCTTAGTGTATCATTTCGCCGCAGACCCGTCAGTCTTTGACCTCGCAGACAATCAATCTTTTTCATGCGGCAGACCTGTCGATCATTGCTGTCTGCCGACCAGTCGGTCGTTTCTCCCGCGCCATACCAATCACTTTTTGTACGCGATAAAAGTTGTTTGGCCTCTGATATTCTCCAGCCATTCGGTCGCTGGTGATGATGGGAGGCCATTCGGCCTTAAAAGTCTTCCGACCATTCGGTCGCTCCAAGCATGCCAGACCATTCGGTCTCTGGTAATGATGGAGGGCAATTTGGCCTTAGGGGTTTTCCGACCATTCGGTCGCTCCAAGCACGCCAGACCATTCGGTCTCTGGTCATGATGGGGGGCCATTCGGCCTTAAAAATCTTCCGACCATTCGGTCGCTACAAGCACGCCAGACCATTCGGTCTCTGGTCGTGATAGGAGGTCATTCGGCCTTAAAAAGTCTCGCATGCCATACAGAATTGGACTTAGAAATCCCGAAGAGATAGCTCGGGTCTTCTCCTGCCAGTGCAGAACTGGGTTTAGAAATCCCGAACAGATAGATCGGGTCTTCATTGTAAATGATCCTGCAATCAATCAAACAACAACCGACAGCAACTCCAACGTATATGAACATGAAGAGTGTCACATGAGTAGAATCATAGTAATAAAGATGATGAAAGAGATTAATATTAGGGCAATAAAACTTATCAGCCTTGAGATCGTCAAAAGAGAAAATCATCGTATAGAATTGCGTTTAGAATTCCCAAGTCGGTCGCTACTCAAGCATCAGTATAAGAATAAATTTGGAGGTCCCGAGATTGTCAAAAATCTATTAAGATCTAGCAAACTAATAAAATTTCGTCAATTTCAGAAGTCCGAATTAATTGAGTCCAACAGCCCACTAAGTAGAAATAAACTCTATGCATTTAATTAATTAAACTAAATTCAACAACCTAAAATAATTAATTCCAGCAACCCACTTAGGACTAGAGGTGTTCAAACGGTTTCAAAAATCGGAACCGAACCGTAACCGAACCGGCGGTCAACGGTTCGATTAACTGGCGTCAACGGTTTCGGTTATAACCGGAACCAAACCGTTATTATAACGGTTTGGTTCCGGTTTTTATAGTTTCCAAACCGTAACCGGCGGTTAACCGGAGATTTGAATAACCGGCGGTTAACCGCCGGTTTATTATTTTTATAAAAAAAAAATATTCTCAACGGGTTTTTTTATTTTTTTTTAGCGATAATCAATTTTTTTTTTAAATATTGAAGGTGTAATTGTTTTTTTTTTATGGTATTGAATTATATTTTTTTTAACGATAATCAATTTTCTTTTAAAATATTGAATGTATATTGTCTTTTTTTTACATTGTATTAAAGTATCGAATTGCGATTTTTTTAATATTATCAATATTGAAGTTTGTTTGAGTTGTAATTTATAAATAGTTGGAATGAAAAAGCTTTTATATTACTAAAAAAAATAATTTTCTTTATTATTTTTCAATTAATAAACAAAAAAAATTTTAAAAAACAGTGGAAAAAAAACGGTTTCGAACGGAACCGGCTGTTCCAAACCGTAACCGAACCGTGGTTAGCCGCGGTTCGGTTACGGTTTGATCTTCATTCTTTCGACGGTTTCAAACCGACAGTTCCGAACCGGAACCGGAACCGTCTGAACATGTCTACTTAGGACAACTCTAGCAGCCCATTAAAAATAATTTCAGGTCTGACAACTTGATATATTTGGCCCAAACATGTTTGAAAGCCCAATAAGACTAAAGGCCTCTATGAAACCCTAGCGCAAATTACACTACCAGTCCTCATATTCTTATGACTCGCAGGTCAGCCCCAAATTTCAGATATATTCTATAGCTCCCAAAACAAAATAACAAAATCGGCCCCTTTAATTTAAACAATTGCAAATCGACCCCAAATGTACGTAAAGCTTACAACCGACTCCCCTTTTTTGAATCAGCGGCGGGGACGCTGCCGGAGACCGGAGGTAGGGCGGCGGTGGTCTTCGTCGGGACCCACAAACCGTTATGGAGGTGGTTTGACCTCAAGAAAGCCGAAAATCGCAAACTTACGTCGATTTTCTCTTCACGTCGCCCTCGTACGAAACGCCAACGATTTGGCTCCGGCGATGGTCGGGCACGCACGGCGAGGGACTGAGACAGAGATTAAACACCGTGGGCACCCTCGATTTCGAGAAATCGGTGTCGATTTCTCTGATTTTTCCAAGGTCACCCAGTTAGGGTTTCTCGACGCCGCCGCGACTTTGACCCTCGATTGCGTTGGCTACAGGTGGTCTGTGGCAGCACCTGACATCTCTGTGAATAGAGGACGCCCGAGGAGTCCAGCGGCGGTCTCCGACCCTCAAACGGAGGCGTCTAGGCGGAGGTACGTAGCTGCGAACCGGAGCCTGCAACCTTGTCGCTTCATCCTCTAGTGTTTTTTCAGCAACTCCAAGAACCCAAAAATCGGCCAGCATCAACAAAACTCGGTTACCAACCACGATAGAACTCACGCCCTAGCTCCGAATTCCCACAGACGGCGCCAGTTGATGCGGGTACGACCCCGACCAACAAAACTTTTGGTCCGAGAAAAACATTGAGGAGGAGTTAAGGTGGATCATGTGGTGAAAAGAATAATAAAATGCTAAAGATAAAATGGACATCGATTCACGTGGTTCGGATTCGAGTGAATCCTACGTCCACGGGCCGTCAAATGATGTTTATTATTAATCGAGGATGATTACACATTCAAACTCACGTTCTCTCGTATTTACAAGTGATTTCTAGCCTATAAAGGTAAAGAGATAAAAGAGAGAATATGTGTGTGTTCTTGGTGTGTTGGTGTGTGTAGAATGGATCAAGTTGGTCTTAAAATGGCTAAGGTCCCCTTTTATAGTGTGTTCCCCACACTGTGTAGTAGAAAATGACATTCATGTCCTTCTTCAGCTCTGATTGGATATTTGCAGTAGAGAATAACTTCAACTCTGTCGAACCTTGTCTTCTGCCCAAGGGCACGGGGGAGCTCAGCTCTGGTATGACTTTGTCTCTATGTGGCGACGAACTGTGTTGTGCTAAGTCCAAAGCTCCGACAAGCTGCTTGTGCATTCGGACATGGTATCTTAAACATACTCCACTTAGCGCATGAGCAACGATAATCAGTCAGCACGACCACATACGTAGTAATTCCCCTTCCACTTGCATATGGTGTATAGACCTCGGCGGATCTTGTTGCCCAATCAAAATCTCTCACCGTAAGCATTCTTGACTCCTTGTTCCATTCACGGTACTTCATTGTGGCATAGTGTGACCATGCAATGTCGTCACTCTCCATCGCTTTACATGCCTTCGGGTACCTGTCACGAAAATAAGCAACATTATGATGGAAAGTGAATTGAACAATGAAAGTGGGCGGCATGCATCGAGCTCCTTTTAAGACTCCATCCAACGCCTCCGATATGTTTGTAGTCATCAAACCACAACGACAACCACCATCGTTTGCGAACGTCCACTTTTCAGCCGGTATTCCCATAAGCCGATTCTTTGATCTCCTTAATTTTTTCCATTGGTCGATCGAAATTCTGCACCGTATGCACCATTCCCGCTCGATGGCACATGTCCTTTAGCTGTTGGCTTTTAAATTCCTTGTAGAAGTTAGATTTGATATGTCGAAGGCAGAACGATGAACACCATTAAATGCTTGTCTTTCATGTAGCCTTTCCACAGCAGACTTGATCCCATGGATGATCAGAGATTAAACAAACTTCTTCATTTTTTCAACACGTGAATATTGAGCAAATGTAAAAATCAGAACCAAGATTCACGGGTTTCTTCATCAACTATCGAGAATGCGAGGGAAATGACATGCTGGTTAGCATCAAGGCTTCCAGCAATCAACATCTTATGCTTATATTTTGTATAAAGATGAGTTCCATCCATGCACACCACCTTTCGACAATGTTGGAAACCATCCATGCAAGGTTTAAAGCTCCAGAAAACATACCGTAAAATATTTCGATTGTTGTACGTGATATGTCTCCATCTGACAATCGTGCCCGAGTTTTGTGCTTGCAGAGCTTTCATGGATCTTGGCAATTGTTGGATGGAACTCTTCCACGTACCATATACGATTCTCATCGCACTCTTTAGACCCCTCCACGCTTGAATATACGAAATTTTGTAGCTATATTTGTCCTTGATCCTTTGTATCATATCCTTTGGAAGATACTGAGGATTGGCCTTAACGACGGAAACTAGCATGTCGACAATTACAGTTGGAGATAAATTATGATGTGTGTTCGGCAATTCATTCATTAAGCACGTGTGCTCGCCAGGAAACCTAGTTATTATCTAGTAACCTTTCTTTTTTTTAAGACATGCACGTAGCCTCTAAACGCAAGTACTAATATGCTTACACGTAATGTGCCACAATGTGCTTTTACTCTCCAGTACCCGAAATTCTCTTCTTGCATGTCTGAGAGAGTAATCGCTAACTGCGGCCTTTAAATGTTCTTTGCTTTGGAAAGTCATGTTAACTTCAAGGTGGCCTTTGTTCTCTTCGTAGAAAGAACTCAGTCCGCCGTAGTCATCATCAGTTACTTCTGGAGCCATCTCATATGAATCGTAGAAAGGCAAGGATGGAAGTAGTTCTCTTTGTGTCTGTGTTGGATTTTGACCTCCAACGAGATCTTCTTCAACGTTGTCATCATCTTCATCGTCAGCCAGATCTGGTAGATCTTCTATATCACCACCAACATCAACCGCTTCGGAGTCGCTTACCTCCGGTTCATTCGCTAGCTCTTCGGGAACATCTTCGCGAACATTGTTCTGAGGAGGATCGGATGTACACTGTGGAACAATAGTTGATGGACCCACTTCGTCGAATTGAGAATGACTTTGAAAGTATGATGGTTGTTCGAATATGGGTTCTTCATAAGCGATGGTTTCATCGAGATCGAATAAAAGATTTTGTTGGACCGACTCGACGAAAAGATGCAAATAGTTGAATCCAGAATATGGATGAAAGAAGTATGCAACATCAACAACAGTTTTGACCTCTAAGAGATAATGAACAGTCCTAGAGAATTGTTCGTACTCGTTTTTTGCATAAATTTTAAGGGAGTAACTATTCTTGTCGATGCATAAAATATCGCATAGGGCAGACTGAAGCTGGGTGAAGGTTATATGATAGGGTAGTCTTTGATAGGCATAGGGTGGCGTATTGTATGAGACAACATCGCATTTTCGTAATATTTCACCTCCATAGAATATATATACTTGAATTGTAGAAGAAGACATAATTTTGTGATATGTATTTTCAGTATGGTTGTTAGTGCTCGGGAGGTTGAATTTATAGAGGGATGAAAGCATCTATGGCGGTGACGCGTTCATAAATTGAACTGGTGACGCGGTCCCTTCTACTGGTTGAAGATTAAAGCTGCAAAAATTTTAGACGTTACACCTTTATTCATCGTTATGTTGCAGCTCCAATTAAAGCTGCAAAACTTTTTGCACCTTTCACCTTTATTCATCAGTGTTGCATCTTTGATGAAAGCTGCAAACCTTTATTCATTGATTTATTATAACTAATATTAAAATAATTTATATTATTAATATACTATATATAATAATATTTATTATACCCATTTTATAATAAAATACAATTTATATTATTAATTTAATTTATTTATGTTCTTAAATAATGTAGTTTTTTTATATATTACAAACATGTTTTTTAACACTAATATAAGTAAAGTTCAAACAATTACGCAATCCCTAACATAAATATAACTAATGGCCCCAACATTGACCAGGTACGTACAAGCACGTGCCAGTGTGACACAACCGAGGCCTAGGAACTCGCTGGGTACGACGCGGAGTCAAAGCGTTTGGTTCCTCTGCTTCGATAGGCGGTGATTCCCCGAATCTGAATGGAACGGGTGAATGCGCCGGACGATTAAACGTCGGACCCCACGACGATGGCTCTCAATGAACGTTGTATCCGGGTCGTGCTGAGTTGCTGGTGTCATCCACATACCATCAGTATTGACTTGCTCGGGAATGTAAGCTTCCGAATGATCGCGTCTTCTAGAGCTACTAGCACCGTCGAGTCGAGGACGAGCTGTGCGAGAACGACTCATGCGCTCTCTAGTCGGAGACGATCTGTTCGGACTAGGATTCCGGTCACGCATACCTTGTTGTCGATCCATGGCAATCTTTTGCATCCGTTCTGCGACGTTTGCAATTCCCATGTCATCAGGCAAAGTTTGAACTCGGGCTAATATGTCCTCTGCTACGTCACTCGAGAGATAGAAACATAAATTAATAAATAAATAGATTAAGACATGGACAAATAAATTAAATCATAAAAAAATTTACCATAACGCACCAAGCAACACCGTCTCCTTTCTGAATACCTTGAGTCATGAGTCACCGTGTACGTACTGGGCGAGATAAAGCGTCGAGTAATGCGATCAAACTAGCGGTGGTAGCCTCTCCGAACGGATACATTGGTCTGCATAGGCTCGCCATGGACCACACAATCATCTATGTCGTTCCACAATGCCACCTACTGGGTACATTGCGATCTCGAGTCAAAACGTTGGCGGCCTCTATGTTCACCGATGTCATGAAGCTTAACGTGGTCAGTCGTAGGATCCTTCGGTATGTCTTATACCATGTTAAACTGGCGTAACACCCGGTCCGGATAATAAAGCTCTACGATATTAAAGAATATCAGTGGGCACTTAGACCTACACGACGGTGGCCGACAGTCATAGGGGAGCGTCGCCATTTCGGAGAGCTCGTCATTGTACGGGTTCCACACGAACTGTGCAAGGTTCAGGTTATCCTATATTTCCCGCGTCTGTCGCACGTTCGAGCGGGCCGTAGACATGAATGCCAATGACAATTTCCAGCTACAATAATCATCATTAATAAACAATAACAAAAAGGAAACTATTAAAGTCTAATAAAATGTTACTTGAGACCAGCGTACCTAGCAGCATGCGGTGGCATCGGCAGCAAGACCTCACCGTCGAGTATAGTCTCAGTCATATCGACCGCTAACGCACCAGCGAGAGGCTGTAAAGGCAGTACATGCATCCAAGCCCACACCTGAATAAATGAGATTGTAAAGATAAAATTTAATATATTCGAAATAACATGGAGAAATTAGTACATGTAATAATCTAAGCGGTCCACCAATGTTGTTTACACCGTGACATGAGGCCACACACAAGTCCTGATACAAGCATGCTAATACAGCACTGGCCCAACTATAGTTACGGACCTCAGATTGAAGAAGTCTCCATGATCCAACAGACTGAAGCAACACCTGCCAATGAAGAACTGGTACCCACACAACCAGTACGGAGGAACTCCAAGATCGGTGTGGTGATTTCTGGTGAGGTTCCAGCTGAGAAATAGAAGAATAAGGAACCTGTAAGTCCAGTACGATAAGGAGTTGCAGAAACCCCTTTGGAACTAATCCTAACGGAAATAAATGAGGAGATTGTTGAGCCACTCTACGATTTTGATGAGTGGATAGCCGTCAGAAGCACTCCGTACAGCAACAAAGTCCTCAAGAACCGGATGACAGCGGCGAAAAAGACAGAGTCCTTACTGATGGCGACTCTGAAGATAACATCGGTTTGGGACATACTACACTGAAAGGAACTGTACCGGATATATCTCACTATACCGGAACTACAGGGATATATCGAGGTTAGGTAAAACTCTCTAAAGAATGATAAGACTGTAGCCCTAGAAATGAAGATCATCAACCATCTTGAGCGCGAACAAGCCAGACTGGTGCTGAGATACAGAAACCTATCTCCACCAGAACTCATATATACCGGTCCATCTTCATCTCAATTGGGCGGCTGCGGACTTGGAGAAAATCATGAACATCTTGCCCTGATCAACACAGAGGAACCGGTCGCTGAAGTTCTTGAACAACGACCGCCAACTGATCTCATTGCCTCAACGACCAGAGAAGTAACCGAAGTGCTTCTATTGACCGGTACTAACCAACAAGATAAAGACACTCAAATACCCGTTGAACCGGTAGCCACGACGGTGTCAACGGCAGCAGTTCCTGAGGAACCTGAACTTGAGAGTGCGACTCTAGCCCTGATTGAGGCCGAAGTGCTAGCAATCGCCAGACAAGTTAAACAGTCAGTTGAGGAGGCGGAATCCATATCAGAAGAGGCTCACATCCAAGACGACATTGTTGGAGAACCAGTTTCCAAAACGCCTCTTGAAGTTGCAACGATAAATCCGGAACTCAGTCCGGTTAGAGTTGAAGAGGTTGCTTCTTCACCAGAACCGAGCCCAGTTCGCATGGAAACTGCTCTAGTCTCTTCTCTCAGAGTCTCAAAAATTCCCAAAGACTTTCTACCTCAATAAGAACCGGTCCCAAACCCAGCCTTGACAGTTGCTATTATACAACCCGAGCCCAGTCCAATTCAAGCAGGTTCCGCTCCTCAAAGTCCAGCTCGCATGCAATCAGGTCCAGACTCTACCCCAAAGGTCCACGCTATAATTGTTACTCCGGTACCAGCAACAATGGATAACTTACAAAAGGATCTGGCTATTGTTCGAGGAGTTCAAGGAGCAAACCACCACATTTAGAGAAAAGTACAACACCTCAAGTTAGAACAAACGACCAATCACACTGAGCTGATGAAAAGTGAGCATGTTCTACTTGAGAAACAAACAACCATAGGAAACCGAACTAAAGGCCCAACTCGATGCTGTTTCTGCACAATTGGCCCAGGTGGTTGCTCACCTCTCTGACGTTCGAACCGGTCCAAGTGGTGACAAAAAGGGGGAAATCGGGAAAAAGTCACATACCGGTTTGCGACATCATTCTTCGAGGAATCAGAAGTCAGCCTAGATCACCACATAAATCAGGCAGGATGCAGCAACCCTCTCCACCTCAATCAAGTAGACCAAATACCGTGTCTACACTACGGGTACGGCAGATTGACCCGAAGAGAGCAAGGTAGGAAGAGATTTTGATACCGAACGAGCTGTTGCCTTCAATGGGGAGCATGACAATGATCGAAGCACGCCCGTCAAAATGAATCTACAACCCTCAGACATTAAGGATGATTGCTTGTAATCTAACGAGGGAATCAACTAGGTCAACTAACAGTGATGCATGATCAAAAACTGGCGAGGCTTGCTACGACCAAGACTCAGAAGGAACTGGTGCGGGCTGCTAAGGGAAGAAAACCTGATTAAATGTTGCTGCTACTCGAGAAGACTGGACTAGGGGATAGGACCGGTTGTAATTAATTTGTAATAGTTCAAAATCTTTTTGAATGAAATACAAATTTCTTACATACTGTCTGTTTCCTTTAAGTTTGTCAACCACCAAAAAGGGAAAATTGTTAGGAGTCAGACCGATAAAGAGTTAGACCAAGTTGAGTTTTGGCGTTTACAAATCTTTTAATAATAAGACGACACCGATATAAAGGAAACCGATCCACTACAGCAAGCCAATACCGAAGTATAAACGATGCCGGTCTATTGATGCTAAACCAGTACTAAAGCAGAGAAAGATCTGATCGATATAGTATCTCAGAAAGCAACTGACCGATCTCCATACCATTTTGACAATTCAAATAAAATAATACAAGAACAAGTAAAAGAGATCTTCAGTACAACAACAAATATTGGGAGAGTCAAAGCACTTGCACAAAAGAAGATGTATAGACAATTCTGCTGCAAGACGGTGCAAGACTGCAACTTCGCCATTGAAGAGATAACTTCAATGCGGTCCTCCTCGCTCATTCAAGGCTTTTGTCCACACCTATGCAACAGTCACCGATCAAGTCTCGTGTATAAATACAAGAGATTCAACATCTTTGAAAGGTGTGAAGAACACAACTCAAGCATTCAAATTTCAAGCAATAAAACAGAGCAATCTCAAGTTCAAACACTTCAAGCTAGAGTTAGCACGAGTGTAGTCATGTTCTGTGCATTTTTCATCACAACGGACTGTAAGAAGTTGTTGTGCTAGGTGGACTGTAAAAGGCTGCCTAAGAGTGTGTACTAAGAGTTTAGCTAGCTGAATATAACTTAGAGAGTTATAGTTGTGTAAGTCTAGCTAAGAAAAGTTGTATACTCGTGTGTATAAATCGAGTCTTCTAATGGTACCTTCCTTGCGAGGAAAAAGGAAAGACGTAGGAGATATTGCTCACAACTTCCACAAATAAATCTTGTGTTCATCCAAACTACTCACCACTTACACTCACCATCCATTCACAGCTTAAACCGGTCAGAATTCCGCATCAGACCGGTCAAGTGCTTGATTCAGTACATTCAGAAATGAAAAAACGAAATATTGCCCAAGTGTTCATTCAACCCCCTGTAAACACTTAAACCGATCCTAACATAATATTTATCTTATTTTAATAAAAAAATTCATACACCTCGTTAGTTTATATAGATAGGCTTGAAAATTTCATTTATATGAGCAATATTTTCTTAAATATATATAAAAAATGATTACTTCTTAAATTTCACTTTATAAGTTAACATTGTTGTGGATTTTTCATATAATATATAATATATATATATATACAAATACTAAACCAACTGTAATATTTATATAATTTCGTTAGTATAATGATTAATAGTTACTAGCACCCTAAACCCTAAGGTTGACAACAATCCTTACAATATGCAGTTCCAATTTCGGGGTCCTTTTTACTTAATTCGAGGTCGAAAAAATTCCATGTACGTCGGAGGAGTCGGTTCCACGTCATCGTCCTTGTGTGCTCCCCAAACGCATATTCGGCACCCAAAGAACCTACAAAATCAAAAGTACTGTCGTTCGTATTTCCCGATGACGATGTTATGTTAGTAGAAAAAATCTGTGCGTGGTATGTGTAAATTGT
The DNA here is from genome assembly GCA_028392965.1 of Lindernia subracemosa. Lineage (NCBI taxonomy): Eukaryota > Viridiplantae > Streptophyta > Magnoliopsida > Lamiales > Linderniaceae > Vandellia > Vandellia subracemosa. The sequence goes on along the minus strand of JAQPCC010000020.1, from coordinate 669,773 downwards.
ATATAAAAGTGTGTGTAAGTGTGTGGTTTGTATATAAAAGTGTGTGTGTGTGTAATGTGTAATAAAAATAATATTATAACTATTAATGATTAATGAGAGTATTAGAGTGTGAATTTGAGAGAAAATGAGAGAATTTGGTGTGAAAAAATGATGAAATTGAGCCCTTATTTGTAGAATTTTCGATTAGGGATTTAATTGAAAAAAAAAAAGTTGCATTCAAAATACAAATATATATATATATATATATATATATATATATATATATATATATAACACGGCTATAAAGCTGTTGCATTACTCAACGGCTATTATAGCTGTTGCGGTTCCGGTTCGGCATCATAACTGTAACTGAAAACCGCTGTTCCACGGTTATAAAATGCCGGGAACCGGCACAACACACTACAAGTGTGCCGATGCCGGCTTCGGAAACTGTCTCGCTGCGGTTCCAAAATCCCTGTGCGGGAACGGGGCGATTCCGAGTCGAACCACCCCGTTGGCCATGTCTAGTTTTAGTAAGTCAAAACTCTTAAAACGTTTGTTAGGTTAAATTTATTGTTTTAAGTAATTCAAAACTCTTAGAACGTTTGTTAGGTTAAATTTATTGTTTTTTGTGGATTTTTAAAATTATAATAATAAGACTTTAATTCTGCCTGCTTATAGGTTATGTGGTTGCTTCATCTAATAGAGGTTTGAACCGAATTAAAATCAACAAATATATTAAAGGTTTATAGATTAATTTCATATAAAAGGTTGCACTTACACTGCATTTTATACGGAGAATTCGATAAGGAAAAGAAAAGAAAATGTGTAGAGGTCCAATGATTTTTAGCGTGAAGTCTAATTGTTTGATGTGCTAACTTATTTTTCCAACACGCCCTTAAGTTGCGTTTGGTATGCAGAATTCGACAAGGAAAGGAAATGAAAAGAAAAGAAAAAGTGATGAGATACATTTATCGAAGCGTGAAGTACAATTATTTGATTCGCTAACTCGGTTTTCCGTCGTGCTTTTCACACACAAATCCGCATGCCAAACGATGTTTCAACATTTACCACTAAACTCATTTTATCCCATTATATACGTTTGCAAATTATATAGATTATCGCAATTCTCAAACATGATTAATCTCACAACTCTTCACATGTATTTGGAAAATAAGATCACATAGAAAGTCCAAAAATAAAAGTGGTAATAAAGATAAGAAAAAAACTGCAAGAAATTTCGTCGAGAAAACAGAGTGAAACAAATCAGCTCAGGCAGACCTTATGAATCGCCCAGATAACAATCTGATAAAAAGGGAATAACATTGCGATTACGACATACATGGAGAACCAGACCGATTCATTTAGCTGTTTGGCATGTAGCGAATTGGCCTTCTGAATCGCGGAGCTTTGCTGCATTGCATAAAAGGCAAGACACGACAATTAAGCACTGAAGAATATAAAATGATGATAAGGTTGTTTGGAGAACAGAACTCACCCATAGCCATAAGGAGAATAGACATAAGGGGTACGGAATCCCATGTAAGGATTATATCGCCTACCACGATGCTGCTTCATCCCGGGAACATTTGTCCGTTTCTCCATAACCTTCATTTATTAAAAAGAAAAGTAATAAATACATAAACCAACCACTCGAGAAAAATGAAGAAAGTTTTTTCCAAACCTTTAGTTGACGCCCATGAAGCTCGGATTCGTTCAGTTGCAAAGCCTCTTGAACAGCTTCTTGTTCCAGGAATTCAACGTAGGCAAAGCCCTTGGGCTGCCCAAACTTATCAGACAAGATGGTCACACGATTGACCGTTCCACATGCTTGAAAGTGCTGCTGAACTTCCTCGGGGGAGCATGCATAGTCCACCTTTAACCAATGGTTGAAAACGAATTAATTCATAATCTATTCTCTTGTCCATCTAAACTTCCAAAACATACCCACGACTTGAGTCGTCGAGTAGTCAGTATGATTGCAGTATATAGTGTTTTATTGATTAGGAAACGCAGCAATCTAAACATGACATGCATCTCCCTACGTAAAATGGTGCTTCACATAAAGAAAGAAAAGGTCATGTCAGAGTGATAATACTAAAACACCTCATGTTCCCAAACCTGAAGCAACATCTGATCTGTGCATCTAATTAGCTGTGTGATCAGCAACTGAATGGCCACTGAAATCGGTCGCAACTCCATATGAGCTCCACTCTTCAGAAGCATCTCACAAAACATAGGGCTCCATGTATCTATCATATTGGCTACATATGACATCTAGGTTACAAACTAGGCTTCTCAATCAATTCCTTCTTTTTTTTTTTTTTCTTTTTTCTCAGTATTCACTTTTTTTTCCTTCCTTTTCCCCATTTTTCATTCTCGAGATTTTCTTTCTAAATTTTTTTGCACTTTTTTCTATGGGGGAAAATAGTTTTCTTTTTTTCTCATAACATATATGATGCTTTTTTTCCTCTCTTATTTTTTTCAACTAGTTTGTAACTTGTTCACAATCTGATCATATGCAGATGCAGAGAAGTTATCAAGCAAGCATTAACACAACAAGAACTGCTTTGACCAACTTTACATAGGGTCCAATGCTACTCATGGATGGACACCCTGCAAACATTAAACCAATAAATCTAATAATGCACTAAATAGTGGATTTAATTGTAATTTATATATTAACTGTAATGCCCATACAAAATTCAAATTCTTTCCCCATAATAAACTAAGGTAGAATTTACAAGCAAGGTTTCATACACCATATTCTTTCAAGTTGAGTGCTAGCCTTTTTTTATCTCCGATAGGGAAATTCATGATAAGGTTCAGACGTTAAGACTACTTTATTATTACTTTCCCGATTACAAAGGATGAATGGTGGAAGTCCTTGTTATTACATACTTCTAGTTGAGTAGTTTATATTTCCAGTCATAATAGTGTAAAACCAAAATGAACTTCTGAATTTCATAATTTTTATATGCCTATTTTTCTGGGAAAAGCACCTGAAAGTTGCCCTATGTCATGACAAAAAACCCTAACCCAGTATTTTCCCACACAGCAGATATATTCAAGATGAATATTACATTATTAGTTTATAAATGCTCTTTCCTAGAAATAAGTGGAAGTTATTGATGTTAAGCATATATGCAAGCACATGACACAGAAAATTTAGCAAGATATCATGCAAATGAAAAGAACATATCAAATCAATAGCGAGAGAAACCAAGACATATTGAAAATGAAGAATATCAACTCACATTTCCAACAAAAACTGATCGAGCATCCGCCTCTTCCTTGGTCACCTCAGAAGCAGTGGCATTAGAAGGATCTACAGGACCAATAAAAAAGAGAAAGTGTTATGATGTACATATTATTATGATATGATGTCATAAAGGAAAAAATGCAACTAGAAGAACTACAGGAATTCCCTAAAAATAACAGATGCTATGCTCATACACATCCAGATAATCTAGAGCCACGTCTGTAAGACTATTTTAATTTTAGTGTTAGAAGAATCAGAATTTGCATAGGTAGTATTCTCCTTTCATGATATATTTTTCGCATGAACATCACCAATAGACACCTAACCTCCTCCTGATATAAAAACATTATAAAACCAAATCATCATCCATCAAACAAAGAGCCACGCTAATAAACAATCTATCCAGCCCAGGCAAGGAATCATCAACACATTCATACTGCAATGAAGAGAGTCAAAAACACAAATTTGACAACGGTTTCACAAATCTACTTCATATAAGCCTAAATTCAGCAGTTGCCTATTTCTATTATTTTCCATTTATGCTAATACGCTGTGAGAGGCTATATAATCGTTCAATACCTTCCGACGTCACAGAAAACATACAATTAAACAACAAATTTAGATGTCAAGGGAAAAAAGGAAGGATAACTTCATAAGCCGCCTAAAGTATCTATTCAAGGTTAGAAAATTACACTGGAAACATAAAATTGAAATGAACAGCTGTAATAGATAACAAAAGAAATAGAGAAACCTTGAACAGCGCCCATCTCCTTCTCTACTTTTGCCTGCATCTCGCGCAAAGCGGCGGCTTCGTCCTCCATTTCCTTCAATCGCTTCTTCATCTCGTCCAATTCCTAATCATAACGAATATGATAATTAATTGACACCGAGAGATATCAAATGCAGAGAAAATTATTAGCCCTACCTTAGCAGCTTCTTCGGGAGCGGCCATGAGCATGTCAACATCGGCTTGAATCTCATTCTCGTTGGGGATATCTCCGCCGTAAACCTCATGCTCTTCCGCCATCTCTCTCACAATCCACTAACCAAAAGTGACAAATTAGGTCAACGGATACGGCTTTATACTATGGGTAAATTATTTCGATCGATTCTTCTTAAATATCATTTCCATTATTCTTTCCTGTTATAGTACCGATTGACGAATTTCTTCCTCTTCAATACCTAAAACGATTTTTTTAAGGTTGAAAAGACAAAAATAACCTTACTTCAGTATCAACAAAACTGGATATCATACCAACTGTTGTCTCTATTATACTAATCATTAACAATATTATACCAATAGAATTGAATATTATACCAATTGTCATCGATTATGCAAAAAATAGTAGTTATATCTACTTGTTTTAAAAAAATAGCAAGATGAGACATCATGGTAAAAACAACTTTCACAAGCCAACAACGACACTTTTGATCACATACTTTGAATATGTCAACATAAATACCAATAGTAGTTACCCGATCAACAATAATCATTTGTGTTTCTCTTCAAGTTATTGTTTTACTCTCTACATAATGGTTGTCCATACCATCCGTTTTATAGCCAAACTAAATTTCATGATGATGACAAAATTTAATTTGTGTTAGGAATAGCATGTTAAGTCTCCAACCACTAATTAATTGAATGGGTTCATTTTTAGATTTGGTGGAGATTACAATAGATTGCATTTGCTAACTTTTGTCATGTTTGTCTTTAATTTGATAGACACATGCATGGTCAATTTAATGAATACATGTGATAAATTCGTAAATAGAAGTGAAAGTGGGAAGATGAACCCATTCATATACGACAGTAATGTCAAACTTAAGTCATGAGATTGATTAAAAGTATCGTTGTTGGCTGATATATGATTTGATGTTTGGTTATTGTAGTTGGGATAAGTTACGCTTTGCAGATTTCACCATTTCTAATACTGATTCACACGATTTTCTAGAATTGGTAAACGACTTACCTACGCTAGCCTTATTCTGACCAACTACTTCGAAGGAGGTTAGTATTGTGTAAGGACAATAACGCTTCTCTATGTTATCCCGTATTTCCATTATTTGATCATGACAAATCCATGTTCGGAAGACATCCTAAAATACAGATAGTAATTGTAATTGTTCGATAACAAACGGCTAAATGCATATATCTATCACCATTTTTCAGCGAAATAACATTATTGATTAGGTTAATGTGACATTACTTGAGTGTGCGAATTTAATCAAAAATCGCAGCACCCATATTCAAATATTAGCAATTCCTAAATAAGTAAACTTTTATGTATCATACAACATATTAAGAACTATGCTTCTTCAATCGAATAACTTGCAATAAAGTTTTGATTATCATGAATTTCTTAAACTCCAATCAAAGCATTCCTCAAATCCCTAGCAAAGTGTCATAGATTTTGAAAAGAAATCAAAATACTCAAACACACAAGGAAATTGGTTGGTTGAATCCGAAAAGGCCTATTCCCACGAGTCTAGCCTAGTGATTGGGACGATGCAATGTCATCTTTTTGGTCACGGGTTCGAATTATGTGACTATCGTTGTTTGTGAGATTTGAGGTAAGTCATATGAACCAGGGAGGAATAGTCCCGCTGGAAACCGTGATCGTCTCATAGCCGAAAGTGAGGTTTAGATTCATTTCAGACTAAACTTAATAGAAGTGTGGGAACTACAGTGGCGTTGCGGGGATACCTTTCTGACTGGAAAAAAAAAAATAAAGCCTAAAAAAAACGTTCGATTTTAACAATAGAGTGCACAGTTCAACCTCTCATCTCAACCAATCGGCTATCGGTGATATCCCCATCCAATCACGGGGCCTCAGTATTTTATGTGGCAAGTAAAAGTAAATCATTACAAAATTAATACAGAAATCGAAGTCCACTCCCACTCTCTTTGCCCCAAACACACCTCATTGTCTCTCTCTAACCCAAAGCAAGTCAAATTTCACTCTCGGAAGCCTAAGAGCATCTCCAATCCCACGCTAGACTGGACAAATAGCGTTGAAGTTCCTCCAATGGAACTTCAAACGCAACTGCTTCTAGCGGGATGAACAGTGCTCCTCTATCTGCAGCGGGGCACTGTTCACCCCTTAACTCTATTTTTTTTTTCAGTTTCCTTTATTATTTAATTTAGATGATTAGGGATTCTTATATTTTTATCATGTTTATTCGATTGAGTGTTGGGAAGAAGATAATGGTGGAATGAGAGAGAAGATTGATGAGATTGGGTTTATAATATTAATAATAAATAATTTTTAACTTTATTTATAAAAATATATTCGAATGTTTATATGATAATTTGTTAAAAATATTATATGATAATTTTGTTTAACTATAAAATAGATTATTATTATTATTATTATAGATTATTTAAATATAAAATTAAGTAAATAAGCTAATTAAAGAAAATATATTACATTCATATAGTCATTAGATTAACCAAATTAAATATTACAGAAGAAAAAAATTTAAATTACACATACTAAAATTTAAATTACACATACAAATTAAATATATTATTAAATTTATAATATATTTTTCTAATGTAATATTATTTAACGTGCTTCAAAAAATTTTATGATGATTTTATTTAACTATAACATAAATAATATATATTATTTTCATAATATAAATGAATATGAATGGAATATATTGAGAATATTCTATATAGTAATAAAATATAGTGGAGATGGTTGAAGTTTAATGATACTCTTCAAACTCTATATATGGAGTAATTGTATTGTATCTAACTCTATATATAGAGGGATGGTGGGAGATGGCCTAACCAGCAATGGCCTCCACCCGCGATGAGTACGCTTACATGGCGAAACTAGCCGAGCAAGCCGAACGCTACGAGGAAACGGTAGAGTTCATGGAGAAGGTCGTGTCTTCCTCCGACGACGAACTCACAGTCGAGGAGCGGAATCTCCTTTCCGTCGCCTACAAGAACATTATCGGTGCTAGGCGCGCATCGTGGAGGATCATATCATCGATCGAGCAGAAGGAAAAGTGTAGGGACATTATAATCGACCGACTCGATTTTGACCGACCAAGATACTTGCGACCCACAATATAAAACGTATAGACGGATAAAGAGACAAGAAATGTAACGTGGTTCCAGTCCAATTCGATGTGAATTGAACTGTACGTCCAAAGAACGAGCCATTCATTGATCTCTTTTCGAGTGTTTACAAGTTTCTCATCTTCCTCTTTTAGATTACAAAATGAAAAAATCTACTTACACACTCATGTTACAATGAATCAATCCGTCGTTCTATCTCAGAGTCTCTCTTTTTTTTTTTTTTGGTGGCTTAGTTCGAATGAGTCGAACTGCAAGTCAGGTTATAGAGCAGTTTCTGTTTTATGCTTTCTAACGTTCAACATAATTAACTGCTCATTATTAAACTACATGATGGAAAAACGTTTGTGGCAGCAACATACATCTTTCTCCAAAAACTTAGCTTTGTTGTCAGTGTCAAGTGCACGTTTCAGCATCATCGCTGAATCTGCACCACTCTGTATAGGCTCCTCATTGTCCGGGACAGCAATCTGAGGCCTTCGACTTCCTCGTCTGAAAGCTGCCAAGGTTTTCACAAAAGCAACAACCTTTCTCTTCAAACTCGTCTTCAAACGTTACTAACTTAAGTTAGTATTCTCCGTGGGTAATCGAATCTTCTGCCCAGTAGAATTCCCGACCCACGCTCACCGCGCCAAAGAGAGCAGAGGCAACGAAGCTCTCGTTTCAGCCATCAAAACATACAGATCGAAGATCGAGACCGAGCTCTCCGGCATTTGCGATGATGGTATACTGAAGCTTCTTGACTCAAAGCTCGTAGGATCAGCGACAGGTGGTGACTCGAAGGTCTTTTACCTTAAGATGAAGGGCGATTACTATAGGTATGTATCTCGCGGAGTTTAAGATTGGTGCTGAGAGAAAGGAGGCGGCAGAGAATAGGCTCGGTGCTTATAAATCTGCTCAGGTTAGGCATACATAAGATTTATTAGCTTATCTTCGTTTGGTCTCGTATATTAAAAGTTAATTTGCTGTGATTTGCTTTACTGTTTTCACCTTTAATCATTGTCCTTCTGCCAATTTTCTGAAACTTTGTGTATCTCTGCTAGGTTTTGGATTTAATTGATGATGTTTTTGGCTAATTGTGCGACTGTATATATAATGAGGAAACTGTTTCTTGTGAATTTTTCTCCCTTTGTTCAGTTTATGTTTATCGTGAATTCTTTTTTCTGGATTGCTTCCCCTCGGTTTGGTACGTGGAAAAGACCAAGGAAAACAATTGTACCATTACACCTTTCCTTTTCTTTTCCACATTAGAATCTTTATTCCAAATGAAGGCTTAGATTTTTTTTTTCTTCTGGGTTGTTTCAGCAAGATAATGTAGACTCTATTCATCAGTTAGTTATAACCAGTGATTTTTCAAATCAATCCTGCAGGACATTGCAAATGCTGAGCTAGCCCCAACCCATCCCATCCGTCTTAGGCTGGCGCTCAACTTCTCCGTGCTATACTATGAGATCCTCAACTCTCCCGACCGCGCTTGTAATCTCGCCAAACAGGTCGGTCAGTGGACAACTTTCAAGAATGCACCTACGCTGACTTGACGTTAATGAATGCTAATGTGGACATTCTCAAAGTTCCCAGAATACATTTTGATTCATATGCTCATTTCTTGATAATTTTGTTCTCAGGCTTTTGACGAGGCGATTGCTGAGTTGTACACTCTCGGAAAAGAATCGAGGACAGCACTTTGATCATGCAGCTTCTTCGTGGCAACCTCACTTTGTCGACATGCAGGTAAAAAAATCCGTAAACTCTCATCTTGCTTGCTTACGGATTATGAGTCATCTGTTATCCTTGCCGTAACTTTTGCAGGATGATAACTCTGAGGAGATCAAAGAATCTCCAATGCAAGAAGAGTAGTAACTTCTCTTTTCCTTCTTACATAATGTTGTATGTATCTATTCTATTCTATTATATTAATGGGTTGTCAATTTTTTTTTATATTTACCAATTGATCCTTTAGCTTTTTATTTATTTCGATTATATCCTACAAATTATTCTCTAATCATTTATATACTTTAAAACAATTCTTAAAATTTAATTAAATTTTATATATTAAACATTTAAATTATAAATAAATCTTAAAATATAAAATGATATTATATGTATCTATATATTAGAGCACACGCATTGAATGTGCTTGGAATACTAGTTTGTATTATCAATGGTGTCGGTTTGAGGTTCTGCTTCTTTTTGTTATCTTGAATTTAATGTCCAACGTTTTGTCTATGATATTGATGCTTCCTCGAGATTAATTCAAAAGTGTGGTTACTGTAGATGGAGGTTCATCTTCTATACAAATAAAATATATTTTTTAATTATAAAATAAAATTTTATAATTAAAATATTTATATATAAATAAAATTAAATATTAAAAAAAAGTCCTAATTGGGCCTGCAGACCGTCAGGCATTTCTGGCCTGCCGGGCTTGTTGGGCCGGGCCAAAAGGCCCTCTCTTGTTTCGGGCTCAAAAATTGTATGTCCAAGCCCGCTTTTTTGGGCCAGGCTGGTAATCGGCTTAGGCCCAAACTTTCACCTCTAATTAGGGATGAAAAAATTGTAAGACCCTCTACCCATACCCATAAGATCATACACATTGAGTTCCATCCAATTAAATTTAATGGTATGGATCTGACCCACCTCCAATCAAATTAATTATGGGCCTTAAGTGAGTATTATTCATTTACCCATTTTACCGAAATCAAGCCGTAATTATTTTATTTCTCCCACTCTATTCTCTCTCTCACACATCTTGCAAATCACTCGTCCTTCGCCGATCCGACGTTAGCCAATCGCGGACCGTCGTCTTCATTCACCGATTCTAATGGTTATTTTTTTTTCTAAAATTTTATACACTAAAAAACCTGCATTTAGAGACGCACGAATCCGTCGCAAAACGTTTGTTTACGACAGAATCTGTCATTCACCAAAAATCCTCTTCGGAAAAAAAAATCGTTTTGCAACTTTTGCGTCGGAAAACTCTTGTCGCAAAAATGTTGTTTGCAACTTTTGTGACGGAATATCCGACGGATTTTGGGTCGTAAATATTATAGACATTTATGCCGTCACAATTTGTGACAGAAAATCGGTAGTGAAATTTCCGTCGCAATTATTCGTCGTAAATTTTTGCGACGGAAAAATCTTCGTACGGTCCGTCGCTTTTTGTGAACACTTTTGCAGTGGTAATTCTCAAACATGTGAACTAGGGGTGAAAGATGAGCTGAGCCGGCTCGAGCTCATATTTGTCGAGCTCGAGCTCACTCATGAGTGCTCGAAAGCTCTCGAGCCGGCTTGTGAGCTTTTTTTTCTTACTTTTTTAAAATATTTGTATGTTTTTATTATTTTTTATTAAAAAAGCTCGAGCTCGACGAGTTTCGTGAGCTCGAGCTCGAGTTCGAGCTCCGTTAGCTATAATCGACTCGAGCTCAGAGCTGAAAAGCTCGATGAGCTTGAGATGAAAGGCGAGCCCGAGCCTAAAAATTTAGCTGAGTACGGCTCGTTTACACCCCTAATGTGAACAATTAAAAACCTTCGTAATTACATCATCTTATTTAGAGCTTTATCGACTAAGATATCATCGTTATCGTTATATAAATTAATTCTACTAAAAGATGTATTGACTTATCTAGTTAATGTTCCATTAAAAATTAAAGATCCGTTTAATACCTAATTAAAACCCGTTTACACGTAATGGATTTGGGTCTACCCAATTATTTGAGACACATCAAACTCGTTCACCCCGTTAGACACAATTGGGTTTTGGTCTGGATCTAGGTGGGTATGTTCAGACCCTACCCATTGCCATCTCTAACCATGACCTCGCATTCACCGTTCAAATTTTGATGGCATAACATCATAACTTGTAAAGGTGATATGAAAGAAAAATCAAACAGAAACCGCATTCACAAGTACGGGCCAATTACTTTTCTTGGATATGGAAAGATAAAATTCATTTTATATATTATAATATTGTTGTTGAGTTTCCAAAATATCCATTCGGATATGGCCCACTCCTATAAAACATCAAATCCATCCATGCTAATTGGGCAAGATTATTACTCCAACCAATGCTACTAATTCGGAAATGACTAAAACACCCCTTAATATTAAAATCCTGAAAACAATTTACAATTTCCACGTTAAGAAAAACACCTCAAATATGTCAAGTTCTCCAACAACGGCGATAAATTGCCCGATCCCTTTGAACATTAGGGCAATGATTTTCATGATTTCGCAATCACATAGAACTTTGTGGTCATTCTAGATCAACAGGTGGTGATCAAGCTCCAAGAAATTGTCAGAGGTGGATCAAGTGTGATTTATGACAAGAATAAGACTTGGAGGTTGGGAACTCTATCTAATAAATATTCCGTCGTCTCTCGCGTCCAAATATTCCAAAGCCTCGTTAATTTTCAAGTCGATGAGAATTTGGGTATCATTTGATGATTCCATAGATGGAAACCTAATGTTTGATGAGTTCAACTCTGCACGCGAGGCAACCTAGTGCCCACCGCGAGCTTCACTCTCGGCCCAATGTATCTTTGATATATATCTAGGGCCAATAAGTCTCAGAAGCTTGCGTATCACATGAGGGTTTCTCCGTTGGAGGTTTTTTTTTATTTGTTTTGGTTGATTGCCGAGTGGTTGGTTATGTGGTGCGCGTGTGGGTTATTGGGTTGTGTTTGAAAGTATTCAAAAATTAATATTTTTTCTCCTTTTTGGCAATGTACTGGGATCTTTTCCTGTGTGAATTGGTGGATGTGCTGTTAAATTGGTGATTAAAGGGTGAATTGTTGTTATTACTTCTATTCTCTTTAATGAAGCAATGTTTTAATAATATTAATGTTCACTTGCCAGCATATGGAGTAATATGCATCTAAACACATGAAAAATCGTTCAACAGTGAAGGATTTGTGTTTGATGGCTCGTTCCCACCTCAGTTAACTTGTCTTTCTGAGTCGGATGACAGATAGATTTCTAAGTTAATTTTACTTCTTGATATGTATGCTAAATGTGGAGAAATCGAAACAACTTGATAGGTTTTCGAGTTCATTTTGTTTCGAAATGTGGTGTGTTGGATATGTTTACGAATAATAATTATGCTGAAGAAGGATTGTTATTTTTTAATCGAATGACGGCACATCTTGTGAGGGTTAGATTTGTAAATTTATAAGTCATTCATGAGATAATATATTTCTTATCTTGGTCAGTAAACACGATAGTAATCTAATACAATGTGGTTAAAAATGGAAATTGAACAGTCATACTGGATAAAAAGCTAGATTATAAAATATTATTGTCTCAAGATAAAAACTATTGAGCACTTTCTTATCTTGAAAACTAAAGGCAGCCTATGGCTATTCGATCATGCAAGCAGTTTTAGCATGTTAATTAATTAAATATGTTTAACTAAAAATAATAATAATAAAATAGGAAATTCCCTGATTAATGGTCATTATGTTTTTTTGGTCTAGTTTACTAGGGTGGTTTATCTCCCTGATGGGCAAGAACAAACAAACTTGGCTAAATTTAAGTATGTGTATCCATTGGATGATAGCGATAGATTAGAGACGACATCGCTATCATTCGAAGCGAAACGATTTGATATAAATGGATTTCGTCTTTCTCCACTTCATCCCTTTTCCCTCTTTTTTTCTTGTCGCAACCTTGCATCCATACATCAAATTCTAGAAGCAAAAATATTATAGAATTAGTTCACTCTGATGTTTGGCAGTTACTGGTTTCATCACATGGAGGAGCAAAGTATCTAGTGTCCTTCATCGACGATTACTCAAGGAGATGTTGCGTGTATATCATCAACAATAAGGAAAGATGTGTTTGCAACCTTCAAAATTTATAAGGCTCGGATCGAGCTTGATACAAGAAAGATGATCAAGTGTTTAAGGACGACTAATGGAGGAGAATATACTAGTAAAGAATTTGATAGCTTTTGCAAGCGGGAAGGCATCAAAAGACATTTCACTACGACGTATACTCCCCAACAAAACAGAGCGATAGAGCAGATTCTAAAAGAGTCATGTTAGGACTGCATTTCTGGATAACCCTTTCTCGGCAAAAGCAGTGAACACCGCTTATTACGTGATCAACTGATTAATCTTCGACAACAATTGATCAGAAGACGCTGATAGAAATGTGGACAGGAAAGTTAGTGGATTTTTTCACACTCCATACATTCAGAATTCTTGTGTATGTGATGTACAATGCCCAAGAAACTACAGTATGGGATCCAATATGTGGGAAGTATTTGTTCTTGAAGTATGCTGATGGTGTTAAGGGGTATCGCCTGTTGGATCCCACTGCACACAAGATTCAGTAGGAAAGTTATCTTTTTAGAAGATATACTAAAGGGAGAAAATGATAGCACTATAGGAGAAAACTCAAAGACTACAACAGTTCAGGAGGAAAGGAAGTCTCTTGAAGAGGTTCTTCTGAAGCAGTATCGTAACATGCAGTGAGAGTAATGAGTCAGTAAATGGCGAATCGGGGCAGGAAGCATTTGAACACAGTAAAGACGATCTTGCATTATGTCAAGGAACCCCATATGATTCATTATATTATGAAGGATCAGTCTTTGTTGTTAGAGGATATGTTAACTCGGATTATGCATGTGATATTGACAAGAGCAAATCTACTAGAGATATGTGTTCACTCTTGCTAGCGGAGCCATTTGCTGAATATCGAAACTTCAGTCCGTTACCACGACGTCTACAATTGAAGCAGAATTTATTGCAACTACGCATGTTAGTAAATAAGTAAATGGTTGAAAATAATCATGGAGGAATTTAGAAACGAACAAGAAAATATTTCTATGTTCCGTGTCAATCAGAGGACCTTGCATCTAGCAAGGAGTCTTACTTCTCATTCCAACTCAAAAAAACATACGAGTCTAGTATCACTTCATTCGTGAGAAAGTAGACGAGGGTACTGTAGATATGAAGAAGATTGAAAGACAACCTAGTCGACTATTTGACAAAGGCAATCAACAGTGATAAGTATATATGGCGTCATTCATCAAGTGGCGCAACAGAGACAAAAGCAACGTAAAAGGTAAGGAGGAAAGAATGTGTGAAGATCCGATTGATCCTCAATCAAATCTTCAAGTTAGAGATTGTAAAAAATGCCAGTTGCATTAATTACAAGAAATGATAGGTCATTATCAAATGTAGAGAAAGAGAAGAAATTTGCATATTTTTTGGTTTTCATCCGTCGAATGATTACTCAAAGGAAATGTGCTTCATTAATTTTTCTTTTGTTTGCATAGGTAATCAATGCAACCGTTTGCCTATAAATAGTCCTTCTGAGACGAAGCAAAAAAATCTTATTGAAGAGAAATAAAAGATAGATTGAGTGGAGAGAAAATAATATAGAAAGTTGTGAGGAATTTTCTCTCAAGGTAAAGAGAGATTGGTAAAGAGAGATTGTGAGCGTTTTCTCATTTACAGATTAAAAGGGTGTAACTCCTATATTTTCTAATAATGAAATTTTTTTTTCCTTGCCCGTGATTTTTACCATGATTTATTCAGGGGTTTCCACATAGAAAAATTTGTGTCCATTTTTTTTTTAGTTGCTCAAATATTTAGTTATGGTGTTATTCGACTGGTTCCATGTCCTCAACAAATTCTACGACGGTCTAGGATATAATGAGATCCATCGAATTACAGACTTATCTCTTAGTAAGTAGATGCAAACGAAGTAGTCTGCTCATATCTCAAATTGAAAAGTTGGAAGTATTGGATTTTTTTTCGGTTTAACTTTTCCAACGAGACTGACTACATGCAAATATATGTTGTATTTAATTTTTCCAATGGGACTTACTATATGCAAATATATGTTGCAATATAACATATATCTTTCAAGCTTAGATATTCAATCGCATATACTCTTTCCATAACTAATAAAGCGTATTAATTTTAATTACAAACTATCTCTTATTCTGACATCAACTTCAGTTGAAGCTATAAACATAACTTTGACCAAAGCCAAATCAAAGGAAAGCACTCTGAGCTTACGATGATTAGTGACTTTTTACAGTTTCAAGACGAAGACTTGGTTTTATTTCTTTCACATGTGATGGGAGCGTTGGTTTGGTGTCATTTAGTTAGTGAATTGAAATCCCATGTAAGAAATACAAGAAGATGGCTACAAATGCCAAAGTCTTTTTTTATTATTATTATAAATTACTCACTTTGACCATATCATGATTCTTAGCTGTAATTATAATCATATAATATGTGTTATTTAATTATGCCACTGTTATGGTATTGGAGAAAGTGTTTGAAATGTGACCGTCTGAAATGAAACAATCATAGTTTTTGTGTCTTTAATGCGTTAAAAACATTATCATCCATATGACCCTCTGTACTTTTTTGGCAGCAAGTTTAGGTTTATTTCTTATATAAGTTACTAATTGTAATTGAAATATATATAAGTTTGACTTTCTATACATTTTCATGTCCTTTATTATATGATTCGTCTTTATTTATTTCAATATTTTCTTATTCGTTTTGATCAAACATAATTTTTAATCTAATTGGTGTGTAATGGGAGTGATATTAATTTTTTTTCCGATCAGGTAGGTATCTCCCACAACGCCATAGTAGTCCCCACACTCCGATTAGGTTTAATCTGAATCGAATCAGAACCTCATAATTGGCTATGGGAGTAGTCCACACACTCCGACTTGGTTTAATCTGAATCGAATCGGAACCTCATCATCGTCTATGGGACGACCACGACTTCCAGCAAGACTAATCCTCCCTGATCCATTAGACTCACCCCAAGATCTCACAAGCAACCATAATCAAGTTCCTTAGAGGATTCGAACTCCTATCCTCCCGCTTGGACCGAACCGCTAGATCAAGTCATTCGAGTTAAATGCGAGTGATATTAATAACATATACATGCTAATGCGGTGCTCGAAAGTTAGTTGTATAAATTGGAAAAAGTTTAAATCTGAGGGGTAGCAAATATTATAGCACTTCGTCCTAAATTAGAAAGCCCACAAAGGAAAGCAAACAGGACAGCATTACTTCGCTATGAAAAATAATAATTTTAATGTATTAAATTCAAGTAAAGTGGAGCCATTAAATATAAAGTTTAATTCCCCACGTTGTGTTCCCTATCTCTACGTTTCTTATGAGAGAGAATCATCCTCTTAATTAACAAATCTTAGGTTTCCTATAAATAAATGAGGTGTCCAATTTTTTTTTTTTTAATTTAATTAATTAAAAAAATTAATTAATATTATTATAAAAAACTATCCGATCACGTACTCTCATTTACAAAGCAAAACTATTTTTTAATTGTCATAGATGAATACAAAAAAAAAAAAAACTATCCACGATCACGGTAATAGAAAAAAACATTTATTTGTATCAATATAAACGATCCGTCGTTTGAAAATATTGTCAATATAGGACCCTTTCATTGCACGGGAAAAAACTAGTATATATTGCATAAATCAAGATGTTGACTGGTCAACCCACAACAGTTAGACAAAAACAGTCAGAACAAAGGAGATAATGGGCCTATCCGTTGCCCAATTTCAGATCCCAAAAGAACATAGACATATAATCATGAAACGACGTCGCCCTTAATTTTTTCTTTTTGTTTTCTTTTTCCATTTTTTTTTCCCTAACATTTTCTTTTTTTCATTCCCTCCTCTTTTGTTTCTGTAATAACAACAAAATGGTACTTTCCCAAAGTCATGAGTTTGTCTTCAAACTATAAATGTAATTCTCGTCAAAGCACCATGCTCAAAGCATGTATGTTTCCCTCTTTCTTCATTTTAGGACAGCCATCAAAAGCTACCCATTTCACCAAAACAACTAAAATCAAATTACGAAATGGGATAGCCAAATATGAAAAAAAAAAAAAAAAAAAAGGAATTTCACATATCATATATCCATGAAAGTGCACCTTCTGCTTAGTCCAATCTCCTCCCTCCTCCTAGCTTATGGCCTAACTCTTCATGCTCTCTCATCGCTTGTACAGCTCAAGCATGCTTCTGCATTATCCAAGACGCCATTTCGACTATTATCTATTAGCGATGATGATGATGATGATGTTGATGATGATGATGATGATAATGATGATGATGATGATGATGCTGTTGAGCCATTTTCTCCAAGTGTTGTTGTAGTTGATGATGAGCAAGTCCTCCTACTTATTGTAATAAAATCTTTAATCATTTCAAGGCACTTCATCACTTTACCCTGCAAGAAAAAGTATGAATGGGATCTAATTGTAAAAGAAAGACAAATTTGTTTGTCATTGTCCTCAGATTAAATAAAGTGGGGGACCAATTTGCAAGCTTAATGTTACCTTCTCCACCACCACTATGACACTAGACAGTGCCTTATCAATGTCCAAGGCAACTTGATTCTCCATTGAAACGTATGTTGCCACAGCTGCAGCCATCTCAGAGGGCTTAAACTCTAAGAAATCAATACCTGGAATAAGAGTTCTAAAATCCAAGATCAAGAGGACTATGATACAGAAAGATAATCATCGATGCGAAGAAAAAGAATGACCATTGATTGCGCTTAGGAGGATTTTGATGGATCTTGAGAGCAAAGGGCTTGATGGGATCTCATCGTCGTTCAGCTTTCTGAGGAAATAATCTATGAAGTTGAATGGCGTGTGAGGTTTCACATTCCAGTTCAAGCAGCCGAGGACCAAAATCTCCATTCTTTTTATGATCTTGCCTTCAAACAAGTATTTTGGTTCCCCGGCCTGCGACATTAGCCATAGATTGTGAGCTTAAATTCAGACATTCTTTTCACCAAGTTAATGTAACAACTATTTGTGTCAAGTGTGTGAAATTATACACCTGCAAATCAATGGCTGAAGGTACATAAACCTCCTCAACTTTGGCTGCCAAGGACAAGCAAGCAACAGCTGCCAATTGAGCTGACCATGATTTGCCTGCCTATTGTTGGGGAAATAAGCATTATTCAGAGATTCAACAAGAAACAAAAAGAAATAAGTCAAAACTGATCTCTTGAAAGAATCTTACAGTGACGTCATAAACTGATAAGAATCGATCGAGATAATTAACAGCCAAGATCAAACACAGCTCTCCAAAATCATGGTGGGCACAAGCCTGTCAAGAACACAAGCCAATATTTTTCCTTCCATCATCTAAGATTAAGGAAAAGATAAGAACAAATTACTAGAAAAATCGATTATTTAACCTTAAAAATCCAATCAAGAGCTTGTCTTCTCAAGCTCATATCCAACTCTCCACTCCTCAGCCTCAATAAGTAATCCTTTCTGACTAAGTGAAACTTTTCCCTCTCTACCATCCAACTAATGCACTCGTCGCTCGTGAGCGGGGTAACGGAAGCTAACGGCTGCTTCGAAACTGGTCTAAATACGTCGAAGGTTTTGCCTTTCCCGCCGTTAATGAGATCATCGTCATCGTCAAAGCACAAGCTTTTACTCTCTTCGTCACAGAGGAGGCTTTTAATGCTGTTAGCCATTCCGAAGAAAGAATAAGAACTAAAACAAAAAAAGAATCTTTCAACAAATCAGAAACATAGAGCCCACAAATGACTGTGCTTCTATCGTGAGTTGGAAGTAGCTAATCTTTCATAAAGATTGAATTTTTATTTTTGTGGGTTCTTTTGCTATTTGCATGTCTGAAAAATTGGCGTCATACTTCTCCTCTCTTATATATCTATCTATCTGTAAAGCACAACGAATGGGAAATGATGCTTTTGAGAGAGTGTGGTTTATGAAGTGAAAGCGAGAGACTATATACATACTTCTCCTCTCTTATATATCTATCTATCTGTATACATCAACGTTCAACACTTGTCACTAGGGTCAAAGGTTAGGTTGAGGAAGAAAAACAAGAAAGTATCGAAATAATTGCGAAGACTTGACATTGATTAAGGAAGTCTTAAAAAAGTATTAGTTGCGATTCAATCGAATGTATCCCACGCTACTGTTGTTTTTTTTTTTTCCACGTTGATAAATAATTCTATTTTTTATTTGACAACTTAGATTAGATGGAATTTAACTTAAGTTGTACCGTTACAAATCTCTAAATAAGTTGATCCAATGATATGGTATTAGTAATTTTTTTTTTCACTACTGGTTAGTGACAAGTAGACAGTGATAATTAGGGGTTGCAATTGGCTGGTTTGGACGTGATATTAGATATATGATCCTCATAACAAATCTTCATTTCAAATATCATTCATGTTGATTAAGCGCTTACGATATATTGATTCGAGAACAAAATCACTCCACGGGGGTCGAGGTGTCTGTGGGAGATGCAGGTTCTTTGTATAGATTCAACATTCAAAATTTTGTGCAACAAAAAATGTACTAAGTAACATCGATATGTAGTAGACGTAATGAAACATTAACGTAAAAATAAATACGATAAACTACAATAAAAAAAACATTAATAATACGATAATTAATGATAAAATACAGCATTTTTTCACTCACCGTTTTTTTTACATGCTGTAACATTCATATTATATATTAATACAATCAGAGAACGAAAATTCATCGCTGAGTTGAATGAAGATGGGTGGGAAACATGAATCTCATCTCATACTTTCATCGAGAGAGAATCGCCGTCAACTCTCCATTCTTCGTTCTGACCAAAGATTATCAATCCCCATAATTTGGAAATATAGGAGTAATGACAAAATTTTCCAATTTTTTTTTTATTTTTCATTTGTTTTCACCAAATAGCTTAATTTGCCTTTCAACACGAATATTTACATTGATTACACCAATGTGTATTAATTCCTTTATTTATTTGCTTTTTGGTTGGAACCTTTTCATTTTCATCCCCACATGTACAAAATTTTGTTTCAGCACTCCGAGGTATCGCCGTTCAATTGGTTATAAGCTTGTGTCATACACTCCAAGGATGCGACTTATCTCAAGGTCAAGTGACCTCTAGTTTAAAAATTGATAGGTTCATCCACTAGGTCACCTCTTTAGGACAAACCAATACAATATTAATCCATATCAAGTTTGTACTTTATAAATTCAACCTTGAGTTAATTCGATGAGATAGAAAACTAAAACTACCATTTTTCCCCCTCAAATTCATGAATCATTTTCTTCTATCACTTTTCATTCATTAGTCCATATATTTTAGTTTCAAAGCATCGTATTTTTTTTCGGTAGTGTCATTTTTTAGTTTCAACAGATGGAGTCACGCAATTAATATTCAAATCAGTCTCCCATTATTTTATTTGTCTTAAATTCTTATTCGCTAGTAATGCTATTTAATGCAAGGTAGATTTTATTTTTCGGTTGTATAATGAAAAACGGTTGTTCTTGTCCACGATTCTCTTGCACATTCAGGATCCATGTATAAACATAGTCGATAATTTTACCCCAATAATCTTAAAACAAATTTGGTCTGTTTTGTGTCGCCTTACGTATTAAGAAAGACTCGTTTTGATTTGTAATGGCTTCCGTCACGGAAGATGACGATGTCAAGGGGATTTGATGTTGAGAGAGTTGCTTATTCTCGTACGTATTCTCGCCGGAAATGCTGAAAAGCCGGAGAACTTTTCAGAATTTAATGTTCAACCGCAGGATATCTTGTTCTTGTAATGAAATGTGGCTAGTTGCACAATCGAACAACTTAGGATACCCTAGTTTTGAAATTTTCGAATAAAACCTTGTTGTAAAGCAACGTGCATGCTTGCTTCACCTTTCTTGGACTTACGCCAAAAAAAAAAATCTATTTTCTTTGTCGCACACACACACATATATATATATATATTTAACTTTCACAAAAAAGGCTTCATTAAAAGATGGGATTAACTCCCAAAAATATCGTATAATAAACATTTGAGATAATCACTTTAACCACAAGCATAACATGTCACGTGGTAGTTAACAAAGGTTAATTACAGCCTTCATTTGCTCGACTTTGTTTGTGGAAGTCTATTTTAAATATATATATATATATATATGTGTGTGTGTGCGCGTGTTACATTGAATACACAATTGGTGTCTATTACATGCATGTTGAATCATATATAATATGTATTTTTGTGGGCAGTCTAAAACAATTGGTGTTAGGTAGAAAAACTAATACATTGGTATTGATTTAATCTCTCAATTTGAAATAACAAATATCAACGGTTCACTTGGAACCTTTATTTTCTTATGTTGAATGCATCAAAGGGTGTGGTCCTTACCTTAAGCTAGTGAGTCTAATTATATTATATTATATTATATTAATCCAGCTAGTTTTGATGTTTGAGATTCGAGCTCCTGGAATGGAACAGCTTTCTTCCATTTATGTTCTTTAATGTGAAAAAATAAACATTAAAACCCTTATACATATATATATATATATACATTCAACCATAAAATTAAAAATATGAGTATCAAGAACATGACCAACGCGTTCAACTTGTATTTTATTTATACCATGCATCCATGTTATAGAACAGTAATAATGCAAAATAATACTTCTAGGAATAAACAAACTGTGTATGTAATAAGATGATACTCTCCCTCATTAATTGCTCAGAACATCAAGTTGGTACCTAACCTAGTATATAATATAAGGGAATTCAAGAAACTATTTTACAATGACTTATGATGTCTTCAATTCTCATTTTTAGATATATGCAAATGAAAGATTGATTGATTATATTTGCATTGCAAGCCAACGCCTCCTTCAGGCGCGGCGCATGAAATGATAGAAAGTCATTCATGGATTGGATCTATGCATCGTCTATCATATCCTGCATCAGTACTAATAATAATAATAATAATAATAATAATAATAATCGTGAAAGCCAACCCCGATATGTCATAACAAGATCTTCCACCCAACCTAATTAATTAATGTCAATTATAGGCGACGGTTTTCAGTAACAACCGTCACCTATAATACACTAAGGCGACGGTTTTTTTAATAACTGTCACTGATTTATATTTGTTTTTAAAATATTTAATTTGATTTTACGATATCCCATCAAACCTTTATTCAACCCAACAATTTTTTCAAACACAATCATACAATCTAACAAACAAATTTCAATAATAAAATATTCAACTAATCCACAAAGTAATAATACAACTCATAAAGTTTCACAATATTATCAAAAACTACGATAACTCACATGACTAAACAAATAACATTGAAGTACTCGGCCCACAACTCTCATATTTCTTCAATGGATGCATCGTTGTAAGCAATTCATTTTAATAGCTGTAACATTATATAAGAATAATACAATTAAAGAATAAATACATAATAAGAATTACTTGAAAATTCTCAAGGTTGGTTTTATTATCATACCTTCACCAAGTTGCCTTTCTCGCCTCCGACACAACTAATAATATCTTACATATATCGCATTACGTAGTAGCCACACAATTCTGAACCGGGCGGTTGTCATGGGGACTAAGTGTTACAATGAAGAAAATATAGTATATGTTATAATTCATAAATTAATATGTAAATCATAAAAAAAAAATTAAACCTTGCATGCTTTACAAGTAACAATAGATGTCTTCTTCGTATTTTGAAGTCCACCCACGAAAGTCACCGTCTTATTACCCTGAAGCACAAAAGTATATACAAGGCTACTATATTAAAAATAAAATTTTAAATACGAATTTACATTTCTCAACACTTACGCGTTTAGTCGGTCACGTATCCCTATCTTCCTAACACCAAGCTTTGGTGTCAATGGGTCGAACACAAACACTTTGTTCGCGACAAACTCAATCACCAACAAAATCCAATGACTCCTAAATAAACACCATTAAATTATCGAATATTACATAAACTATGAATATATGATAGAAAATATTTATATCTTACCCTTCACAATAAGGAGCAAAAATATAACTGCACGATTGGCTTAAATCTCTTAAAGCTGCAGCCATGTAGCTAATTTTCTTATCGACATTTTTCTCACGGGCCATCAAACTTAGAATATTGGGATTGAAGAATTGGAGTCTGATGACTCTTCACGAAGATACCTTTGTAAAATTCATAAAATAAACATATGAATTTAATACAAAATAACTGTAATGATTTGTTACAACCAAAATAAAATACCTCGGGAAATGTTGAATCACTGAAGAATCCAAACTCACGAGTTTGAACAAGTCTCGAATGTCCTTGGCGTCGAGGAATGTCTGATATCCCTGACGCCCCAGATTGTAATAGACATCTTTCATACTGAATACAAAAGATGCATGTAGATGATCCACGCGAGACGAGAGGGCCTCGAACAGAAAACGATAATGATCGCATAGACAAGCAACCACCCTCGAATCAAGGCATGCAATGTTATCTTCATTTATCGGCACATTGGAGGATTTCATCGGTGACTTCCCTTTCCGTGAGTAAGTCTTAGTGGGGAGGGAAGTGACTACATAAGAAATACAAATTTTAGTAAAAAATATCAAAAGATCAATATATTGTTTTTCTTACCGGTGAATGTATCAACTTTGTAGGCCACAGTACGAAGCTATTATGCGCATCTCCAGCGTCGCAAGATTTGTGGTTGATACAGGAAGCCGGAACCCCTTATTTCCAAACGCAATGATATCAATGAGACAACCATGTTCAACATCAGTCGTAATTTAGGATACTAAACAATTTCAAAATAATTAATGGTTAATACGAAATCACTTAGACATTAAACATTAAACAACTTAAATCTTACCGAAATGTCCATCGATGCAGGAAATGGATCAATAGCCGAACGATGAGAACTCTGAATAGTGTGGCCGGGAGCGTCGGAAGTAGGGTTGTTCATGTTCACTTCTTGCTCCATATTAGGCATTGGAATTCTCATTTGAGCAAACATGGCTCTCATCTGCACCGAAACTTGAGACGCCACTCGAGCCTCCACTCGAGCCTCAACCTCGGCCACCATCTCCTCCCTCAATCGAGCCTCTATCTGCCCTCATCTGATCCATGGAGATGTTACTCAAATAAGAACCCCTCGATCCCTCGGATGGGTTGCCGAACATACTCCGAATCATCTCATTCTTTCCAACACCTCTAATTCGTCCTAGATGATTGGGTTTTCCTATAGCGTTGGATAACACATCATGATGTCTTACGGGGACAAATTCTCCCTGACTCTGCTGCTCGTGCACGAGTGCCTGTGCAAATGTTATATAATAAGAACCTAAAATACGTATAAAAAACATTGCGAGTGGCACCACTCGAATGAAATTTTTCGTTCTTTCGTTGCCGGTGGACAACATATGAACCAATTCTTCTGGAAAATCGACAATATGCTCCAATGGATCCTCTTGCGCCCATTCAATCATCCGACCTCTATATCCCGACGTGCCGAGGTGGTTTGAATAAATATTGTGAGACTGACTTTATTTAGCCTTCTCACTAATCTCCTGCAATGTTTAGAACTCCTAATTAGATATATATTAGTAAAAATTAAAGAAGTATGAAAATCTTACCTGAAACTCGGTGCCAGACCTATAGTCCCTCCACGCCGCTAATCCCCCTTGATCGATGTGTTCTTACTCGTTATCCAAACTTGGTCTTTTCACCTTTTCTTTTTGATTGAATTTATGCTTCCAATTCTTTCGCATTGAGAGCGAAGTAAAACAAATTTTACGTCATTTTTGTAGGCGAGTTCCCATATTTCTTCGATAAACCCATAGTATGAACTTACATTACTTGTTACTTGGGCATCTTTTCCACGAGAAACATCTCTTGATAACGCAACTAGTGTGACCCCACTGTTTTGCGATGCGCTCTTATCATCCCGCCTATTTTCTTAAAGCCAAATTCGTCGACACCGTTTTTCTTCACCGTTACTCTGCCTGATTTCTTACTCATTCGCCTGAAAAGCACCACCCTCCTAAATGAGGCAGGAGGGCGAAACACCCTCACCATTCTTCTTTCCTTAGTTCCAGGGAAGAGCCCCCGTCGTTTCTCGAGCGGAAAGGAGGCGACGAGCTACCCTGTGGCAGATCGAATTTTTCCAGCAGCATCAATGATGATTATTATTTATGTCTTAGATTTTGATTTTGAGAAACCTTTATTGAGAATCCGGAACATTTTATCCAGATTAGATTCTATTGCATGTAAATTCAAGGTTACCATAAATCTTCTGTAGTGTATAAATGATCACTTTGGTAGGAGTAAATCTTTATATCCAATACCAAAAGTGCGAGTAATAAATAAATAACTTGGGAAAGAAACTGAAAGGAGAGAGCATCAATAAGTGAAATACAAGGTAGGCCAAGATAAACATCTGCGGCATTTGTATGTAGACGTGTTCAAACGGTTTCAAAAACCGGAACCGAACCGGCGGTTAACGGTTCGGTTAACCGGGGTCAACGGTTCGGTTATAACCGGAACGGTTCGGTTCCGGTTTTTATATTTTCCAAATCGTAACCGGCGGTTAACCTCCGGTTTATTATTTTTATAAAAAAAAATATTCTCAACGGTTTTTTTATTATTTTTTTTAGCGTTAATCAATTTTTTTAAAATATTGAAGGTGTAATTGTTTTTTTTCCATGGTATATAATTGTATTTTTTTTAACGATAATCAATTTTTTTTAAAAATATTGAATGTATACTTGTTTTTTTTTACATTGTATTAAAGTATCGAATTGCAATTTTTTTAATATTATAAATATTGAAGTTTGTTTGCGTTGTTATTTATAAATAGTTGGAATGAAAAAACTTTTATATTACTAAAAAAATTAATTTTCTTTATTATTTTCCAATTAATAAATAAAAAAAATAAAAATAAAAATTTGCGAAAAAAAAGAAAAAACGTGCGGTTCCAAACCGTAACCGAACCGTGGTTAACCGCCGTTCGATTACGGTTTGAGCTTCCGGCGGTTCCGAACCGGCGAAGCGGAACCGTCTGAACATGTCTATTTGTACGTACGTAGGCTGTTATTATGAGAAATTATTATCAGCCCAGCCCGACAACGTTTGGGAGCAGATAGTGTAATGGAGTCAAAATTCAGACAGACATCAACACACATATTTTAATTTAGGGCTTAAATAAATAAGCTTTGTCAAGGCCCAGCTTTGCACATACCTAACCTAGAATTAAATCTCCTCAGCCCGCCATCGGTGCAATTTCATTTCAAAGCTTCCATCTTGCTCGCCTCCTCAAATGGAAGGGCAAGGGACGAATCAGAAGAAGAAGAAGAAGTACACAGACGCTGTCGCAAAGACGGTAATAGTAATAGATTAAATTTTTTGCTTTCGAAAATCTTGCATCTTCTTCTTGTACTGTACACAACAATTGAGCTTGACAAAAGCAAAACAATTGAATCGAGCTGAGGTTTGGAGCGTTTTTCTTGTAAAATCTGACTTTTTCATCTCCAAAGGATAGATAGAAAACGCGAAATTTCATAGTAATTGACATTCTTTCCTTAGTTCAATTCTTCTTCTAGGTATGATGGATGGTTAAGTAAATTTTGTTTTCATAGGTGTCAATGATTGACGACGATGCGTATCATCATCCCTGCTGCAAGAGGTGCGCGAGGAAGAAGAGACCACAATCGACGGCCAACAGCAGATATTTCCCCCAAGACATAATCTTCCAATGCCTCTTACACCTCCCCGCTGATTTCTTACACGACGTCGTCAGGCACGTCTGCAGAGAATGGAGCCTAATGGTCCGTTCCCCACAATTCGCCCGTCAACACCTTCATCTTCTTCAACAAAATTCATCCGGAGTTCTATTACAGAATCGATCCATGTGTAAAAAAGTTGGGTTTTATTTGGAAATGCAACGAGGAGGAGGAGATTTTTCTTCTCTCGAGATACGTAACTTTGATTGCGGCTACGACGGCTTCTTATGGACAAGCTGCAACGGTTTGTCCGTGATTTCTGGCGAAGATCGTTGGCCCTTAGAATTTGCCGTTCACTACGTGGCTAACCCATTGACGAAGCAGCTCACCGTCCTTCCTCCCTACTCGAAATTGCACCTACACTATAGGTACTGTGGCTTAGCGTTCGTCGAGGATGGCTCCTCCCCATCATCCATGGTTTATAAAGTGGTACGATCAATCTGCCGTACTTCTAGGTCTCGCCAATGATCGCCGGAGGATGGCTTCTAGGTCTCGCCAATGATCAATCTGCCGTACTTCTAGGAGCCCGGTTACTCGCCAATGATCGCCGGAGGGTACGCACACTGGACGCTGTACAAAGGTTGCGTTCTGACGCTGAACTTAAGGACCGAAACCGTTCGTCGATTTTCTGGGCCGCCACCTGTGAGGACGATTTATATGGGGACTTATCTGGCGATGGGCAGTCTCGGGCTATCGCATGTTTCTGCTGTAAATAGGTATTTTTGGGAGGTGTGGGAGATGGATTCTGAGAGCGGAGAGTGGGCCGTTTTTTGTAGGATAAAGAAGAGGACTATAAACGATGTGTTTAAGGACATGATTTCCAAGTACGAAAAGAGAGCTTTCGCCTTGTGTTGGTTGGTGCCGAGGGAGGTGCTCATCTTCGGCCTTCTAAGTTGTCAGAGTAAGGCGGTGGCTTGTAACGTCGTCACGGGGGAAATTCAGGTGTTTGAGCTCGATGGACTGCTTTTCTATTTTAGACCTCATGTCAAGAGCCTAGTCTGGTGGGAATAATAATAATAATAATAATAATAATAATGAGAAGAAGATGGGATGGTGATGTTTATTATTTTTATTTTGAGAACATGTTATTATTGTTTGTGTAATTTATTTTTATTATTATTGTTTGTGTAATTTATTATTAGACCAAGGTGAATTCAATCTTCAAGTCACCTAGCTAGCATAGCATCCCTCGTCGTAAGTATATTATTACCTATCTGGAGATTGATTGATTGATCTTACAAGAACTAACTCCAGTTGGCCCAATGAATGAAAAGTACACACTGTTGTACGTTGTAATTTATTTTAAGGTATTCTTGACAGATTCCACACACACCATGGTAATGAAGTGTTTTTTTTTTTTGGTAAAGGAAAAGGACCTTCTGTCTGACTGTGGGTTAAAAATCTTCGATCGAAGATATCCATCCACCCAATTACTGACTGTTATTACACTTTAAATGCAAATTCAAAATCTGCTAAACAAAACAGTGAAGTATTTTGGCTCTTTGTACGAAAATTTTGGTGTTTTATGAGATTTCACACCATCGTTTTTGGTCAAAAAAAAAAGCACAACGTCTTTCATGTAAGAGACGGGACATGGTTGCACCCATAATCGAATCATCCACACACCAGCAAACTCCACCATCAGAGCTCTCTAAGCATCTGTAAGAAAGTTTAGTCAATGTCGATGAATATAACTCAACAAGGCTGTGAATTATGTGTGAAATCAAAGTATTTCGTACTTTCCTTGTTGGCAATGTTGTTCGAGAGCCAGTCAAAACCCTCGTAAAGGCCCTCCCCAGTGGTAGCACAAGTGATCTGGACGTAGCTGAAAGAAAAAGAGGAAACGATTTCCAACAGAACGATGACATGGTAATAATCAGATAATAACGTCTTACCAGTGGCGCTGTCTGAGAGACTGCAGGCGGAGCTTGTCGTTTCCTTTGCCGGCGTTCATTGCATTGGGAAGATCTTGTTTGTTTGCAAATACAAGCAAAGCTGCATCTCTCAGGTCATCCTAGGAGTAGAAGCAAACCCAATATATCAAATCAAAGCCAAATTGGTCTCAAACTATGACAAACCAAGTATAATTGCTAAAAAGGCTTTGTTTGTGTCTTTCAACGTTAAAGAAATGGCAAGCGCAAGAGAGAATATGATTACCTCATTCGACAATCTATGCAATTCGTCCCTGGCTTCAGCGACGCGGTCACTGTCATTGCTATCGACCACGAATATGAGGCCCTGTGTGTTCTGAAAGTAGTGCCTCAACAATGAGGGATCAATCTACAAGAAAGACAAGCTTCTTCAGACATGCAAGAAATAATGCTATTAATTGACAATAATAAAATGATTCTTTAGCTACTTCACAACTAAAGAATGATCATGCATAGTAACATAGATTAATATTCTTACCTTGTCCAGACCCCCTACATCCCAAACGGTCAAGCTGATGTTCTTGTAATCAACGCTCTCCACGTTGAAGCCTGCCACCACAATGTCATATCCAAAGCAGAAATATCAACAAGTGAATGAATTTTTTGAAAGCACAAAAGCACTGTTGAGTATAAGAGAAGAAACCTAGCATACCAGGAGAAACAAATAACACAAACATACGGTCCACCATGACTTACCAGTAGCAGGAATAGTAGTGACGATGTCTCCGAGCTGGAGTTTGGAGAGTATGGTCGTCTTACCAGCAGCAACAAGACCAACCATCAAAATGCGCATCTCCTTCTCGGCGGAAAGCCGGCTGAAAGCATTTGCAAACTTCAATCCCATCTCTCTTGATTGCCGTTTGCTTCTGCTTAACATCACAGTATAAGTTGATGTCACTTAGCTTCACTCAGCCACAATTTCAACAACGGTAAATCGATGTTCCACTGAGCAGCTAGACTGCCCAAGGAATCAGCACCATTGTCGATCGTGCCAGTTTTTCCCGATGGAAACATGCGGAGAAACATGCATAATTGATTGCAGATTCAACCCACCACCCCCACCCAAAAAAAGATGAGAAAATAAACATCTTTTTCCAATAAGTAGTACCACACAAAGCTAATAACTAACATAAAAAACTTATTATACACGAACACCAGATTGGAATGATTCACCATAAATTCAGAAACCGACTGGATCAACGGAAAAAGCAAATATATTATTTCAGTATCACCGAGTAACTGGCCTTAAGATAAAACAGCTCACCTACCCTGGCCTTAAGATAAAACAGCTCACCTACGTTCGACGATCTCTCTTTGACGCCACGGCTTGCTTCCGCTTTTTCTTTAACCAACTCAGACGCACCCTCCTCCTTGTCAATTTCCCAAGTAGAACTTTTGGTGTACTAATTTCATTACATAAAATTAAGCAGTTTCATGATAAATAAATAAATATAATGGAGAAATCATGTGACATGAGAAAAAAACTCAACTCCTGAACTCCAATTAGATCCATCAACCCTTCTTCAGAATACATTTCATACTGTGACAACTGGTTCAAAATACCCAAAATCACGTCTGTTACGCTTCCTTCAGCGAACTCTAGCTCCGGCGCCTTGACGCCAACAACTTTGGCCACAGTAGCTCTCAACTCATTGATATTTTCGCTAATGGAAAACTGTTGGCTCTGGTCGGGCAGCTTCATGATAATTTCTTTCACCAGAGATGCAGCCACAAATAGATTACGAAACACAACGTCCGAATTAAGAACCATTCGTTGCAATTTACGAATTCTCTTCTTTAATCGGGAAATGCGTTTATCTAATTTTCTGATGTATTGGTTCTCGCTTCGAGGACTACGTTGGGGGGCCTCGGCCTCAGGCGCCACTGGAGCAGGCTGTTGCGGCCCAGACTCGGGCATCAGTGGAGCAGGCCCGAGTGCGATTGGAGCAAGCTGTTGTGGCCCTGGCTCGGGCACCAGTGGAGCAGGCTGTTGCGGTCCTGGCTCGGCACCAGGTTAGCAAGCTCGAGTGCCAGTGGAGCATGCGGTTGCAGCCCTGGCTCGGGCACCAGTGGAGCAGGCTCGAGTGCCAGTGGAGCAGGCTATTGCGGCCTTGGCTCGGGCACCAATGGAGCAGGTTGTTGCGGCTCGGGCACTAGTGGAGCAGGCTCGAGTGCCAGTGGAGCAGGCTGTTGCGGCCCTGGCTCGGGCACCAGTGGAGCAGGCTCGAGTGCCAGTGGAGCAGGCTGTTGCGGCCCTGGCTCGGGCAACAGTGGAGCCGGCTGTTGTGGCCCTGGCTCGAGCACCAGTGGAGCAGGCTCGAGTGCCAGTGGAGCAGGCTGTTGCGGAGCCAGTAGAGCAGGCTGTTGCGGCCCTGGCTCGGGCACCAATGGAGCAAGCTCGAGTGCTAGTGGAGCAGGCTGTTGCGGCCCTGGCTCGGGCACCAGTGGAGCAGGCTGTTGCAGCCCTGGCTCGGGCACCAGTGGAGCAGGCTGTTGCGGCCCTGGCTCGGGCACCATTGGAGCAGGCTCGAGTGCCAGTGGAGCAGGCTGTTGCGGCCCTGGCTCGGGCAACAGTGGAGCAGGCTGTTGTGGCCCTGGCTCGAGCACCAGTGGAGCAGGCTCGAGTGCCAGTGGAGCAGGCTGTTGCGGAGCCAGTAGAGCAGGCTGTTGCGGCCCTGGCTCGGGCACCAATGGAGCAAGCTCGAGTGCTAGTGGAGCAGGCTGTTGCGGCCCTGGCTCGGGCACCAGTGGAGCAGGCTGTTGCGGCCCTGGCTCGGGCACCATTGGAGCAGGCTCGAGTGCCAGTGGAGCAGGCTGTTGCGGCCCTGGCTCGGGCACCAGTGGAGCAAGCTCGAGTGCTGGTGGAGCAGGCTGTTGCAGCCCTGGCTCGGGCACCAGTGGAGCAGGCTGTTGCGGCCCTGGCTCGGGCACCATTGGAGCAGGCTCGAGTGCCAGTGGAGCAGGCTGTTGCGGCCCTGGCTCGGGCACCAGTGGAGCAAGCTCGAGTGCTGGTGGAGCAGGCTGTTGCAGCCCTGGCTCGGGCACCAGTGGAGCAGGCTGTTGCGGCCCTGGCTCGAGCACCACTGGAGCAGGCTCGAATGCCAGTGGAGCAGGCTGTTGCGGCCCTGGCTCGGGCACTAGTGGAGCAGGCTGTTGCGGCTCGGGTGCTATGACCTCGTCGTTGTGCTGCAATATCCTTAAACGAAATCTTGTCTGATGGGTGTAATGCGTGCGCAGCTCTGCCAAAATATTATTCGAAATATTAAAAACTAAAAGACACTAATTTAACAGAAAAAAAAAAATCAAGGAAGAGGTATTAGCTCTTACGTAGCCTCTGTACGAAACCCAGAGTTCGATGGTACGCGTTTGTTTCGTTACAGAATCTAGTTCTTCTACTGGTTGACCAGTTCGCTGTATTCCTGTTGAAGTGCCTTAATATGCTCCGTCGTTGGGTTGTCTGGTTAGGAGTTTCTTCTTCGAATTGCTCGTTCCCAACTACAAAGGCTTTGCACGAATGAAACGGTTATTTGCGAGTCTAATATTAACTCAATAATTCGAAATTATTGACACTTACGATTGAAAGCAGGATTGGGGTTTCCTTGAGCCATGCTGGAATAAAGCCAACAAAAGAAAAGGCCAGAAGTACAATAATATCAGTAATAGGTCAAAGTACAATAATCTCCGCCAAACTCAAAAAACGGTAAGCACCAACATTAGGGATTTTATTTCCAAATCCGACAAGTAGGGGAATACTATCAATAACCTCGTCATAATGGCAAATACTATCAATAGAAAAACTTAAGGAAATCTTATGCAGCTAAAAAGGATTGAAAACAATGATATGGACAACCTGAGCAGCAAAAACATCGAAAGCAACAGAACGTGATTTCTTCACGCACTATATCAAATACTGCCACACGTTGTTCTCCCCCAACACATACGACAATTTCACTGTCCACAACATAATCTCTGTAACTAAAATTCAGCAAAAGAAAGAAAAAATTATTCTGATACTAAATTCTGAACAATCCACCAACAACTGAAAATGAAACATCACCAATGTATTAACAAACAGAAAAGGTAACAACGAGATACCCTGATTTACCGAAGAGCAGCAATGGACTACGGAGAACGAAAAGCAACGGGCCAAGGAAGATGGACGGTTATCGATTGAAAGGTTAGGGTTAATGGATTTTGAGTTTACGACTTTGGGGTAGGGGTAATGGATTTTGATTAATTACTTCTGCTGAAGTGTTGTTTTCTATTAAGTGGCGACAATATTTTATTATATATTAAATACAGATTGTTTTTAACGTGGTAGTGAACAATTAAAAAAATATTCTATTAAAACGAGTATTAATTTATAATATTGGCGTGTGTCCAGCACATTCCCGGTCATGTTTTAGTTAAAAAACTGTCGAATGACAATGAGCGACCACATCATAGGTTTGGATTATAAAATTTCCAATAACATATTTATTTATATTGGAATGCTCTATAAATGGAATGGTGGTGGCCACTTCCTCACCCAATACGCTGCGCCATAAATCTTAATATGATAAGCATAATATGTCATGATCAACAGATAGAAACGAATGGCCAGTATAGTATATAATATAATGTGCTTTACAAAGCTAATATTGCGTACGTAAACTTTACAAAATCAGATACGATTTATATGCAATTCTATCTACTATTTCAGCTAACTTTTACACTAATAAATATGTGGACATCCACACAATAATTCATTATAACTATTCATAACACTCCTTCTTCGATGTTCACTAAAGAATATGCCTCATTAAAACCTTACTAGAAAAAATGCAATGGAATAAAAACCTAGTGAAGAAAAAAGAGTACATAACTCCTTTGATACGCTTTCATATGTTGCCTCATTAAAAACCTTAATGTAAAAACCCTATGAAAAAAAACCACAGTGAAGGGACAAAGAGTGCAACGCGTATTTTCTCCCACTGATGATAACATCACTTCAAATCTCGAAGTCGTCGGACTCCGATTGAATATACCAATTTTTCTGAAAATTATAGGAGGAAGAGCTTTCGTAAATAAGTCTGCGAGATTTTCGCTAGATCGCACTTGATGTACATTAATATCACCATTTTTCTCCAAATTATGTGTAAAGAAAAATTTTGGTGAAATATATTTTATTCTATCTCCTTTAACATTTCTTGCGTGACCCCACTGTTCTGCGATGCGCTCTTATCATCTCGCCTCTTTGTGTAAAAAAGTGTACCCATTAATGTCGTATCCTTCATATGTCGCGACATTCCAGTCATGTCCCCAAGCGAGCCACTTAATCATTTGAGAGCAATCCGAGCTGGTATTTTCATAGAGTGTCCTCGTCCTGAACCAACCTAGAAATGTTCGGTTATGCTCCTTTATGAACCATTACTCAGTTTTCGTAGGATTGTCGCGTCGTAAGGTAGCCATGTGTTCCACCAAGAACGGATGAACTTCTGGAATATGCCTCAATATGAAGAATTGTGCTGATTCCCATAATTCTCTGGATAATGTCTTGTATTGTAGCTTCGTCGACGATTTTCCTCCTAATCGCCCATTGTGGAGAGAAGTAGGCACCCCTATCTCTTTCACATTTGCCAAATATGAAGTGCAGAACTCAACACATTCCTCTGTTGTATATCCTTCAACGATGCTACCTTCTGCCCGATAGCAATTTCTAACATATCCCTTGAGAATCTTCATATACCGTTCAAAAGGATATATGTATCTCATGTATACGGGACCACAACACTTGATTTCCCTCACTAAATGACCGATGAGATGTACCATGATATCGAAAAAAGAAGGAGGAAAGAACATTTCGAACCGACATATTGCAATCACAACATCTGCTTGTAACTCGTCTAGCACCTCACGATCAAGAACTTTGCTGCATATTGCGTTGAAAAAGAAACAAAACTTGGAAATGCATTGACGAACATGCTTCGGCATTATACCACGAATCGCGATTGGCAATAGATGTTGCATCAATGCATGACAGTCATGAGATTTGTATCCAACTAGCTTCATGTCCTTCAACGAGACGTATCTCTTTATGTTACTAGCATATCCAGACGGGACTTTAATACCTTTAAGGCATTCAAAAAAGCTGAACTTCTCAGCTCTGCTAAGTGTAAAATAAACCGGGGGAAGAAATGTCTTCTTTCCCTTTTTTATCGGTGCTCGCTCAGGCCTTGTTCCAAGTTCGACCATATCTTGTCTAGATTTTAATCCGTCTTTGTCTTACCGGGCATATTTAAAAGAGTTCCAACAA
This sequence comes from Lindernia subracemosa, assembly GCA_028392965.1. Taxonomy (NCBI): domain Eukaryota; kingdom Viridiplantae; phylum Streptophyta; class Magnoliopsida; order Lamiales; family Linderniaceae; genus Vandellia; species Vandellia subracemosa. The sequence continues at coordinate 634,608 of JAQPCC010000020.1, read as the reverse complement.
TACTGTCACACACATTTTTTTCCACGTGCATCACATCAATGCAATGCCAAATATCCAGGTGCTCCCAATATGGAAGATCCCAAAATATTGACCTTTTTTCCAAACATTGTCCCTTGATTGCTTGCACTTTTTACCGAACTGTGTATTGATACTTGCGACGATGTCACGTACTTCTATGTCATTCAACGAAAATGTAGCCTTAGAAATTTTTTCTTTGCAGGAATTTTCGATTGCCCATATATATGTGTTTCCTGCAGTTGTTCAACCATTGGTTGTCCGTATTATCCCCACATATTGGACATGTTTTTTTTACCCTTCACACTATATCCAGAAAGAATTTCGTAAGCCAAAAAATCATTGATGGTACAAAATATCATGGCGCATAGCGTAAACCTCGATCTAATATACGCGTCGTACACCTCAACACCTTCATACCATAGAGTTTTTAGATCATCAATCAACGGAGTTAAGTACACATCGATTTCGTTATCAGGTTGTTTTGGACCCGATATCAACAACGACAACATGACGTATTTTCTTTTCATAGAAAGCCATAGAGGAAGGTCGTAGATACAAAGCAGTACCGGCCAAGTATTGTGATGGCTACTCATGTCGCCGTGTGGGTTTATCCCATCAGTGCAAAGCCCAAGCCTAAGATTTCGTAACTCACCTCCAAACTCAGGAAATAACAAATCAATTTTTCTCCATTGTGGGGAATCTGTGGGATGTCTCAATTTTCCATCCTTTATTCTTTCTTCATCATGCAATCTAAACAACTTAGCGTCGTCGGCATTGGAGAACATGCATCTTAATCTGGGAAATATAGGTAAGTACCATAGAACCTTAGCATGAGCATCACCGACCTCATCTTTTCGCTTGTAATGCCAAGTGTCACATGTCGGACACTTATTAGCAGATTCATACTTGCATCTACAAAGTACGCAATCGTTGGGACACACATGTATTCTTTCGTATTGTAAGTTCAAAGGGCATAATAGCTTCTTTGCCTCGTAAGTCAATGTCAGAAGCTCATTGCCAATGGGAAGCATATCCGCGAGTGTTTCTAATAGTGTTGAGAAGCACTAGTCGGAAACCTCAAATTTAGCCTTAATATTTACTAATTTGAACCCAGCAGATAACTTTGTGTATTTTGAGCAGCCATTGTACAACGGTCTAATTCCCAGATTTAACATTCAATCAATATGAACTTGAGAATAGATCGATGAAGAATTACCTTGTAATTAACGTGCAGAAGCTTTGGGTAATTATCAATCAATCTTCATTAAAACTCAAGCTTTCTCAACAAGTAATCTCTTTCTCTCTCTACAATTAAGCCCTAACTAAGATAATGATGAGAGAGATATTCTAGTGAGAGAAAGCTCCTACTCAAGTTTTGTCCTAATCACACACTTGCCGTATATATACCAATCACATATTGGTATATATACAAGTATGTCCCTAACTATATATTATTACAATTGAGTCTCTAGACAAAGATATCATGATAATTGAACACTAGAAAATATTCCTAACAATCTCTCCCTTAGTGTTCAATTGTCATTGAAGCGCCGGTTGTCTTTGTCTTTGATAATCTTCAGTCTTCATCGTCACTTGAACACAACTGAAAGATTCCTAACAAACAGATTATTGTTGTCCCTAACCACACTATCGAATATAGGAGGTCGTTCTTCAAAATCCTCTTGAACATCACACAACATATCATCAATACGATCATTGTTGTCAGAATAAGTTTCAACTACAACATCGTCATTTGCATTAGGTCTACCTCATGTACTAGTTCCTTCCCCCGCAAAACTAGCATCAATGACGGCCTCACCATGCCATATCCAATTAGTATACAAAGATTTAAAACCCGTAATTATTAAATGTTCCCTAACAGTGTCACTATTCCACCACCTAAGGTTATTACAATCATGACACGGATAAGAAATCTTCGATTACCTCTTTTTTCTCCTATTCTGCTCCGCACAATTCATAAACTCCTCAACACCATTCAAATTCTCAGCCGTTGTTCGCATACTATGCATCCAACTCCGATCCATTCCAATCACCTAAACTATATAGCAAGTAAATTTATACAGATAAATCACTGAAACAAATAATTCACATATATAATCAATTGCATGGCTTTGAGGGTCCTTATCGCTCCAACCTAACCCATCTTAAACATTCATTATCACTAGCAAATGCGTATTTAGACTTCAATATTTACGAAAATTCGACAGCATTTCCCCATAGTTCTCCAAGTAGACAACAAATATGAAAGGATATATATCCAATTCATATGTCTACCTAGAGAACATTTAAGGAAAATGAAACCAAACTTTTCGTACATATCGAAACTCAAACACGCATTTACAACCTAAAGCAATAATGAACGTTTAAGAACGGTCCCAAAACAGGGACCATTCAAGAGTAACTCCTAATGAATAATTCTTGAACGGGTATCTAAGCTAATAAAAGTAGTAAATCACTTAAATTGCAACGATTAAATGCGTACTTATCACATACAAAAATGCCATTAACGCAATTACGAACTAAAAAATTACCGTAAAACTCTAAAATAAGATTGAAGAATCCCAAACACAGTTGCCCAAGCAATAAGACCCCTAAATTCGATCACCCTAAATTTCGAAACAAAAATAAACCCCAAAATTAAATTTATATTTCGAAATCACCCAAAACAACAAATTTGATACATATAAACAACAAATTCGACATATATACAACGAAATCAACCGAATTCGAGCAGGATCGAACGAAATATTAGTAAATCGAAAAACCCAAAATATTTTCGGAAATAGAATCGAAATTATCCCCAAATTAATTCCATGGTTTTGCCGCCGTCTACCCTTCGCCGTGGAGCTTGCTAACCGTTGCCTTCACCGTGAAGCCGCCGTCGATTGGGATGTCACCGTGGATAGAAAAATCACGCAAGTAAAAAAAATGAAAAAGAAGAGGAGTTTTGGGTTTAAAAGAGAATGGGCGACGGTTTCAACCCGTAACCGTCACCTATTCCTATTTTATTTATTTTTTATTTTTTTATTTTAAACTATATGCGACGGTTCTTACCCAGAAACCGTCGTCTATAGGTATTATACATTGTAGGCGACGGTTCTTACGTAGAAACCGTAATAATAAAAAAAACAAAAAAATAATAAAAATCTTGCGCGTGGATTATAGGCGACGGTGTCGCCAATAGTGTCGTCGCTTATAGTGCCGTAGGCTATAATAATATTTGTAGTAGTGAGATGTCCCAAAATTTGTCAAGATTTTGTTTCATGTTTCGAACCATTTCTTTAACGAACTCATTATGATGGTTTATTTTCTCATACAACACATGCTTGATTCTCCAAATAATAGCAAGATAAACATTAGAGGTAGGATAAATGGTACTCGATGTCACATGAGTAGCTTCATAAAATACCATTTTAGAATGTCAACACCTCGACTTTAATCCAATCTTCTGAACTCTGACAAAAATTATACAAAGTTGCTCTTTGAGCGAATTCATCCTTAACTTTAATGGCTTCGACCAACATTTCATAAGTCGAATTCCATCAAGTAGGACAATTATTGGTTAACCTTTTCGTCACAATTCCCAAATGATGTCGGTGGTGAGTGAAATCTTATTGATGCTTTTCAATATCAATTGTTTTTCTATATCTCACTGAGGCCATACTTGACTTTCATGCAAGTTCTATCCTTGTTTCATTTTTTGGTTGTTCTTCTTAACAAATTGATATATGGAATATTGGTTAACATGGACTCGTAGGTTATTCCCATTGAAACTCTCAGTAAAGTGGTTTCTATGCATGGGATTCAATTATAATTGGGTGGAATAAATCTTTCTTTAAAAGATGAACCAAACCTTCACACAGTTAAGCGGTAATGAAATTTAAAATTCATAAGGTCTTGCAAAGGCATTGTCCATGAAAATTAATGGATCGTAAAAATACTGCAAAGTATAGCGAAATAGAAAATGGTGCAACAAAAATATGAAAAGATATTTGTATTTATAGTTATATCTTCGGTGAAATTCTCGTCGATTATATTATCATTGCAGTTTACCGTTTTCTTTCGACAAACTTTCATCGAATAATAGTTTTGTCGTTGAAAAATTACCGTTATTTTTCGGCAGGTTCAAGGAACAGGGGCGGATCCAGGATTAGATGGTCGGGGGCCGTGGAAAATAAATAGAATAGACAAAGATAAAATTAATATATCGAAAACATGAAAACATTAGTTTGAAATACAATGATTTAGCATAAGAAAAAAAAACTTTCTACCTAAAAGGAACCCGACGTTCTTTCATATTTTTGAAGTCTTCAATAATGGTTTCCATCCTCACACTTCTAACAAATTCTCTCTAAATGTACACTATTAATGCGTCAGAAAGGAAATCATCCTCCATTTTACTTCGAAGCCTAGTTTTCACGATATTCATTGCCGAAAATGAACGCTCTGTAGTAGCAGTAAAACTGGAAGCCGTAAGCACAAGTACAATCACTCAAAAAACAAGATTGTATGTCACGACTTGTTAGTCTTCACCATTATTGGCATAATTCTGAAATGGTTGACATTCTTTTATAGTCTGCAATTTGACTATATTGTACTCTTAATGCTTCAATTGTATCTGTCATTGCGCTCGCTCATCGTTAGCAAAACTTGCATATAGAACTTTTCAACCAATCTACATATATTTCCAATTTTGAACGTCTCCGACGCACTTTGAAGAATTAAAGAATTACTCAGAATGAGCAATTCCATAGCATCGTCACTAAATCGGCCATTAATTTCTTGTAACTGTGAATCTATGACAGCATAAAAGAGGTCTACCTGATAATGACGCTCAATAGTGATATTGTCCGAATGACTACGAACTCAGCTTCGCCCTCTTCTATCAATATAACGAGCACTAAAATCAGGAATTTCAATATTTCGAACTTCACAAAAAGACTTAACCTTTACAAGCAAATCATCCCAATTGTTATCCCTTATCTGTTGGAGTAAATTCTTGGTAGATACTACAAGCTCCATTGCATTTATTACATCTTGAGATTTGCTTTGTAAAACTTGAAAAAGGACATTTGTAATCCGCATTATATCTTTCAAAAGATGTAAGATAAATACAAAATCGAACGACGTAATTTCATCATAAACATATGTAGCCTCTGCTCGTTGAGAAGGATGTTCATCATCCATAACCTTAAGCAATATTATACACGCTGCACTAAACATCTTAATTAGCCGGTCAATGATCTCAAATGCAAACTCCAACGTGTATCAGCGGCTCGTTGTAAGGCACAAGTCTGATTAAGTCCACTCCTCGTCTCTAGTTTACCAATAGCAATCAAATGTGCAATATCATCTGCATGAGCATGCTTTAATTCATCGTTACGCTTACATGAATAACCGACAAGATTAACTATATTGGTTAATCTGTCAAAAATTTGTTGAATAGATATCACATGTTTTGATGCCGAAACTAAAGCCAATTGCAACCGATGATCAAAGCAATGAATATAATAATCACTTCTGCAATCTTTCGCAATTAAAGCTTGCAACCAATTGAACTCACCCCTCATGTTACTAGCACCATCATAACCCTGGCCTCTAATATTTTGAACGTCCAAGTTATAGTGAGATAAAACAGAATATATAACACCTTTTAAAGTCAGAGCCGTTGTATCAGATACCTGAAAAAGTCCAAAACAACGTTCTTGAATGAATCCATTAGTGTCCACAAACCTTAGCACAATGGACATTTTCTCTTTTTTCTTTTTGACCTTCAATATCTTGAAACATTAAATTCTCTGCAGCAGATCGTTCACCTTCAACAGATCGTCCAGCGTCCACCTATCACACTCGACGATAGCCTCTCTCTCTCTCTCTCTCTCACGCGTTTTTGGACCCCAAAAAAGCCCCCCGGATGGAAGAACGGGTATCTTCTGCACGAAATAATTTTGTGTAAAGTAAAATGATGAATTGAATTTTGTCTTATTATTTTCATGTTTTTTAGTTGACTCATTTTCTGACATATATTTAGTTTTTTTCTCGATTGGTCTATCTGATATGATCGAAGATAACACTATTAAGCTTATATGTGGTTTTGAGCTTGATTACATAAACTGCTGAAATGTTTAAGCATTAAGTGTGTAAAGTATTTTAGCAATCCTCTTTATTTTAGATTTTTTATTCTATGATGGATGTGTGTTGAGTATTTTTTTTGTCATGTCTATAAAGCATGATTTGGATTTAATATGATTGTGCTATGTTTGTTGTTAGTGTTCTTTTCAAATGTGTTGGTTCAAAGTCTGACTGAAAACTTTGAAACCACAGTCTATAAAATCCAATTTTGAGTGTAATGGGAGATATGATCATATGGTAAACAGAAGCTATTGCCCATTGAATTCTAATACACAGAGCAACCATTCAACGTCTTGGAAAATAATGGTGTCACCTATAATGTATTTGCGATGAATAGTAGAGTGAAAAATAGATATGTAACGTGCGTTTTCTTTCTATTTCTCGATCTCCTTGATATCCAAATAAGTAAGGTTATTAAACATGTCGTCAGTATTGATCGAGCATCCGAAGCTAAGTAAGCCAATAAGCACGGCGAGCCGCGGGGAATGTTTATCGTCTATGGTGATAGTGTATATAGAGAGAGATACACGTTGCCCTTTTCTTCGAGTATTTCTTATAAAACACTATCGGGGTGTTTGTTTGAGGTAATTCGACATTATGGTGATAATCACATCACCGTGATGTGTGTATTACCGGAATGTGGATCAATTTGATGTACTTGTTAGGGCCGGTTACTGTGTTTAGAGGGGGGTGAGTAAAAACTGGGTTATTTTCGATCGTTAGGTCAGTTACTGGTCTAACCGGACGGACACTCTATCAAATTATTAGTTACTCAGCTTCTGATTATTTTGAGCAACTGAACTGAGAACTGAGAACCGCTATTCGAACTTCCGAATAGCAGGATCAAAACCCGTTGCCTTACCACTTGCCAACGCCCCATTCCGATTTCTAATCGGCACTAAGAAACAATAATATTGTTATTGATTGTTTGTCAACTACATATATATCTATAGAATAGATTGATACTAAGATTTTGATATATATATATATATATATATATATAGAATTCAACTTGATTTACTGATCATTACATAGAATTCAATTATGCTTCGTTTGAGAATTGAACGGATTTCGATTTCGATTTCATCCAAATTCGAGGATAATTTAAACGTTTGTTTTTTTTGTTGAATTTGAAATTCGATGAGAAGTGGTCCGGTCCGTGATAAGTTTGACGAATGGCGGCGTCGGCAGCGGTCGGCGATTGACCGCCGGCGACGATATCCAGATTTCGAAATTCTAATATTTGACAAATAATAGTGGATTTTGAATTTTGTAATTTAAAATTATGATATTTCGTTTAAATACACGAATCCAAAAGTAGACTTAATTGTATGAAAGTATGATCTCTTCTATTCTCAAAATAGAATTGGAGGATTTTTTATTGGGTGTGTTCAAAGAAGAAGAATTTTTTGTCTACATTACTTAATTTCTTCATTTTCTTATATCCAAAACTCAATAAAAATGCAATTATCTCCAAGAAAAAAATGCATGTTATGCTTATTAATATCGGACCTATATTTTTATGAATTATGTCTTTTATTGGAGTAGTTTTTTCTTCGGCAAGTATCACGCTCAATCGCACCATAGAGGCAACATTTATATGGTTTTATTTCCTTAAAAAAAAAAGTAGTAATTGATACAAAAAAAACACGTGCGTGATTCGAGATGACTTTAAACCGTCGATTCAGTAAAACATTTCACAGCCCTTCTCCAATAGCTTCTGTTGACCTCCTTAAACCCTAACCTTAATCATCGGACTCGACGATCGGTAAAAATGAAGGCGTTAACTGCACAAGGCATCTCGAATACTCCTACAATCCGCCATAAGCACTTCTATTCTGAAGACATACAATCTCGATCCCTCTACAGATTACCGTTGCTCGCCAAGCAATCGAACAATGGTAACTTTCTTCTGAATAAATTCGTCAGTGTCGTTTGATTTGATGCTATTGGACTGCTTATGTTTGCATAAAATATGGGTAGAATGTTGGATGTGGTTCATTTTTATACGAAGTTCATTTGATTTTGCTTATGGGACTTCCTCGTCAATGTGCAATCCTCCTTGTTGCTATGTAATTTCAGCTCGAAATTGTAATTTAGCTTCTGTTATCACTTGCTTTAATTTAACGCTGGTGATTTCCTTTTACGAATGGGTATAACTAAGAATAATGATTTCGTTGTTATTGGTGCAAGGAAAGAAAATGTTGTTTTGATCTGTTTCTGAACGATGGTAAAAGATGGCCTCTAGGTAACATGGTTATCAATATAATATGGTCGTTAATTGGTGAGAAACAGCAAAATGGCAACTATATTCACATGATTTTGTAGTGATGGATCTGATTTATATATGCCGAAATTTCCTACGCTGCTAGGTTTGCGCTGGAGCAGCAATTTATCTCCAATGGCAGCAAGATCTGATGAGAAAGCAAGTGACACGTCTTTCTACATAAAAGATGATGAACATGAACACATGCCAGTGGTGGAATATGCCGAGTCTACTGAAGTGAAAGAAAATGATGGTGCTCCTGTAGATGACTCAGCTCATGAAGGTTCATGGCTTGATAGTCCAAAGAAACTGTTTAAGTTCTTGGAAGAACTTGACGTAAAAGAGATCAAGGTTGGTCCTACATTTTTCCTTTCATTTATGAGATGCAGGGTTCTTTGTATTTTTCCGATTTTGCAGAGGTTTTCCGAAGTATGAAAAATCCACTTCTGTGTTTTATAGTAGACATTTGAGTTAATAAAGGACATTCATAGCTTTGTAGGTCTACTGAGAGTCATAGACCAGGAATTCTTCTTGCAATAATAATTTTTGTATTCAAGAAACAAATTCCAAATATAACTACAGAGAATTCGTGTTTATGTTATCATTCAATGAGTTGTTCGAGTTCTGTACTAGTTTCGTGACGAATTGGTCTTACAAAGAGCCCTATCTCATGGGCCTATGTGGTATAAGGAAGTATGGGCCATGTTGAAACATGACATCTTTGTCTTTTTGTTTTAATCCTTCCAATTCGTCATTCTACTAAATTGCAGGGTATTTATGCATGTTATCTGTGGATTCTCATTTAACTTTCCTTTTTTTTCTCAAAATTCATTACTATGATTACCAGTCTGATATCTACTGAGGTTGCTGTGATGAGTATATTATACATTTTGAAAGATCAAAAGCTTGATGAAGAATCGACTACAATGTCGATCTGAGCGGTTACCTGAGCGACCTTATATCATACTTTTTCTGTCTGCAAAGGATGATTTTTAGGCTATGTTCTTTTTAAATCTCAAAGTCATAAAAAAAACATGTTAACCTGATTACTTTGGTTCATTTTCAGCTGGATTATAAAGAAATATATTCAATTCTCGTATTTGGTGGCGGTGGAGTTGTTGCGCTTTGGTTAGCAGCTTCGGTCGTTAACGCCATAGATTCCATTCCATTGGTAAGCATTTTTTATTTAATTATTTTGAACTTTAGCGCACTGCATCGTATCAATCCTACGATGATACCTTTCCTACTATATCTTAAATTTCAGTTTCCAAAAGCTTTGGAACTCGTCGGGCTTGGCTACACGGTTTGGTTCAGCTATCGCTATCTGATCTTTAAGGTTTCCTTATCTTACTATACAATATAAACCAGCTTTCCGTCTGATTTAATGGCTAATCCTGCACACAGAGATTTTGAACCTTATGTTGCAATTAATTGCAGAAAAATAGGAATGAGCTGCTTAATAAAATCGAAGGCATTAAGCTGCGGGTCTTGGGTTCGAATGATGAGTAAAGTAATGCTGCAAATGACATAAAGTTTAGTAAGTCGCTAAGTCTCCTCTTGCACGCTTTTCCCTTTAAATAACGATTGTCGTGGCCTATGTTCTTTGAAGGGTACAATATGGATTTTACGTGGAAGCGATTTGCGATCAACATAATGTAGGTGTCTTTATTTATACGTTCATATTTTTAAAATTAGAGTATTGATCATTTAATTAATTTAAATTAATATATATTTTTTGAAACTGTAGTTTGATGGTGGGTATTTAAATATCTTTCATTCTTTCTATTTTATTATTGTTGATTTTTAAGGAAGAAACCGTATGCTGTAAATGTCATAATATTACTGAACGATAAACTAGCCATTTAAAGGCAATTAAGAACTTCCAATTACTATAAGAACTTACCCACTACATGGAATGGAAATTACCTACAAACAGCAACTCAAAGAAAAGAACAAACGTTAACTGAGTAAACAACTTAATAATATTAGTAAAAACACTAAATATTCTAACATTCCCTCCCTTAAACTTAGCATGCATCAGTTTACAGAACTTTGCAAAGAACAAACTCCAATAATCTTTCTCAGCTTTTGGAAGGGAAAAACCTTGAGAGCTTTTGTAAATAAATCAGCTAGCTGATCTTCACTTCTGCAATACTTCAAGCTGATTTTTCCATCCCTGTCAAGCTCCCGTAAGTAGTGATATTTGACATCGATATGCTTGCTTCTCCCGTGTAGCACCCGGGTTCGTCGATAGCTTGATTGTAGAACTGTTATCGCAGTAAATAACTACATCTCCTTGATTGAATTGCAATTCTTCAAGTATTTTCTTAAGCCAAAGAGCTTGACATGCACATGACGTGGCAGCACGAAGTTCAGCTTCGGTCGTGGATAATGTAACAATGGGCTGCTTCTTTGACGACCAAGATACAAGTGTTGATCCCATCATAAAAATATATCCAGAAGTACTTTTCTGATCATCAACGTCCCCTGCATAATCACTATCGGCTTAGCCAACCAAATCTGCTTGCATACCGCTTTTAAAGAACAAGCCAAAATCTTTAGTACCTTGCAAGTACCGTAAGATCATTTTTGCTGCAGCAAGATGTATTTGAGTTGGAGATTCCATGTATCTGCTTATAAGACTCACCGAGTGCATTATATCTGGCCTCCTTGCAGTCAAATACGTCAAACTCCCGACAATTTGTTTGAATAATGTGATGTCCACCTTGCTACCTTCATGATCCTTGGTTAACTTCGAGTTAAACTCAGCTGGAGTGCTCACGGGATTGCAGTCCACCATTTGAAATCTGTCCAGAATATCTCGTACATATTTCTTTTGAGAAACAAAAATACCGTCAGCTGATTGCACTATGTCTATGCCCAGAAAGTAGTGCATTCGACCAAGATCAGACATTTCAAACTCGACGGTCATAGATTTCTTAAAATCTTCAAACATGGAAGGATCGTTTCCCGTAAATATAAGATCATCAACATAGAGACAAACAATGACTATCCCACCTTCATCTCCAATTTTAACGAAAAGTGCATGCTCATATGGGCATTTACGAAAACTTGCCTTTAAAAAATAATTCTCAATACGGTTATACCATGCCCGTGGGGCCTGCTTTAGACTGTAAAGAGCCTTTTTTAATCGATAAACCTGATGATCATTTCCAGAATTAATATATCCACAAGGTTGAGAAACATATACCTCCTCCTCGAGAGTTCCGTGGAAAAATGTCGATTTGACATCCATTTGGAAAATAGGCCATGAACTTTGAGCTGCCAATCCAATCACCATTCTGATCGTATCATGCCGTGCAACATGAGCATTCCTTGTAATCGACACCGTACTGTTGCCTGTAGCCTTTAGCTACTTAACGCGCCTTATACTTGTCGACTTCTCCATTCTCTTTCAACTTTGTTTTGAACACCCATTTCACGCCAATGACTTCATGTCCTTCTGGTAAATCAGTTAGCTCCCATATCCCATTTCTTTCAATGGCTTCAATTTCATCATCCATTGCACTACGCCATTTGCAGTCTTTAACAGCACTTTCATATGTTGTAGGATCACAATCTGCAAACAAAGCAGAATAAGTAATCGGATCTTCTTCTTGGAACATTCTGGGCAGTTCAAAATCAGCCATCCACCCTGGTTTTTTTCGTGCACGTTTAGCTTCTGCTGCGACAATTTCTATTGCGGTTGGTGAATAGTCAAGGCTGCCCGGTGTTGTAATTGGTGGAGTTTTTGGTGAATAAGGTTCTGAAACTTGTTCATTCAGAGGTTGCTCCATGCGTTCATTTTCTCCATGGTGTTCACTATCAAGAATGATTGCCGTAGCTCGTTGTTCGTCCCAGTTTCATATCATTTCTTCGTCAAAAATTACATCTCTGCTGGTTATTATATTCTTTGTCAAGGCTTTGAATAGCTTCTATGCTTGTGATGCTTCACTTATGCCAAGAAAAACGCATTTTTCGCCTTTATCATCAAGCTTCTTCGCTCTTTCTTCTGGTACATGTGCGTATGCGATACAACCAAAAATTTTGAAGTGATCCACTGCTGGTTTCTTTCCAGTCCAAGCTTCTTCCAGAGTCATATTTTTAACAGCAAACGTTGGACATCATTTAAAATGTAAATGCTCCAGTTCACAGCTTCAGGCCAAAATTTCTTAGGATTTTTTCCTTTTATCATCAAACTTCTCACCATAATAAGAATAGTTCTGTTTCGGCGCTCCGATACGCCATTCTGTTGTGGTGTATATGGAGCTGTCAGTTCTCTACGAATGTCTGATTATCACAGAAAGCTTCGAATTCCTTCGAACAATATTATCCTCAGCGATCGGTACGAAGACATTTAATTCGTTTCTCTGTTTGAGTTTCAACCATTGCCTTAAAGCTTTTAAACATGTCAAAAGCTTCTGATTTTGCCTGCAAAAAATAAATCCAAGTTTTCCGAGTATAATCGTCAATGAAGGTAATTATATACCTTTTACCTCTATTTGAAGTGGGATTTATTGGTCCAATATATATCGGAATGTATCAACTCGAGAATTTGATTTGCTCTCCATGACTTCACTTTAGTAAATTTTGAACGATGTTGTTTGCCAACAACACATTCTTCACAAACCCGGGAAGGAACATTAATCTGAGGAAGACCCGTCACCATATTTCTTTGTTGAAGAGTTTTCAATCCGTTGAAATTCAAATGGCCATGACGAAAGTGCCAGAGCCATGAAGGATCTTTTGTTTCAGCCATTAAACAAGCCGTCACATTCTCTTTCTTCAGTGGAAACAGCCTGTTCGAACTCATTTGAACAACATCAATAGCACCTCGAGAAGGATCATATATTTCACAAGCATTCTTTTGAATCGTTATCATATAACCCTTCTCTAACAACTGTCAGCACTCAACAAGTTACATTTCGGATTAGGCACATATAGAACGTCTGAAATTGTTTCAACAAATCCATTCCTTGTTTTAATATTGATGCTGCCCTTTCCCATCACTCTTAACTTTAAAAGAATCACCAAAACTTACTGTAGAATCAAATCCTTCATCTAAGGAAGAAAAAGACTTACTTCCACACATATGGTTGCTGCAGCCCGTATCCACGTACCAAAAATCTGATTGGGATTCTTTTTCATCTTAGTCAACCATTAATAAAGTCTCTTCCTCCTTCGTTTCAGCGAAGTTTGATGTTTTTTCTCTTCCTTTGTCCTTTGGCAGCTTTGTGTAGCATTCAGAACGATAATGTCCAAATTTGTGACATCTATAACACTCTACCTTGGACTTGTCCCGCTGCTCTCGTCCTCTACCTCTGCCGCCATCTCCATATCATCGATTTCATCGGCCCCTTCCTCTTCCCTACCTCGTCCCCTTGCATTAGAGAAATTAGTAGAAGAAGTTACCTTCAAAGCTTGCTCCTTAGAACTTGCGCTCCGATCTCGATAAATTTTTTGCTCATGAATCAACAAAGAACTTTGAAGCTCATCAATGGATAATGTGTCTATATCCTTTGATTCTTCGATGGAGCAAACAACAAAGTTGAATTTTTCAGTTAATGACCGCAATATCTTCTCAACGATCACAACATCTTCCATCTTCTCACCATGAAACCGAATGCTGGTGGCAACACCCATCGTCCGAGCAAAGAAATTTGCGACAGATTCTCCGTCTTTCATTTCGAAACACTCAAAGTCCTTCCTCAAGGCTTGAAGCTGTGCACGCTTCACTCGAGAGGACCCTTCATGTTTTTTCTTCATCGAATCCCATATGTCCTTGGAAGTATCTTTACAAAGAATCGTTTCCAAGATGGATCGATCAATTGCTTGAAACAAATAATTCTTCGCTTTCAAGTCTTGTAACTTCAGTGCTTCATTTTCTGCCTTCTGTGCTTCTGTAATTCTTACATTAGGTGTTGTTTCAGGAATGCCATCTGAAACCACTTGCTAGTATTCTTTAGATCTCAGAAAATTCTCCATCAACATGCTCTAGTGATCGTAGTGACCATCAAAACGAGGAATAGCAGGCTGGACAAAATTTTCAGAACTCATTTTTTTTTTAATCCTAATCAAGCTCTGATACCACTGTTGATTTTTAAGGAAGAAACTGAATGTTGTAAATGTCATAATATTACTGAACGGCAAACTAGCCATTTAAAGACAATTACAGAAGTTCCAACTACTATAAGAACTACCCACTACATGGAATGTACATTACCTACATAGTACAACTCAAAGAAAAGAACAAACGTTAACTGAGTAAACAACTTAATAATATTAGTAAAAACACTAAATATTCTAACAATTATTAGCGAAACCCTCATATAAACTCACGGTGTGTCACTATTAGCTAATCAATTTTTTTTAAAAAAATTAATAATTAAAGAAAAAGTTTATATCATTTGTAAAAATCACCCACTAATATAGAAGCTCTTATCCCACAACCGTAACATGCTATTTCTTACAATAATATTTAGAGGTAATAATTAACTCTTAATTAATTTGTAATAAAAATTGAGTCTACAATAATAGTTTAATCTCTAAAATTATCTAAAATAAAATTAAATTCACAATAATGCCCTACAATTTAATTGAAAAAAAATTAAATTTACAATTATTTAATTGTACAAACAATTGACTGTGCGAAATTACTAGTATTTTTTATTTAATTATTATTTATAGTGGATCGTGTAGCTATTTTACAAAACTTACGGTGCTATTTATAAATAGGATAGTGCATCTGAAAGTAAAGCATGCCAATTTTAATTGAATACGAAAAACAGTTCATTCATTTTATTAATTTCAGAATCGACGCGTAATACGTGTCTTATGTATAAATCTCATAATTTTTTTTTTTTTTT
Source organism: Lindernia subracemosa (assembly GCA_028392965.1). Classification (NCBI taxonomy): domain Eukaryota; kingdom Viridiplantae; phylum Streptophyta; class Magnoliopsida; order Lamiales; family Linderniaceae; genus Vandellia; species Vandellia subracemosa. The sequence continues at coordinate 619,305 of JAQPCC010000020.1, read as the reverse complement.
TTTTTTTGCGCTCCCGAGGTATCCCCACTCGATCTGGCTATGAGCTAGCCCCTAAATACTGGCGTGGGCTTTGCGCCAGACAAACCATGAGAAATAAATCTCATAGGGACTACTCAAGGAATTGTGGGAGGGGGGATTCGATCCCACAATCTAACTCATAAATCCTTAAGGCCTCCTCCTTGACCACTAGGTCAAGGCCTCATTGGTAAATCCCATAATGTTTGAATAACACATTTTATTATTCCTTATTATATCAGTTACTTATAAGAATATGCTTGTTACCCAATAAAATAAAACAAAAAAATATATTGAAAATAAGTACACTTTATAAAAATTAAAATTTGTTGAGAGATTCGAAAATAATTAGCACGTTATAAAAATATTAATTGTGATTAATATTATATTAAGATTATTTTATTATAATTATACTTATATTAAGATTATAATGATAATATAGCTTATAATAATAAAGAGAGAGATTAGAGAGAGATTAAGTATTTCAATACTTAGTGTAATTTACAATGAACTCTAATAACCTATTTATACTACTAATAATTCACTATTACAACTAATCACATTAATTACAATTATACATCTCACACTACAAATTATTCAATTAAACACATCATCTTATCATCATTTAATATAATACTTCCAAATCCATCAATAATCCAAAAACATCCACATCTTAATTATTTAATCACCCATAATTAACTTATTTCATAATACTCCCCCTTGGATGTTTTTCAAAGAATGTGCCTCGTTAAAACCTTATTAGGAAAAACCCAATGGGATAAAAACCTAATGAAGGAAAAAGAGTACATGATTCTTTTAGATACGCTTTCGATTGTTGCCTCATTAAAAACCTTACTGGGAAAACCAATGGGAAAAACCTCAGTGAAGGGAAAAAGAGTGCAACACGTATTTACTCCCCCTGATAATAACATCATTCCAAATCTCGAAGTCTTCGAACTCCAATTGAATATACCAATCTTTTGGAAATTATTGGGGGAAGTGTTTTTGTAAATAAATCTGCAAGATTTTCACTTGATCGCAGTTGTTGTACATCAATATCACCATTTTTCTCTAAATCATGTGTAAAGAAAAATTTTGGTGAAATATGTTTTGTTCTATCTCCCTTAATATATCCTTCCTTTAATTGGGCAATGCATGCAGCATTATCTTCATATAAAATCGTAGGAAATAACTTTTTCGATAATAGCCCACTAGTTTGTTGTATATGCTCAATTATCGATCGCAACCAACTACATTCTCGGCTAGCTTCATGAATAGATAGAATTTCCGCATGATTAGATGAAGTAGCCATTAAACTTTGTTTAACTGGCCGCCATGAAATAGCGGTTCCGCCATGCGTAAATAAATAGCCCGTTTGCGATCGAGCATTATGTGGGTCAGATAGAAAACCAACATCTGCATACCCAATCAAATCTGTTTTTGATTCATTAGAATAGAACAATCACATATCAGTTGTTCCTTGAAGGTATCGAAAAATTCGCTTAATTCCATTCCAATGTCTACGAGTCGGTGATGAACTATATCTCGCCAATAGATTCACAACGAACGATATATCAGGTCGAGTATGACTCGTTAAATATATTAGGGCTCCAATAGCACTAAGATATGGTACTTCAGGACCAAGTAGTTCTTCATCATTTTTGCAAGGTCTAAACGGATCTTTATTCACATCTAAAGATCGAACAATCATTGGAGTATCCAATGGATGAGCTTTATCCATATAAAATCTTTTCAATATCTTTTTCGTATAAGTCTCTTGATGTACGAATATCTCATTCTTTAAATATTCAATTTGCAGTACAAGACAAAATTTCGTTTTACCGAGATCTTTCATTTCAAACTCCTTTTTCAAACAATTAACGGCTTTTGATAACTCTTCAGGAGTTCCAATTATGTTAATATCATCAACATAAACTGAAATGATGACAAATTCATTTCCAGATCTTTTCATAAATATGCACGGGCAAGTTTGATCATTTTTATACCCTCTTTCGATAAATATTCACTTAGGCGATTATACCACATACGCCCAGATTGCTTTAATCCATAAAGCGATTTATTTAGCTTGATTGAGTACTCATTTCGGGGCCCTGAATTTTTAGGCAACTAAAATCACTCGGGAAGTCTCATATATATGTCACTGTCAAGTGATCCATATAAATAAGCAGTGACAACATCCATTAGACGCATATCGAGTCATTCACGTACTGCCAGACGAATTAAATAACGAAAAGTAGTTGCATCCACCACAGGAGAATACGTCTCCTCATAATCAATACCAGGTCGTTGTGAAATGCCTTGTGCAACAAGCCGTGCTTTGTATCTCACAATTTCACCGTTTTCATTTTTCTTTCTGATGAAAACCCATTTATATCCAACCAGCTTTACATTTTCTGGTATGCAGACTACAGGTACGAAAACGTTTCGTTTCTCAAGTGATTTTAATTCTGCCTCGATTGCATCTTTCCATTTTGGCCAATCATTTCTTTGTCTGCATTCTTTTACAGACCGTGGTTCATGATCCTCATTCTCATTTATCTCATTCATTTCATGTAGCGCTACGTTAAATGAGAATTTATCGTCAACGTTGACTTTTTCTCGGTTCCATCTAATTCCATTTTGGGCATAATTTATCGAGATCTTTTCATTATCATTATTCTCAGAAATTTCAGGTACCTGATTTTCATTATCATAATCATTAATTCACATTGACTCTTCTAGAGTCGATAAATTCTCGACTGGACAATTCTTATTATTTGCTCCTTTTCTTTTTCGAGGATTTTTATCTTTGGAACCCGAGGGCCTACTACGTTTTAGTTATGGCTTAGGCTCGATCATTATATGTTCTCCAGGAACATCAACTTTTGCAGGAGCATTAACAGCTGGTATATGTGACTTAGTCACTCTGTTAAGGTCAGTAAAACTATCTGGCAGTTGATTAGCTAATCCTTGTAAATGAATTATCTTTTGAACTTGTAGTTCACATTCTTTCGTTCGAGGATCATAATGATTTAGCGATAATTCATTCCAACTAATACTCATTTCCAACTGTTTCTTTTCTCCCCCTAATGTCGGAAAATTCGATTCATCGAAATGACAATCGACAAATCTAGCCGTAAATAAATTTCCATTTAGAGGTTCTAAATATTTTATTATCGATGGAGATTCAAATCCGACATATATTCTCAGCCATCATTTGAGGTCCCATCTTAGTGCGTTGTGGTGGAGCAATTGGAACATATACCGCGCATCCAAAAATTCTCAAATGGGAAATATTTGGTTCCTGACCATAAACCATTTGTATCGGGGAGATATCATTATAACTTGTTGGTCTGGTGCGGATTAGTTCCGCTACATGTAATATAGAATGTCCCCAACAAGATGAAGGGAGTTTCGACTTCATTAATAATGGTCTAGCAATTAATTGCAACCTTTTAATCAACGATTCTGTAAGACCATTTTGCGTATGTACATGTGGCACATGATGCTCAACATCAATTCCAATAGACATGCAATAATCATTAAATGCTTTGGAAGTAAATTCACCAGCATTATCAAGGCGTATTTTCTTTATTGGATAATCCGAAAAATGTGCTCTTAATCGAATCAACTGAGCAAGCAATCTCGCAAATGCTATATTCCGCATTGATAACAAACACACATGAGACCATCTAGTTGATGCATCAATCAATACCATGAAATATCTAAATGGTCTACATGATGGATGTATCGGTCCACAAATATCACCTTGTATATGCTCCAAAAATCTTATAGATTCATTCTTTATTTTTATTGGTGATGGCCGAATAATCAACTTCCCTTTAGAGCAAACAGCACATGATAATTCATTCGATTGAAGAATCTTCTGGTTCTTCATTAAATGTTCACGTGAATTTTGAATTATTCTCCACATCATAATTGAACTGGGATGGCCCAACCGGTCATGCCAAACAACAAATGTATTATCATCAGTAAACTTCTGGTTTACGATATCATGTGATTCAATTGTTTTAATATAAGTGTAATACAATCCAGAGTCAAACGAAGGTAATATTTCAACAACTCTTTTATCATTCGAAATCACTTTTGTAATGTACAAATATTCAGTATTTCTCTTTTCTGCCGTCTCAATGTGATATCCATTATGTCGAATAGCTTTAAAGCTCAATAAATTTCTTTGATGCCTAGGAGAATATAAGGTATTTTCAATTATCAGCCTTGTCCCTTTGGGCAGTATAACATTGGCTCTTCCGGAGCCCTCAATTATATTTGTGCTACCCGATATAGTGATAACACTTGTTCCTTTCATTTCAAGATGGGAGAAATATTTCTTATTTCTTAGAATCGTATTAGTCGTTGCACAGTCTGCAAGACATAACTCCCCATTGCACATGCTTGTATCCATTGTAATGATAAATATATAATAACTAGTATTATTAAATAAATAAGCGTCAAAATAAAATTATATATATAAAGATAAAATAATAAATAAATAATGCTTAAATAAAATTTAAAACGATGTATCAGTTTTCTTTATTTGGAGCTTTAACAAAAACCACAATATTCAAATGAGCATAGGATCTAACACCAATTTTCTGAATATCGTAATCTTGAGCAAAATTTAATTTCATCGACACTTCACTTTTAATTGCTCTTTATAAAAATCAACGGAATCTTTAGGTGCGAATAATAAACAACGGTAAGTATAATCTTTATATTGCTCAATACATCTTTCTCAATCATATATTAGTTGTCCACTTCGGGGGAAATATTAATAATCACCACGGTAAATATAATATTCACGACCACTTTTATTGTTTGCGAATACATTCACTTCAGGGAATGCAACATAATCATTTAGTCGGACTTATGCTTTTCATTCATCCATCATAATATTTTCTGATCATTTTCTCACGATATTTATTCGTATTATATCCGATGGATTGAACGTGGTGAATGCTTTATAATATACCGAAGTAATTGTGTAAATCACTAGCAAGTATAAAATCGAGAGTGATAAATCAAAGTTTGCCAAATTCAATATATTGATATCATAAAAATAAACTCATCATTTAAACATTAAAAGAAAAATTATAATTAATCTTCTTTTATATCTTCTTTTTTAAAAGTTCTTATGAAAAACGATATCAACGTCCAAATAACTGTCGCTGTGATAATAATCATAAGTAATAGATCAAACATCGGACAAAGCGTCATCCTTCAAAATAAAATATATTTAAGTAATTATAATATTAAAGAAAAAATTATAATTAATAATTATATTTTAAAAACATTGGTAAAAACAATATACACATAGCCATAAGGATCACCGTAAATAAAGTAAGCAACAGAAGATCCATCTTTGTATAAAACGACATGATTCTATAACATGAAAAAGAACATAATAATCAGATAACATATAAATCAATGATATAATATATGAATTGTTTCATAAAACTCGTTCTTTATTATTTCATAATTATTGTCTAAGTTCCGATAAGGTTGCGGTAACAAAATTTGTTCATCGTTCAAAACTATTCGGTCCAATAATTACTTCCAGATTGTTCAATCAAAAAACTCAATAATATGCCGCTACTGAGGTGGGGATAATCGCAAGACCTCGTGGGCTTTTGGTGTTGTGTACGTGTATAAATAAAAAAAATCGTAAATAAAAATTCCACACGCCACCACGGGGTATCGAAATCTGGACCTCTCGTCACTTATAGTGAATGATATTCCGCGAAATCACTTGGGTATTGGCGTTTAGTTATAAAACTTTTAAAATAACCGTACCTCGACTAAACTCGTACGAGATCTTCGACGGAGGTTGATCTTGAAGATGGAGAGCGATCGTGCTGATAACGTGTTATAAAAATATTAATTGTGATTAATATTATATTAAGATTATTTTATTATAATTATACTTATCATAATTTAATATAATACTTCCAAATCCATCAATAATTCAAAAAAGTCCACATCTTAATTATTTAATCACCCATAATTAACTTATTTCATAATATAGCAAATGTTTTTAGTTTTGGCCTTTGGGCATGGATGGATCTCTATTACATTGGATTCGCTGTTCATCGTTTGAGTTTAGGGACCAAAAGCTATAAAGTTCATTCACTTCCAAATGCCCCCCTTAGCTTCATCATCATTCTCAATTCACCTCCTTAGATTCACATCTATTCATCCCATGAGCACTTTTACAGCTAACAGAGTGTCGATGGTTAGTTGCGCCAAGGACGCTGGTGCATTTACTACGCTTAAAGAGAGGGTCACGTTCCAGAAAGAGATCAAGAAAAGCAAGTTCATCGCTATTGCTGCCCCAATTTCCGATGAAGCATCGGCTTTCGTATTCCTCAATGAGGCGAGTGAACCCTATTCAAATTAAAAACCCCAACTTTCAATTTGGAGGACGATTATCTATAATTCTTGATTTTTTATTTTTCTTTCTATTGTGGGTGGTGCGTAGGTGCGTGATCCACGGGCCACTCATAATTGTTGGGCATACAAGGTATTTGATTTTTTGCCAAACAAAAAAAGAAAAATCAACAGTGATATAATAATAAGAGTTGTAATTATCTTGAATTGAAGTTCATCACTGTTTGATTGTAGGTCGGAGATCAGTTTCGGAGTAACGATGATGGCGAACCTTCTGGTACAGCTGGAAAGCCAATACTTTCTGCTATTGAGTCTTCTGGTATAGACAGAATCATGGTGGTTGTCATCAGGTGTGTGGAATTGTGCTCTCTTATGTTTTTCCAACTCTGTTAAATTTCATATGCTTTTTTGAGTTATTTTTAGAGTAGCACATGAATTAACGTTAGTGTCTTCCTTATGGTGTGATTGTTACTCTGATCTCTCGTTTATGTTCTATGCGTTCTGAGACTAAGTCTGATTTGATGCCTTTGCCTTATCTGAGGTTTTTCGGAGGGATAAAACTTGGAGCTGGAGGATTAGTTAGAGCGTATGGCGGGGTAGCATCAGAATGTTTAAGGAATGCACCAACATGTGTCGTGAAATCTAAAGTACATATAGATTAACTTCATTCTCCTCTGAAAATTATTTGCAAGGCCATCCTCTTTTACTTTGATTATACATACTCCTTGTGAATAAGGCTTCAGTAGGCAGATAAGAAAAGCTCCTTCTTTGGCTGCAGGTTCCCATGGGAATTGAAGTCTCGTTCGATCTTTTGGGAGTTCTTTACCATCAAGTTGAGTATTCAGTTGCAGTACTTTTGTTTTTTGTTATTTATGATAAGCACCTTCACACGCACAAAATTAACACACATATGTATATATATATATATATATATATATATATATGCGTCTGTGTAGTAATGTTTTTCTCTTGACATGCAGCTTCAGTCCTTTCAAGCCGAGGATATCGAGCAGGACTATGAGACTGGTAAAGAGAACATGGTAATGGTCACATTCAAAGTTGACTTTGATCGTGCTGAAAGCTTAGAAGATGAGCTCAAAGCAAATTGCAGTCGTGATATCATAATCTACAGGAAATAAAACATGCTTTCTAAATACTCTTTTATTTTATTTTATTGCTATCTCTAACATCTTCCCCCCTACATTATTCGAAAATCGAAGCCCATAATAGTGGACGGCGAGCTTTCTGGAAACCCTTTGAGGTTTATCTGTGCCATCAAAAGGCCCCACACCTCAACATTGGATAGTTTATGATGCCGGCGACATTGTATCTCATGCTCTAATTATATCTTCTAATCGCTGAGGGGGGAAAGAGCAAAATGGTATGCTGTAAATTTTTCTTTCAGGATTTTTTGTCCTCGGACTGTTACTTTGTTATGTCGTAATCAAAGTGAATCCGTAGAATGTTTTCACTTGCTTTCTTTCTTGGTCTTCAGATGTTTCTTTTTATTCTAGTTTTTGGTTGGGTTTGGTTATATATTGATCAATACCGTTAACTTGCTGCAAAATTATTACGACTAAATAACCTATTGCATTTGACCTCTTGAAATGAAGCCCTAGCAATAGATGTGAAAGTTTGAGCCCAAGTAATTGGCCCGGTCCGCCCGGCCCGGAAGAAAACTGGGCTTGGTCAAAAAAGGCTGGCGGGCGAATTAGACCCGTTTTTTTTCATTTTCTTTTTACTTTTGTTTATAACTCAGTTAGATCAAACATCACCACTTCATCAGACCTTACAATATCAGTTAGATCAAACATCACCACTAACTCACCCATGGTACAATCCAACTTATTAGATATTTTACACAAACAAAACAATTTTTTATTTATTTTTCTTATATATCACAATCTTTATGGATGAAGTTGGGTTATTACCCACTTAAATAGGGTGGAATAGACATGGATTAATAAGACCATACATGTAAACCAAATTATATATATATATATATATATATATATATATATATATTAATTGTCAGGGGTGGATAAAAACTGTCAATTGGTATGTAAAATTTATTGCAATTTAATCCTTCTTTGTATAATTTATTTAACATTAATAATTACTATTGTACTCCTCAATTTTTTTATTTATTATAATTATATCCTTAAAGAAAATTTTAAATATTCTCTCATCTATTCTATATTATAAATTATAAATATCTCAAATATAAATTAATATTATAGATTTATATTATTTTAAGCACACACATCGAGTGTGCAATAAAATACTAGTATTTAGAACCCAATATCCACATACTCCAGGAATAAGACTAATCTTCTTGGTCATATTAGCATGTCTCACTTCCCGAGACTAATCTTCTTGGTCATATTAGCATGTCTCATTTCTCAAGACTAATCCCCTTCGTCAGATTAGTATGTCTCACTTTTCATCCAACACGATAGTTAAAATTACTAGTAGAATTCGAACATAGGACCTCACGTTTGTTAATTCACAAGCTCAACTACTAGGTCCCCTATTTACCGGACAAACCAAAATTATATTTTACATAAATAATCTTTTGTAAGGGATTCTCAAGTAGCTTCAGGCCTTTAGATTTTCTAGTTCGGTATAAAATTAGGCCCAATAAAAAATGACTCCACATAACCCCACTAGGCTTTTGCTTCCATTAAAACAAAACATGTACATTCCAACTCAAACACTTACTTTAAATTTTCAATAGCTTATTAAAACTTAAAAGTGTATCTAAATAAAATATATGTATGTGCGTGTGTTTATACGACCTACGAATATTGTACTACGCAAAGAATTTAAAAATCATATATATATTACAAACAATAATATATCGATGGCTAAGCCAAATCGAAATTCTCATACACCACACCTTTTTCGACGCTTGGATCACTTTGTGCGTACTTATCACGAGCCTCCTCAAATAAATATAGAAGTCACAGAAAGCAAAAAATAAAGTTGAAGTATATTGATCAACAAGCCAGTTAGTTGTAATCGGTACCCCTACTATATAATTATATATATATATATATATATATATATATATATATATATATATATATGAATGCACCCACATGTGAGGTTCAATTCCATTTCAACTAAGTGAAAAAAAAAAAATATGTGTCCTAAAGTTCTTGCTTCGCCGTCCCTTTTGTCATTCCTTCTTGGTTTTCTTGTTTGTGTAGTAGCTTTGGCTGAACATGGAGATGTATCTCCAATGGCGGCCCGTGACAGTAAAAAAGAAATGGAGAAAATTCACGATGATGGTAATAACTACGAAACTAATAATTTCGGACGACGTCGTTATTGCAGAAGACGTTGGTGCTGTGGCGGATGGAGCCCTTTTGGCTGCTATGCTCTCTGTTGTGTTCCAGGTGACATTTTAGTTTAATTGACCTCACTTTCTATTATGTGTTAATTTTTTTTTTTCTTCCTTACAATTATTATTTTTCTTGCTATTTATTGTCGATGTATAAATTCCACAAATAGATTAAATATATTCAACTTTTTTGTCAAGGCAGGAAGTGAAGTCGACCCACCGCCACCAAACAATATTAATGCTAATGAAAAGGACGACGTGGATGAGCATATCGTTAGACATCGTGATGACTATGTTGAGTGCAAATTTGGGTGCTGTGGCTTTGGCTACAGAGGTTATTGCAGCGGCTGCTGTAAGGACTCTAATGAAGCTAATAAAGTCTTCGTTGAAAGTCGTCGTCGAACCAAAACCAAGAATTAAATTATTACATGCAATGTTATTACTAATTACTATTAATAAATTATTACATGTAATGTTGTTAGTATGATTATATAAGTGGATGTGGATTATTGTGGAACATATACGTAAATGAAGCCATGGGCTGTAATGTTATGCAAGGCATTGAAATAAATTAAAGCGATGAAATCGTTACTATATATATAATATATATATATATTATGGTGCTCAAGCAAGGTGTTTAAATATTTACAAAAATATATAAACTAGGAAGTGAAGCTGTGCGTTGTGCAGCATTGGTGCAACCATAGTTGGAACACTGGATGTATTGGAAAAATATATACTGATATATAGAAAAAACAAAAGCATGTATCCATTTTGCTTGTGGTTAACTATATAGTATTAAACTAATATAAAGATGTGATAAATTTTTTATGCACGAACATGCATACTCATAGAAAACATCCATATATTATATAAGAATAAAATATAGCCATGAATGTTTAGTCTAACATTTTTTAAACAAAATTCGATGAGCTACTAGTCAGAATGAAAAATACATAACCTCTACCCTAAAAAAAATGATAGATATTCGTTAACTCATTCTTACCAACAAAATTCGTTCTCTAAATTTGCAATCGAATGTACCTATCTACTGAGCGTTTTGGTCTGAAGTGTGGGTTTTTTTGCAGTCATTCATTGTTTAATTTCATGGAGCCATAGACGCTGGAGGGCGCACATGAGGATATGCTTGAAGGAGAGGTGCCTTAGGTGATGTAAGATAAGGAATTTATGTTGGATTCTGAATGAAATTGACAAAAAAAAAAAAAAAAAACACAAATATATTATGATGTATACTTTAGAGTTCAATTCACTACTATAACTTGTAAGATAAAATTCAGAGTTTATACATGACTATCACATAACAGAATCCCAAATCACATAACAGACTCCCAACAGGTTACATAAGGCTATTGTGTGTGTTAGGGCATTGTTACTGGCCATTGGCATTATTCCTAGATAAAATTCCTAACAGATGCAAAGCTATTTTATGTAATTTGAGACCATTTAAGAAATATTTTTTCCAGTTCCAAATAGTGAATAAGTATGTAATGGCAATGTTGATAAGATTATGGCCTCGAATATATGGAAAAGATATAAAAGTTACAAATATAAAGATTTTATAAACATCTTTCACGAAACATACAGAATGGAGTATGTATCAACCTAAGCTAAAACCAAAGCATCTGAGCAATCAACTCACATGTTCCAATTGAACGACACTCTTAACTCTAACGGGTTGATCCCTTTCAGACATTGAATCCAGGTGTTTCAGAGTGTCTCAGTTTCACCTTCTAGAATTTCTTTATTCTGGATCGTTAATAAACCAACCTAGTTAAAAAAAATTGTAATGCGTTCCGAAATTATCCGATTACCGCGGTCTCTCGTCGGTCTCCTTTGAGTTGCTTCTCTAGACTCTAAAACCACCCTTCTTTGCCTAGGACCAGCACAGAAACACGTTAGAAGGGCGCCGAAGCATTTCCGGCAATGCCCCTCCGATGCCTAAGTAAGTTCCTTTCGTGTCGCTTCGCTTCTTACAGAGCACTTTGGTACTCTAGTATAGTTATTAGCAAGTTGTTATGGTGTACCTTCAAATGATGATCAAACATGTGTATTTATACAGGGGCCAACGGGATACGAGGGGGCATCTGGTCCCTTAGGCCGAGGATGCTCGAACTTTCCCGGTTCAGTGTAAGTCTTTTGAAGTATTAATACATGATTCATCATGATACTGGGTTCCATGTACCCAGTCGATTCATCTGTTCTCAGTAACGGGGTGCAGATTCGAAGAATCTGTTGCTTCGACTCTCTCAAGATATCACTTCAGATGTCTTTCCTTCTCTTTTTCGAGTATCATTTTCTCCGGGTACCACCCGTTGGATTATTATTCCTCGGATACCACCCGTTGTAGCATTTTTCTCCGAGTACCACCCGTTGGAACACTTTTCTTCGGGTACCACATGTTGGGTGTTCTTCTTCGGGTACCACCTGCTGGGTTATTCTCCTTCGGGTATCATCCGTTGGAGTACTCTTCTCCGTGTACCACCTGTTGGGTGTTTTTCTCCGGATACCACATGCTGGGTTATTCTCCTTCAGGTACCACCCATTGTAGTATTCTTCTTTGGGTCCCACCTGTTGGGTGTTCTTCTCCGAGTGCAACCTGCTGGGTTATTCTTCTTCGGGTACCACCCGTTGGAGTACTGTTCTCCGTGTTGGGAATCCCCGTAGGGGCCCGAGGCCCTCGTTCCTTGAACGACGGAATTTTAAAGTCTTTTAGGGATTCCCGCCTTCCCTTGGACCGCTCGGTATTACACGAGAACAATTAGAACACAAAAGGGAAAGGGACCAGCCATGATACCTCGCAGATAAACTCGACGATGGCCAGCTACGAACCCTTCGAATCTCCGGGATGTCGTATCCCTTTCCTTACACCAAAAGCGCACGAACGAGCAAGATTGTCACGCCTGCACCACACGAACGTCACGAGCAGCCCTTGCTATATGCGACTAGGCCAAGGGCTGAACGTTTGCTGCCCCCGAGAGAGAGAATGCGAGAGAGAGATAGAGAGAGGAGAAAACCCTAATTTTCTTTTCTTTTGCCCAAAGTGACATTTGTTTTTTTTTTTTCAAAAATGAAAAACCCTTATTTATATTAAGGGTAGGGCACGAAATTTTCATGTGGAGTGGGGAGAAAGTTTCTCACCCACTCCACGCATACCAAGTCTCTTTTACTTGGTCTTGGTTGACTTGGTCTTTTCTTTCAAATTCAAACTCAAATTCAAATTTGAATTAGTATTAATATAAATTAATATATATTTCTATATTTAGTATATTTAAATATATAATATCTAATATATATATTTAATAATTTTCGAAATTTTATCAAATAAAAAATCGAAACTTATATATATATCTAATATATATATTTTATTTAATTCCAAATTAAATAATATTATTTTTCTAACACAATAATAAAGATTTAAACCAAATTTAAATCATATACTAAATGTTAAATATCCAATATTTTATTTCAAAAATATTTCGTGAGGTGAAAAGACCATTTTGCCCCTCACTAGTCAAACCAAGTTACTTCGGCCGTTTAGGGTTTCGGCAACGCCCTAAACCCTAATCTCTCACTCCAGGCCCTAGACTGGTCTCTCTGTCTTATTGACGTTGTGTTGGTTGCCCTTTTTAAGCCCGACTCTCTTGGTTCGTCTCAACCGGCTCTGGGACGAATCCAGGAGTTCGGTATTCACCTAGCCAGCCCCGTGGTGCCGAACCGATCCCGAGTTGAGTACGAATATGTATTATTCACGAACCGACTATAGATTATCGTACTACGTATAAACCCTTTACGTTTGTCCCGGTCGAGTGAAAGTCACGCGTAGTCGAACTTACAGGACTCGACTCTATGATGTTCGTGTCGGTGACATTTACCAAAACTGCCCTCCACGAAACTCGTGAGTCAGTTTTATGCTCTGACTAGAGGCTTAGGTAAATTCTCGCACATCGAAACTGCATAAGACGTTAACCTTGAATTTAATCAAGGCCGTAAATTCCGCTCAGCGGTATAACAGGCAATCACGTCGAAAAGTCAAGACCGCATTTCGCCGCTGACCCATGCTTCATGCAATTTGGGCCTAGCAAACTAGTGACAAATCAAGACCTTAAGACCAACCCCGAGTTAAACCCTTTCGGTCTAAGGTTCACGTAGACTACTATAGTCAATCGATCGATCAGCGACTTTACCAGCGTGTGATCGTTCGATTACGAGCCAGTGTCCAAATACAGACAATCCCTTGATTCGTCTTGTATCAATGTCACGAGCTCCCACTTCCCAAGTGAATGGTTGGCACAACCATTTTAGACTCATCGACAAACAAGTCGTACTCGTCAATCCAGTCACCCTACTGGAGACTAAGACTTGTGGACTTAGTTTAATATTACAGTATGTCAGCTTACTGGTGTCCCCTCTCTATCCCCACAGAATCAGTAACTGAACTGTAAATATTGGGGTTTTATTAATTCGTCTTATTACCCGACTGCAAGGTTAATTTATTTAGACGAAGTAATAACATGCATTTCTATTATTTGTGATACTAAAATCGACAACAAATAAAAACGTAATTACATTATCAATTAATCCAATTACAAATCTTAAACACAACAAAAATTACACTAATGCCCTCGTACTATCTAATCCTCGTACGGCATCTAGGGCATAAACCTCAACAATCTCCCACTTGCACTAATGCCACGCGCTATAGTATCTCAACCCCATTTTATCGAGGTGACGATCTAGCACTGTCTGAGACAGTGGCTTCGTGAACGGGTCCGCCACATTTTCTGCTGAGGCGATCTTCTGCACGGCTATAGAGCCATTCTCAACGAACCCACGTAACACGTGGTATTTTCTCTCTATGTGCTTGGACTTACTGTGAGCACGGGGTTCCTTAGCTTGTGCGATCGCTCCGCTATTGTCGCACCACAATGGTAACGGGCGATCCACTATGCTAGGTACCACCTGCAGTTCTTCTAAGAACTTGCGTATCCAAACACCCTCCTTGGCAGCTTCTGAAGCCGCTATATACTCCGCCTCAGTGGTGGAGTCAGCAGTCGTGCTTTGCTTGGAACTCTTCCAGGTTACTGCGCCACCATTGAGCGTATATACAAAACGCGAAGTAGACTTTCGGTCATCCACATCTGATTGGAAGTCCGAATCCGTATAACCATCTACCTCTAATTCTCCTGGGCCGTAAATCAGTATCAAGTCCTTAGTCCGTCTAAGGTACTTCAGGACTGTCTTTACTGCCGCCCAATGTTCCTTACCAGGGTTGGCCTGAAACCTACTCACTACACTCACAGCGTACGCTATGTCTGGTCGCGTGCAAAGCATCGCGTACATCAGGCTACCCACAGCTGAAGCATAGGGGACTCCACTCATCTCTTGTCTTTGTACCTCGTTGCGAGGAGACATAGCCTTTGAGAGATGAATCACATGCCTCATAGGTAGGAACCCTTTCTTAGAGTCGTCCATTTTAAACCTTTTAAGGACTTTATCTAAGTAAAGGGCCTGAGATAAGCCAATTGACCGTTTCGCCCTATCTCTAAATAGGCGTATTCCTAGAATATAGGTCGCTTCTCCCAGGTCTTTCATAGAGAATTCGGCCGAAAGCCAAGCTTTGACCGCTGAAAGCATCCCAATGTCGTTTCCTATCAAAAGGATATCATCTACGTACAATACTAGAAACGACACCTTGCTCCCACTGGCCTTCTTGTAAATACAGGGCTCATCTTCGTTCTTTATGAATCCATAGTTCTTAACTACTTCATCGAACCGAATATTCCAACTCCTTGAAGCTTGTTTCAGTCCATAAATGAACAGATTCAGCTTGCATACTTTTTGAGCATCTGCATCTGACGTAAAACCTTTGAGTTGTTCCATATAGATCTCCTCCTGGTGGAATCCATTCAGGAACGCGGTCTTTACGTCCATCTGCCAGATCTCGTAGTCATAGTATGCTGCTATCGCAAGCATAATGCGAATGCACTTAATCATCACGACTGGTGAAAAGGTCTCTCATAGTCAATACCCTCTTTTTGACTATACCCTTTCGCTACAAGCCTAGGTTTGTACGTTTCCACCTGTCCGTCAGATCCAATCTTCTTCTTGTAGATCCATTTGTTCCCGATCGGTTTGAAACCATTGGGTAGGTCTACAAGTGTTCAAATCTGGTTTGAATACATAGAGTCCATTTCGGCCTGCATAGCCTCAAGCCACTTGAGGGAGTCTATACCGGTAATTGCCTGGTCGTAGGTGATGGGATCGTCCCCAACGCATCCCTCCATCGCAGCATCCCCATGCTCGACGTGTACCATACCATATCTCTCAGGCATTTGAGATATCCTACTAGACCTGCGCAATTGCGGCTGAGCCGGGTTTTCTGGAACGTCGTCTAACGACTCTGTAACAACTGGAGTTGATTCGTCGCTTAACTCACCAAGTGTTATTTCACGTCCTTTACCGCCTTGGCTAATGAACTCTTCTTCCATGAAGGTTGCGCGTAAAGCGACAAACACCCTGTGTTCGTCTGGAACGTAAAAGTAGTACCCCATTGAGTCATCGGGGTATCCGACGAATCTGGCCATAATCGACCTTGATTCTAACTTGTCTGCCTGTAACTTTTTCACAAAGGCGGGGCAACCCCCAAATCCTAGTGTGATTCAGGCTTGCCTTACGATTATGCCAAGCTTCGTAAGGGATCCTGTCGGCAGAACGGGTAGGTATCCTGTTAAGGATATAGGCTGCTGTCTATAAAGCATAACCCCATAACGAAATGGGAAGATCTGTGTAACTCATCACCGACCGAACCATATCCAAAAATGTTCGGCTTCTTCGCTCGGCTACGCCATTTAATTGTGGCGTCCCGAGAGGTGAGAACTGTATAACGATGCCATTTTCTTTGAGAAATGCATCGAACTCAAGGCTCATATATTCGCCGCCTCGATCTGATCGAACGGCTTTAATGACCTTGCCAGTTTGCTTCTCCACTAACATTTTATACTCCTTGAACATTTCAAAAGCTTCGGACTTTTGTCTCATCAAATAGACAGTCCCGTAACGGGACGAATCGTCCGTAAACGTAATGAAGTAGCGACAATTACATCCGACCGTCACTTTAAACGGTCCCCATACATCAGTGTGGATTAATCCCAACACTTCTGTGGCCCTAGTAAAAGTCCCTGTGAATGGTGACTTGGTTATTTTGCCTAGGATGCAAGATTGACAAGTTGGGATCGGGCCTGACTTCGCTGTGCGAATCAGACCGTCCTTTTCCATCTTGTCAATCTTTGCTTCCCCTGCATGACCCAGTCGTAGGTGCCAGATGTATTTCTCGTTTGACCCCGTCGACGAGTTGGTAATTGTATTTACAGTTTCCACCTTATCTCTTAGGTTGACGTAATATAAACCATTTATTAACGTCGCTTTTCCAACGTTTTTATTTCTAAAATAAATTTGGCAAACATTATCAATAAATCGAAACTCATAACTAAGTCTGCGATCCCACGTGCGTCGCTGCAACACTATGTCCGTTGCCAACGTTGATCGAGACCTCACCAGCTCGAAGCTTCCTTCTTCGTTCCAGACCCTGGTTCAAAACACAGATCTGGGAGCTAGCCCCTGAGTCTAGTATCCATGAAGTAGAATACACAGAACAATTAGCTTCGAAAACTAATTGCTTACCTGAAGCGTCAGACGACGCCTTACCTGAAGCGTCAGACGACGCCTTCAGCTTAGGACAGTCGCGCTTCCAGTGATCCAGCAACTGGCAATGGAGCTACTTGTCAGTGGGCTTCGCGCCCGACTTTAAAGCCTTCTTGGATTTCGCCTTCTTGGCGATTCTGCCCTTTGGCCCGCTGTGCTTGCTCGGCTTCTTCTTCGACCCCTTGGACCGAGTAGTCGCAACAAGCGCCACCTCATTGCCCTTATGACCCCTATCGCTGCGATACTGGGTTTGGGCTACAACCATCTGATTAATCAGGTCCGTTATCGAATACTCCCGATTATTAAGGTTGCAAATCACCACGAACTGGTGGAAGGAAGGTGGGAGCGACTGCAGGTTTCGCTCAGTCGATTGAGCATTCGGATTTAAAAGCTCCTCAATGTTCAAGACATTTTCCAGTTTTATAACCTGAGGACGATCCTCAGATTTCTAAGTCAGTCAACATAGTTTGGTCCCACCAAAGAATATTTTTCCAAAAATACGGATAATGGGTTTGTCATCGTATAATATAGAAGAGAAAATATATTGAAGAAAGAAAACAGATAGATAGGATTTGAAGTGTTTAATCAGACTAAAATAGGACTTTAATTTTTCGTCTGACTCCCACTATTTTTCTCGAATCCTGTCTCCCGTTAGGAATTTCGGAAACCTCGTTGAGTAGTTTCATAGTGGCATTGATTTACCCGCACTGAATCAAACTAGCCTCAACTTAACAGTTTATTGGTATATTCAATCAGTCAGGCTCGTGTCCCACACGATTCTGTCACACAGAAGGTTCAACGAATTTGTCTCAGTCAGGGTCCCTCGGCCTGTAACTCAGACGTCTTGGGAATGACTGTACAAGTGCTACCTATCAACGTCCTGCTAACCTTCCACTTTTGAGTGAACTTCGCCTCCGTAGGATAACACTTTGCGGGAGGACGAAGAGTGGTTGGCTAGCGGCATTATCAAAGAATGCATCCAAATACGTTCACGTCAAAGGCGAGGGTTTTAGCGCCGTAACTCGGTCAACCAAAACCGTACCCCTATGTCGTAACGTTTTTGGACTTGATAGAAGACAGGAGCCCCGCCCCTTTACTCACTTGATATTTTAAAGTCTAATTTCGGGAGAATCCTGACAGTTAAAGAACGAGCACATTATGCACGATAACACGTTCGAAACAACCACGCACATAATAGACTTTAATAGTAAACCTAGTTTCAACCTATTAAAGTAAATGCGAAAGACTAGGGATATTTCTAGTTCTATCCTATTGTACAAAAATAAAACTCTAAGTCTTCGGGCTTGTCTCGAACGGACACCTCGGCCACCGTCTTGTTCGTTCGTCTCGTCTCGTCTCGATCGTCTCTCGTACTGCCGTCAATCATGTACTACTATAGCATATGACGGGGGGATCTTTCCCTTAAAACAACAAAACCCGCCTTTCTAGAAAAACTGTAAAGTACAACCCGAGGGGGACCTTGTCACCCTTAACATATCACCCGGTAAAAAACAGAACCTAATCCCCAATCAATCACCACGTAATTCACATATTACACGCATCCCGACAATTTTACACATATTCGAGCCTAAATTCACATTTGGGCTTTTATCAGATTTGGGCCAGGCCCATTGGGCTTCGAGGCTTAACCGCGCGAACCCGATCGCGACCGAGCCGGCACCGCCTACGCAGCCCGACCAAGTGCCGCGCGCGCACGCGCGGGCGGCCAGGCTTGCGTGCCGCGTGTGCTGTGCGCGCGGCCAGACCAGCGCCGCGAGCTGTGCGCGCGGCCAGGCCAGTGTGCCGCGCGCGCC
>JAQPCC010000002.1:2047500-2215000 GCA_028392965.1 Lindernia subracemosa | reverse complement strand
TACCCTAATAAGTTGTACCAAATATATCGCTTATATTGTACCATTAAGCAGTTTGTGACTGTACCTTATAGTGGTGTTATATAGTACCCAAAACCACGTAGTTACCGTACCAAAACTAAGAAACACATTAGCTGACATTATACAGTTTCTGACTGGAGAATTTATTCCAGATTTTATCACTGACATTTCAAATACCATTATTTGTCAGATACCAAATTAGTTCTGACATGTCAGGTTTTGTTCCTGTCAAGAGTTGACTTTTTTTTTTATTTTTCATCTATTTTACAGCTATTAATATAGTGTACCATTTTAATAAGTTTAGTGTACCATTTAACTTGTGTTTGATGTACCGTGTACACACGGTTATCGTACCTTTTTTCGCATTATTTCTGACAAAAAATTTTAGGCATAAGAAAGATCATTGTTGTTTGTTATCTTAGGCTTTGTTTGGTTATAGGCCACCACATAAAGGCCCTAT
Source organism: Lindernia subracemosa (assembly GCA_028392965.1). Classification (NCBI taxonomy): domain Eukaryota; kingdom Viridiplantae; phylum Streptophyta; class Magnoliopsida; order Lamiales; family Linderniaceae; genus Vandellia; species Vandellia subracemosa. The sequence continues at coordinate 2,214,522 of JAQPCC010000002.1, read as the reverse complement.
AAATAATTTATTATCAAAGCCCAATATAAGTTATCTTACCCATTTTAACAAGTTTATTTATACAAGGCCTCTAATATTTTATTGGGCTTTTTTTTTAATATCGGGCTTGAAAAAAGGAAACCAAACATGATATAAGTCCTTATTAATTATAGTATCTGATGTTATCTTGGATAGCAAACAGGCCCTTAGTATATCCACTAAATTACACCAACATAAAAAATATTCTCGTAATAAAACGAATCTAGAAATGAATCAACCTATAAGCAACATATAGACCGAAATATCAACAAACGATCAACCTATATCCAGGCATGTCCTATCCGATGCGTCCTAGTTGAACAACTGTGATAGGTTGTATGCCAGCGTGATCTCGAGATAAGCCGAAGCGTGTGGTGCGAAGGTTTAGCCTCGTACCACCGCTGCGTTTATCGAGTTCTTAAACCTGTTATGAAACATCTCTTCTTTATTAGCTTTCTTTTTGTGAAAAGCAATCAAGAATTGAGTTACGGGAGACCTGTAAAAGCCTTTTCTGTGTCTGGGCAAGTCTCAATCCCGACAACAGTACATTAAATGGTACACAATAATGTTAAAACTGGTACGTCATAATAAGCGAATAGGTACCATAACAACAAGTAAATTGGTACACACTATATATAAAATTAGTACGGCATAACAAATATTAAAACCAAGCAGTAAAAACCAAACAGAGCATCACTAAATGAAAACCACAACGAGAAGTATAGACAATGGAAGAAAGATGTGTTAGGTACACTAACCAAACAGTTCTATCAGATATGTAACAAAGAAATAGAATTGTAAAGTCAATCAATTGGACTTGTAAGAGTATGAATTATTCAACAAAAGCAAAGGGCATTCACATACTAATAAAATTGCAGCAGAAAACCATAGCCAACTACCCACTAAGAACTAACCTACATCGATTTAATTTTCGGCAAACCCACGATTTCAATTTCAAGCAACACCACAATTTCGAGCTGGACTACATCGATTTCAAGCAAACCCGCAATTTCGAGCAAACCCGTAATTTCAATTTTGGATAAACCCGAGCAAGACTGGACGAACCCAACTTTCTTCTCCTACGCTCTCCTTCTTGCTTAATGAGAAACCCGCGTGGACTGGCTTCGATCGTGAATCGCTGGATTCTTCTTCTCATTTGTCTTCTTCGTTTTCTATCTTTTTATTTCTGTTTTTTCTTCTTTTCATTTAACGTTTAATTTCTTAAAAATAAAATAAAAATCATAAAGTGAGGGTAAAATCGTCTTTTCATAAAAGCTGGTCCTTAAGTGAAATAAATGTTTCCAATTGGTCCTTAAATGATATATTTTCTGACATGAGGAGTTAAGTGATGATATTTTATACTGATAGGGATTTAAGTGTATTTCTCCCAAAAAGAAAAAAGAAAAACAAACATTAAAAATATATAATAAATATAAAGAACCAAAAACAAAAAGATAAAGGAAAACCTCAGAATAAAAAGGAAAAGGAACTCTTCTCTCAGCCCAACGCACTCTCTACTACTTCGATAGTACATAAATCAAGATTCTCTCTCTCTCTCTGAGGTACTTGCCGGAGAATGAAGTTCACGTAAAGACACTGATAGATACAAAATATACACAGCAGAAGTGATAAAGATGTCAATATACGATGCGGCGGTTGTGGACGCCGAGCTCTCGAAGAAGACGTCGATCTTCGGCCTCCATCTTTGGGTGGTCATCGGTATCCTCGTAGGAGCCTCCGTCGTGGTCCTCCTCTTCTTACTTTCCCTATGTGTCATCGCCCTGCGCCGCCGAGGCAGGTCGAAGGCGAAACCCTCCCTCGCCGTAGTGGAGGCGGCCACCCCCGTGGAGTCGAAGGAGATTAAGGAGATCGTAAACGAATCTAATGCGGATCAACGACCCATTACAGCGCAGGTATGAATTGAACTCGCATGCTCGCAAATCATTTAATTGAGTGTATCTGACGTAAATTGAGCTCATTACAAGATCTGTTAGATGCTTAGATTGCTATTGTGCTAACTGTACTCCGGTGCTTTGTACGAGTGTTGCTGTAGTATATAATATAGATCACACGCATAATTTTCAATCTTTTGTGGAGCAAGGAGCTGATGAATAGTACTTGAGGCCTTTAATTTGATGCTTATGCAATGAAAAGAGGGTTATTGCTCTAGAAATTCATGGCAAATTTTTCTCTCTTACGGTTTCGTTTAGGCCATACCAACAATTCAAATAGACATGGGAAAAGTTGGTCACCGAGTGGTATTCTCGAGCCAAGGTGCATCGAGTGGCGAGTCTCGAGCCACTAGTGGGATTGAGACCACTTCCTCGCTAGGACGCAGCAGTCCTTTGCCAGAGGTCTCACACCTGGGCTGGGGAAGATGGTACACTTTGCGAGAGCTCGAGGCAGCATGTAATGGATTTTCGCACGAGAATGTGATTGGGGAAGGCGGTTATGGCATCGTTTACTATGGGATATTGCCTGATAACACAAAGATCGCCATAAAGAATTTGCTGAACAACAGGTGAACTAATTATACGAACGAGCTTTTTCACACAAAAGATGATTGTGTAATGATTGCCTTGCCATAAAAGTTTACCTTGTCTTTTAGGGGTCAAGCTGAGAGGGAGTTTAAAGTCGAAGTGGACACTATTGGACGTGTAAGGCACAAGAATCTCGTGAGGTTATTGGGCTATTGCGTCGAAGGAGCTCACAGGTATTTATTTATTAGTTAACTTATTAGCTGAGTTAGTACGTCAATACGTTGTTCGTTTTTTCTTACATGTTTGTTTGAAAACTCTAGGATGCTGGTGTATGAATATGTGGACAATGGAAACTTAGACCAGTGGCTTCATGGAGATGTAGGAGATGTGAGCCCTTTGACATGGGATATTAGGATGAGTATTATCATAGGAACTGCAAAAGGGTAATGGCAATTCTGAGCTTCTTACAGTCCATCACTTTCGCTGCGTTCTTTTGTAATTTGCTTTCGTCTGAAACTGTGGGCAGTTTGAATTATCTCCACGAGGGTCTCGAACCGAAGGTCGTTCACCGCGACATCAAATCCAGCAACATACTTCTCAACCGTCAGTGGCAGCCCAAGTTGTCAGATTTTGGACTCGCTAAGCTCATGAATTCGGACAACTCTTACGTGACCACTCGCGTCATGGGAACATTCGGGTTAGTCATAATATCAATCGGTTAGAAAAAGATTAGTCTCATTTATTTATACATGTGCACTTTAATTATATCGTTTTTAACGTGGGATTACTAAAATATCAAACACGTCGGTGAACACATTAACTGCTGATCAAACAATGTAGTATAACACAGTAGATTAGATACATTCTGATAATATGATGAATTCTATGACTATTCATGTTACGATATTAAATAAGTTTCCATTGATTAACATGAAACGGTTTACACGGTTTTTTCTTTCTAGGTATGTAGCGCCCGAATATGCGTGCACGGGAATGCTAACGGAGAAGAGCGATATTTACAGCTTTGGAATCTTAATTATGGAGATAATCACCGGACGATCCCCAGTTGATTATAGCAGACCAAAGGAAGAGGTAAGTTAAAAATACTAAGAAAACCTATAACTTGAATGGTTTGCTACTTCATATATAGTGTTGCATATCAGCTCAACTCTAAACACCATTTTTTTTTTTTGCTTTTTAAATTAATACATCTTCTTAAGGTTAATCTGGTCGATTGGCTGAAGATGATGGTCGGAAACAGACGAGCCGAGGAAGTAGTCGATCCTAAATTACCCGAAAGGCCCCCTTCGAAGATTCTCAAACGGGTGATCTTAGTTGCACTACGATGCGTCGACCCCGACGCGCAGAAGAGGCCCAAGATGGGTCATATCATTCACATGTTAGAATCCGAGGACTTGCTCTCTCGCGAAGTACGTTGTAATTTACTTAGTTTTGATGTGTCTGAATCTTGATATAATAACTGTTTTTTTGAGTTTTTTGCTAATTAAACAATTGCAGGAGAAGAGAATCGCTCGAGAATCTTCGAGTTCGCACCACGGAGATGATTATAACCACCGTTCGCCTCTGAGATTTAACGATAGCTAGGCGAAACGACGGAGAAGGTGTTTCTGGATGGAAATAGTTTCGCTAGTCTAATTTAAACCCAGCTTTTAGCGGTTTCTTTTTTTTTTTTTTTTTTTTTCTGGTCGTATTTATGATGAATAATTATAGATTAGTCTGTATTAATTTCGATTTTTGGCCAATTTTTAGATGGATAAATAGTATAATTAGCTCTCGTACATTAAAAATAAATCTACATATCTTTCTTTCGTAAGCATTTTTTCAAGTAGTTATCTTCGAAATCACCTATATATGTTTCTTTGGTGTTATTTATTTTATTTTTATGGTAAGGAAGTTTTTCTTTTCTTTCTTTTTGATCGGCTAATACTCAAGAGGTACTATCCATACAATGCCATTGTATGGTGCCAGAGTAGTCGAAACTGAATTTCATTAGCGGTTATGAAATGACCTCGACTTTCAGTGATACTAATCATTGTACTGTCCTGTCCCAAGTTCATATAAACTATGATAGTCGGGAAATTCAGATGAGATTGAAAGAACCCTTGATCTCCATCAGAAGATATATCTTTTAACCTATCCATGAGGACTTTGTAAGGAATTTTAGAAAGTTTGAATTATCAAAATATATTTCTAGAAATTGCACGATCTGTACTATTTATGGATGAGTACCACATCTACAAGCAGTGAACTCTTTATCGCAAGTAGTATACATTTGTTGAACATAAATATATTGCAAGCATACATACATACATAGGCTCTTCGGATTAAGACATGCAATATAGTCGTTGCCGTGCACGTTACTTTAGGTTTGTTGTGAACACTAATTCTGGACAAGAATTTTTCTTTTTTGTTTATTTATTATTATTTTTTATTATTGTGGGTAAGATGAGGGTTTTGTGCTTTGTTTTGCATGAATCCTTTATTGCTATTTTTGTCCAAGTTGTTACGTGGTAGCATATGTATCCACACATATATATATATATATATATGCTTATCACGACTTTGATGGACACTACTTATCTATCTATTTTATTATTGGAGAGCACCTTAGAATAACTGACATTATTAATTTGGTCTGGCAGGTACAATTATTATTTTACCCTTATTTTTTGTATTAATTACAATTATATACTATAAATCAAATTTTTAATATACTTAAAAATAATACACAATTATAAATAATATTATGATTTTATTTATTAAAAATGACTCAAAATATTAAGTAATATTATAAATTTATATATTAAAGCACACACATCGAGTGTGCGTAAAATACTAGTATATATTATTCGGCACCCCAAGGGTTTGACCTAACGGTTCGATCTCTGACATTTCAAGCAGAAGGTCATGGGTTCGAATATTGTAGGGACCTTGACGATCGTTTTTTTGTGGGATCTTGGTGAGTCTTGGAGGATTAGTCCCGTTACAATGGATTCAGATTCGATTCAGGACCAAACTTAGTCGGAGTGTGGGGGACTATGGTGGTGTTGTGTGGGGATAACTAATATAACAGAAAGATTTAGTGCTTGTTTTTTAAGGCAAACAATTGTCGTAATTTGTACTAGTATTTTACGCACACTCGATGTGTGTGCTATAATATATAAATATATAATTAGTTTATATGTATTTAAAATATTTAAATTATAATTTAAAATTTAATCATATATTATTTTTAGGTATATAAAAGATTAATTTGATTTGTAAGAATATAAATATAATAAATTTAAATTTTGAAGAATAAAATAGTAATTATATAAACTAAAATAAATAAATAAATAAATAAGGGTAAATTAATAGTTAGTCAATGATATTGAGATTGACGTACCATGACAGTTTCTATAATGCCAAGGCTCTTAATATAATAGATGCGTCGGAGCTATCAAATATTTACAATTATAGAAAACAGCCAGGAGCTTTGTAATTTATAAATGAATATAGGCATCACAAACACGCAGCATCGAACTATTTCTTACACGAACGAGTTGATCAATATATATATATATATATATATAATATATATTATATTATATTAATTATTTTCGACCCGCCCACTCAACCGACTGTAGTCTTGCTCTACATACTTCGAGGATGAAATTAATCTCTCGAGGTCAGGTGAGCATGTCTCACTCTCCTCCCAACAACGATGTCGAAATCACTAATATGATTCGAACCTGAGAACTCAAGTTTGAATATCCACATGTCCAATTGTTAGGTCACCCTTTGGGGACATGAAGAATATATATATGAGATAGCAATACAATTATACTTGTTTCTTAAAGTCAGTTGTAACTTGGAGATGACTGCTAAGAATTGAAAGCACTTATATTTGGTACTTAAAGGACGATAGTTGAACTCTGCCACGACTTACATATGGACGATTCTCAAATACAGATATCTCCATACATACCGAACAGTATATTCACTGTGTTTTTTGGGAATGAATTAGATGCTTCAGTTCCCTTTATTAGGGACTTGATTGATCACCAACTAGCAGTTGTCACATAATTTGGATTATATGAAGGGTTGAAAGTTAAATAATATTTTTTTATTTTATGTTAATTGAGGATTATTCCTAATTGGACTTTGTTTTACTCTGCCAAAATGCATCGTTCAATCTACATCATTTTCTTACACAATTATCAAAGTTAGTAGATAAAACAATTTAATTTTGTTTTACAAAATAACAAAAAACAAAACCCGTGTTTTTAGAATTTAAGAAGTTATTTTATATATAAGCTCTACTCTCCCAAGAGTCCCGGAGAGGAATTACACTTAAATACATACTAGCATAAAAATTCATCACTTAACTACTTATGTAAGGTTTTATATCTTTTAAGGATGATATGAAACATTTCATATACATAAGGACCAATTGAACGGAAATGTACCTCAGAACTTACATCATTATGATTATACCTGAAATTTTAATTGAAATAATAAAAAGAAACAAAATCACATTTTGAGGCCAAACGAAGAAACGGACCACATCTTCTCCCAAATCGAACGTCCAAATCGAATATCCACGAAAAATCTCCACCTTCAAGGAAAGATTTACGATCTCTTCTCTCGATTATTGCTATTTTTGTTTCAAATCATCGTACCCAAATCGTTCGAACAAATAATCGTCGACGTCTAGAAATCGACGATTTTTTGTGTTAGCTTTTAACTAATTACTGATTCAGTTTATTATGTCTCGATTTGAGTTTTAGGTCTTGATTATTGTGTTTTTAAGTTTAATATGGGGATTTTTTTTAGATTGTTGCTCGATTAGGAGTTTTTGAATCTTAAATTGGATCTTTTTGTTGCTCGTTTTTTTGGGGTAATTTAGGTTTTCAATTAAGGTTGTCGTCTTATTTTTTTTATACATTATGTGTTTATTTTTTGTACATGTTGTTTGCAAATTTAGTACATGATATGTATTAAATGGTATATTATGTTTCCGTAGATTGGTACTACATGTTGGAACAGAATGATACTATATTTTGATTATATTGCAATTGTTGTGTTAGGAATATTTTTTAGTGTTCAATAATCATGTTATCTTTGTCTAGGGACTTTATTGTATTTTATGTAAGTATAGGGACTAAAGTATAAATATACCAAAGTATGCTTTGGTATATATAGGTCAAGTGTGTGTAGAATACACACAACTCAAGGTAGAAATTCTCTCTCTAGATTAGGTTTCTCTCTCATCATTAGCATATCTAGGTTTAATTGTAGATGGAGAAAGTGAGCTTCAATTGTAGAGAGAATTTGGTGTTGAATGAAGATTGATTGAGAAATTATCATCAAGGTAAATCTCGTCAATCTAATGCTTGAGTTCTACGTTATTGAGTTGAATCGAATTATGTGTTGGATGCGTTAAATCTGGGAATTACAAGTGGTACAGAGCAAACGTATTTCAGTTGATCGATCGTTTGCTGAAATTGTTTTCGATCGAGATTAAATTGAGTGATTATGCGGTAATGACACCAAATCCAAATTCGACCTAGTGTCATATTTCTTTATAGATGTGAGTGTGCGAGCGCGTACCGTATTTAACACAAAAGCGGGAGAAGTACACGGTTTTTCCGAATGTTCAATTGGATGGATAAATGTGTTCTGATCGACATCGAATTTGCAGATGTGCAGTTGATGTTCATTGTAAGTATTCCACCCTTCTATCCACGAAGGAACGAGTTGAAGATCGCTCAGCGTATCGATATGTTGACAGAGATAAAATTCGATTATTTTTTTTATAAATCACCTAATGTCGAAATATTAATTCAATGATATTTGTGTTTAGGTACATGGATGTATTGATGCTTTCCTGTCCGACTTGATAGCTCGCATCGAGCGGGTGGAGGCCGAGATAAGGGAACATGCGCATGTTATTAGAGATCTGAGGTCGCGGGTTATCGATGATATTGGTGATGTTGAAGAGATGGGTGATGAGGAGCGAGTGTATGAGGGAGGTTATGAGGTTACTGCAGAGGCACGTGATGAGGTTGCTGCTGAAAGCCGGATAGTGGTAAGGCACGAGAAATTATTTATATTGGAGGGAAGGGAGGAGGAGGAGGAGGATGTGCGATTTTATGTGTTAAATGTTGTTTATTTATTTTGAGAATATTTTTGCTTGTTGGATGTTGTGTAAGAACTAGCTTGTAATTTTATCTGTGGTGTTAGTGGAATTTTTGGGTTTGGCAGATGAGGTATGAGATAATATATTCGTTATGTTGTTCGTTCCATTCTTTTGTCCATAAGTTGCATATATGTTGTGACATATTTTTTGGTCAAATGTTGCATATAGGTTGATTCGTTTGCGGATATTTTGATAACGAGCATGTTTTTTGTGTTGGTGTAATGTTGGATGTATTCTAACATAGTTTTGTGGCTAAAATATTTGTTATGCCTGAAATTTTGGGTACGTTAACAATGTAAAAAATGTACGATAACCGTGTTTACAAAGTACAATATACACCAACTAAATGGCACGCTAACATATTAAAATAGTACGCTATATTAATAACTGTGAAAAAAGTGATGAAAAATACAAAAAAGTCAACACTATCGGTATCTGACATTTTTTAACGGTTCTGACACTCAGAGTGTTCTGATACGCACATAAAGTCCTGACACGCGCATAAAGCTGTAATAAATTTGGTACGGTTTTGGTACTTTTCTTGGTATGACAAACTACATATTGCGGTACAATATATGTCAACTATAAGGTACAATCACATGATTCTCAATGGTAAAATATACACACTATTTGATAAGGTTTATTAGGGTAAGCATTTTTCGTCACGGTCAAATTAGTTTTTTATGCAAAACTATTTTATTATACCTATATAATATATGTTTCACTTGATATCAAATTTGATGGTTTAACTCTTATATGCATGGTTTTATTTTCCAAACCCGGAGTTTCGTAATAAGAGAATGATCCTTATAAAAATACCTAGTATTGAAGCTTGAGTTTAAACTAAAAATCCATGATTTTTAGGGTTAACTCATTAAATATGATACGAAATGAAACTTATAATATATTTATGTAAACTAAAGTATTTTTGCATCGAAAGTAATGTAAAACACGACAAAAAACGCTTACCCTAATAAGTTGTATCAAATATAGCGTGTATATTGTACCAATAAGCAATCTGTGGTTGTACCTTCAACTGACAGTATATCATACCATATCTAAGCAGTTTGTCGTATCTAGATAAGTACCGATACCGTACAAAGTTTTATCGATTCACATAATATCTAAGTTCTAAGTGCAGAATGTCCACTAATAAATTTGAAGCCCTAAAAACAATAAATAAATAGAATATTAAAGAAAAAAATATCTATAATAAGTTAAACGTATTCAATTTAACAAACATTTATACTATATTCTAGCAAGTTGTTTGGCATTTTTCATCTTATTCTAGTGAAAGTTTGGGTTTGTAATATAATATCATGAGTGTAGATGTTACTCCGTCAAATAAGATACAAATAAAACATATAACTGATATACATATGCAACCATAGTTTCCCAAAAAACAAAAATTGAATTGCCACGAAAACGCTTACCTTAATAAGTTAAACCAAATATACCGTGTATAATGTACCATTGAACAACCTGTGACTGTAGCTTATTATGGAGATACACTGTACCATAATTAAGTAGTTTACCGTACCAAAATTGAGGAACTTTCTGACAGAGTAGATATATTGTACCTTTCTGACTAGGGAACTTTCCGTCCTTGTTAGAACTTTTTGTGCGTACTGGAACATTTTTTCCCATGTTAGAATTTGTTCCATAATACCATTAAAATCGTATTTTTATGTGCTGTGTGAGAACTTTCTAACTTTTTGTGTTAATATCACTTCTTTACAGCTTTTAATATATCGTACCATTTTAATGAGTTTAGCGTCCCATGTAGCTGGTATTTTTTTGTACCTTGTACACACGGTTATCGTTCCTTTTTCAACATTGTTATCGTACAAAAAATTCCAGGCATTGCCATAAATCGTGTTATGAGAATATATTCAACATTACGCCAACACAAAAACATGCTCGTAATCAAGATATTCATTTACGAATTGACATATATGCAATATATGGCTCAAGAAAAATATGTCCTAAGTTATATGCAACATGTGGAGAAAACAATGGAACTTTCAACTAAACCTATACGGTTAATGTGATGAAAAAATGATTCGTCATCTCCATGAATACAACGACTACATGCATCTATTGAATTTACATTGCAAATCGGTATCCACCCACCTTCTTTAGAGGGACACGTATATCAACAAGCGTGTAGCTTCATTGATCGACGATAAATGTGTATTATGCTTATAAGCACACAACCCAAATAACGTACCCCCATGAACTACCCAAATAATTCCGCAACCGTTGGCAATGTTATCATAACCATACATTAAAAGGTACACCATATAGAGAAATATGGTACCCTAATCATACATAAAAAGGTACACTATATAAAGAAATATGATATCCTAACCACACATATAAAGATATGCAATATACATTAAATTGATACCTCGCAATAAACACAAAATTAGGCATCACTGTAACCTCATTTATTACCAAATATGAATCTTTCACATTTATAGCTCGGCGTCGGATAATGTATAGAAATATGATATGCTAACAACACGTACAAGGGTATACAATTTACATTGAATTGATACAACATTACAAACGCATATGAAAAATTAGGGGTTTCGACACAGTAACCTCATTTACTACCAACTATAATTTTTCCCACGTTTACAGCTCAGTCCAAGGCCAGAATTACTTCAACACAAGCATAATCGATTTCTAAAATTTTCAGCAGGAAAGTGCTCTTCACCGGCATTTTCTGCTCACTGGCATCTTCTTAGCAGCTAAACGACCTACCCTGCTTAGCTTCGATACTGTTTGCTGTTTCGATTGCATCGCCAGAGCTAACCGTAATTGAACAGAACAAAAATAAAACTTATCTGAAATCTTAACCGCGTATACGATGACACCGATTTCGGCAACCGGCTGACCTAGGCAAACGACGATGATGAATTTGGCCTGGATTTCATTTGCATTTTTGTTTCTTCTGTTTTTTTATTTTTCTTTTATTTTGATCGATAAAATGATTAATGAGAAACATGATTTTTTAAGATTAAAGAAACATGTTCAGGGATAAAATTGTCTTTTTAGAGGTGTCGGTCCTTAAGTGAAGGAATAGTTTTCCAGTTGGTCCTTAAGTAAAAACGTTTCTGACATTGGGTGTTAAGTGAAAAGAATGTTTAGCTGATGATGATTTAAATGAAGTTCTCCCTTACTGGAAAATAAATTGAAAAAAAAACAATTATTATAACTATATTAAGTGTTATATTAAGAGTGATTATATAAATATTAGAAAGAATATTAATATAATAGACTTATATCTCCTTCTCAGTCCGCTTTTATCTCTAATAGGCTTATTACAGACAATATTCTTATTGCCTTTAGAATGAGACTAACCACGCTATGAAGCTCAGACGGAGTGGGGGAGAGGGTCGTGTTTCCCTTAAAACTTGATATGAGCAAAGCGTACGACAAAGTGGAATGTGACTTCCTCGAGCACGTTCTCTGTAAGCTAGGTTTTCATTCTAATATAGTTTCCCAAATAATGCGTTGTGTTTCTTTAGTGCAATATTCTTTCGTGCTAAATGGTAACTGTTTTGGTCATCTTTTACCCCAAAGAGGTATTCGACAAGGAGATCCCCTTTCACATTTGTTTTGTGCCAGAGCTTTTAGTGGATTACTTCAGGAGGCTGAGAACTTGGGTCGTATCATGGGCATGTCAGTTTGCCGAGGGGCTCCGAAAATATCTCATTTATTGTTTGCAGATGACACGGTTATCTTTACTAAAGCTAGTACGGAGGACATGCGGGTGATTAAACAGATTTTGGTCGAGTACGAGAAGGCATCAGGGCAGAGCGTCAATGTTTCTAAGTCATCGGCGACTTTCTCACCGAATGTTGACGATAACATGAAGGATACCTGCTGCGAGGAGATTGGTATAGATCGTCGTACCAAGCATGCTTTGTATCTTGGGCTACCTACTGTGGTGGGAAGAAACAAGAAGGAGATCTGCGCTTTCATCAGGGATCGGGTTTGGAAGAAGGTCAGCGGTTGGTCTGAACGTATGCTTTCTCAGGCAGGACGGGGCGGACTGATTAAAGCAGTACTTCAGGCAATCTCATTATATGCTATGAGTTGTTTTACTCTCCCGAAAGGATTAATCAACAACAGCGAGATTCTGGTGGAGCGGATCAGACCAAAAGAAGATACATTGGATGAGCTGTGGGAACGTATGTGTTGGCCGTTATCGAAGGGGGGACTGGGATTTAGAGATATTACTCACTTTAATAGGGCACTCCTGGCTAAACAAGTATGGCGTTTAGCAAGATTCCCGGACACGCTCTTTGCACGAATTTTTAAAGCTCGACACTTTTCGAAAAAGGATGTTCTAACGGCTGAACTTGGTGCGAAACCTTCGCTCACATGGCGGAGCATCCACGCGGTCAAGGATATAATTCGGACAAGGATGCGTTGTGTTAGGTCCGTTTTTAACATCCAACGATTAACTCGAGCATAGATCGATGAAGAATTACCTTGAATATTAATGTGCGGAAGCTTTTGGATAATTCTCAATAAATCTCCATTAATCCATTTCTCTCTCTACAATTAAGCCCTAACTAAGATAATGATGAGATATATATTCTAGTGAGAGAAATCTCCTACTCAAGTTGTGTGTTAAATCACACACACTCTACCTATATATACCAAAACACATCTTTGGTATATTTACAAGTAAGTCCCGGACTTTACATATATTACAATTAAGTTACTACACAAAGATAACTATATTGAACATAATAAAATAGTCCCAACACGTTGGCGGGTCGGAACGGTCGAACATATTAATGTATGGCGGGATCCTTGGCTTCCGAGGGATTCTACCCGAAAAGTCATAACTCCGGTCAGACAAGGATGGAACGATTTACGTGTCGCTGAGTTGCGTCACTCAATCTCGGGTACATGGAATTGTTCGCTGGTTACCTCGCTTTTCTTGCCGATAGATGCGGAGATTATTTTAGGTTGCCCGATGAGCATCACGTGTTCCCCCCATTCTATGATTTGGCACTTCTCCAAGAATGGGGCATTCTCGGTCAAATCTGCGTATTGGATTTCTAAGACGGCAAGCCAAGAGAGTTCAGCTCCATCTTCATCATGGGATTTTATCTGGAAGTCTTATTCGGATCTGCCATGAATCACTCCCGACGGCAGCGAACCTAGTTCGCCGTCGTTGTGCTACCTTCGCGACATGTGGTTTCCATATCGAAGATACTAAACAAGTGTTCATTCAATGCCCTCATTCAAAATCCTTCCGGAAAGCATCTTCGCACCCGTTGGCGATCATTCGACAATGGAACAGCTCAGCAGAAGATTGGTTGAGATCAGTAGCAGACGTCATGCCTTGGAAGGAATTTTCATCTTTTCTTTATCACTGTTGGGCCCTTTGGAGCGCGCGTAATAAAATGGCCATGGAAAAGATTTGCCTACGAGCTGAGTCTCCCAGGCGCTTGAAATGATGCCAACCTCCATCAATTCTCCTCCAGCACAGGAACAAACTGAGCAGATTTCGCCAAGATGGTGTTGCCTGATGGGGAGCTTCGTTAAAATAAACTTCGATGGGGCGATACATCGGGATCAGACGGGTGCATCGGCTGGAATTGTAGCCCGTGATTCAACAGGAAATTGTCTTCGATGGTAGACCTGTTGGGTAGGATGAGCCTAAACTCGCCTAAGACAGCCCGGGAAATGGCCGAAAAGTTGCCTGGATGATCACAGCTGGTGGAGAATTATTTTCAGCTGAGAAAGAATTCTCTAAGTCCCTTAGATATGATGTGAGCCGTCTGATCCTTCGCGCCATGATCCGTTGGATGCAGTTTAAATGTGCAGTTTTGAATGGTAGCCATCGGATTAAGAGGGAGAGAGATGGATGGCTCAGTACTATCGAAGGGCTGAAATGACAGGCGCTATGTAGAATTCCTTATGCACATGGTACAAACCGTCAAAGCATGAAGGCAGCAGAAAACCATTATAAATACCAGAAATGTGACTCAACCCAATGACTTTGAGAGCTCGTAACTTTTGTTAGGGTTAGAATTAGCGAGAGTTGTCAACTAGAGATTTGTAGAAGACACGGAGATCTATAACTTTCTTGTTGGTGAGTAATATAAATCGGTGCTCTGTTGGTCCGTGGATGTAGGCCGAATTTGGCCTAACCACGTTAATTCCTGTGTTTCATTTTCTGGTTTTTGAGCTGCGTTTTTTATCTGATTTGAGCTGCAGCTGCTCGATTGAGTTAGATCGACACACACACACACGTAAAAATGTGTCAATTACGAGTTGATCCGCGGTCATAGATCAACAGGAGCAAATATTATGCAGGAAATTGTCTTCGAACCAGAAACCATCGAAGCTGTGGCAGCTCGGGAGGCAATTCTAGTGGCTCGCACGGCAGGTTGGCAAAACGTGGTAATTGAAGGGAATTGTCAAACTATAATTCGCATAATCAACTCCAAGGAACCTGGCTCACCACAAATACCATCAATCATAGAGGATTGTCTATCTTTTTCGTCATGCTTTAGTTCTATTGTTTTTAGTTTTGTTAGGCGTTCGTCTAATTTGGTTGCTCATTATTTAGCTAAGTTCTTGGGGTTCAATGGAGAAGGTTCTTCGCCTCACACCCAAGCTATGGCTAACTTGTTGCTCTCGGATAATGTTTCTGAGTTAAAAAATTTCGATTTTATTTCGAAAAAAAAAAAAAGAAAGAATAATAGAGTCATTTCAATATAATCTTACAAAACAAAAGTAACATATTTATAAGCAAATCTCTTGTACTATTATAACAACAAAATAAAAATACCATTCTTAATCAACAATTTTAAATAACATATATTTAATTAATATTTCATATATAGTGATAAATGTATATATATATATATATATATATATATATATTTCTTCCCCTAGCCTAGCCACTTCTCAAAAACTCAACAAACCTCTCCACATAAGAATCATGCAGCTTCTCATTACCAAAAACCCCATCTTCTCGTGAAACCTCAGTCGCCCTCACTCTCACCTCTTCACTATCCATAGCTCTCCTCAAAGCCCTAGCAACGCTCTCTCCACTAAAAGAACCATCTTCACTTCTCTCAACTTCGATTCCCAAACCCTTTTGAACCATCAATCTGGCGTTCAACGGCTGATCAACCACAAACGGCAGAAACACCAAACAATGCCCGTACCTCAAGCTCTCTATGGTCGAGCTCCAGCCCACATGAAACAGGCAGCACCCGATCGAACCGTGGGCCAAGATCAGTCTCTGTGGGACCCAACCCATATGGACCATGCCCTTCTTGCTCTTGGGAAAGCCCGTTGGTAGTATCTCGTCCTCTTCTTCGGCCCATTCGGGCTTTCTTAAGGCCCAGATGAACGGTAGCCCGGAAAGTTCGATCCCATTTGCGATTTCGTGGATTTGGGTTTTGGTTAGTTTGCTTTCGCTTCCGAAACCTACGAACAGGACCGATTTGGGCTCGTTCTGGTCCAGCCATTGGAATATGTTGTGGAAGGGATCATCTTCTCCTGCCGCATCCTAGGTTTTTCATAAGGACACAATTAACAGTATGACTAAATATTTACGGCAAAAGGGTGAAAATATCGTCCAGAATCTGAATTTTAGCCTACCTAGCTATCACTGCATGCATTTCCATAGCTAAAATAGGGGGAAGGTTTTTTTTCTCGTTCGTTCTTAGATTTTTTCTTCCCCTTCGGGTCGGGTTATAGACAGTTTATATACCGACAAAATGTGGTACATGATAGTGACACACACACCATTTGTCGTCAATGTTCTTACAATCACAAGACTATCACTTAAAAGGACAAACACTAAAACAATATATAATAATATTGATGAACAAAAATAGACACACATACATACATACCTTCAAGGCTGATGGTGTTATTTTCTCCGGCGGCAAAAACCCTACAGGCAGCACAGGCTTACCAATAATCTTCTCATTCTCCTTCACCTCTTCGTATTCGAACTCCATGCACGTCCTCACCGCAACAGCCCGACAAGCCTTGTCTATCTTCATCGTCCTTTCCCTGTCAGAAAACCCCGAAGCATTATTCTCCATAATCTCCTCCTTAATCTTCTCCTCGTGCTTCTTGTAGGAAACCCTATTTCCATCGGGCTTCATAAAGGCGACCGTAGTTGACGCAGTCACCACCTGGAATCTAACGACGGGGATGCCATCGAATTCACGAGCTATATCAACAGCCCAGTGGTGGAAGAAGTCGACTATGATCCAGTTTACTCTGTTCTCCGACAGGAACTGCCTGACCTGCCCTTGGAGACCGTCGACGGCTTGTTTAAGGAAGTCGATTTTGTCCTCTGGGACGTCGAAGGAGGCCTCGGCTGATTCGGGGATTGGGCTGTTCTCGAGCTTTGGGAGCTGTAAGGGTTCGAACCTTAGGGTTTTGACGAGGTTTTCTGGGATTTTCGGGAGTCTTTGGATGATGCCAGGCGTCGAGATGAAAGTGACGATGATACCTTTCTTGGCTATGGCGATTGAGAGCTCAAGGAATGGGTTTAAGTGGCCAAAAGCAGACCATGGAAGCATCAAGACATGCGTTGATGACGATGATGATGTTTCGTTCTTCATCATGTCGGATCCTTTCCAATTTTGTTTATTTATTTATATTTATTTTTCCTCGTATCCATGGTTGTAGTTTTTGTAGTCTTGAGATTACAGTGGTAGTTAGCGTTCGTGGAAGAAGTAAGTGACACGTGTATGATGTATACCTCATTTACGTGCTTTACTTTTTCAAAGTTGTTCCAATTTTGTAATAAAGAAAAACAAACATGCAGTAAATTACTTCTGCACAACTACTTCGCCCACTGCAATAATGTGTGCATTCATTACTTTTGAACTGTGCAAAACCATGTGAATTGTCCCAACTGTACAACTATGTTTTTTATTTTTTATTTTTCCTAAATCAAATCTTAAATAAAAGATGATGGATAAAGTTCATTTGGATTAGGTTTTTTTTTTTTTTTTTTTTTTTTTTTTTTTTTTTTTTTCAAAAACCCTTTTTCAAAAAAACTTTAAAAAATAATGCCGGTTTAAGAGGCATATCATAGGTGAACGACCCAGTTCTGAAAGCGCCAGATGAGAACGCGCCACTATGTGTGGCGTGTTTGCTCACCACCTGCACAATCCCAAATTAGCTTTTATCGAACTAGCATTCAAGCCCAAATTTGCGGGTTTTATTGAACTTACATTAAAACTGCAAATTATCCTCAGCTTTTTTTCTAAAGCGCCACACCTTATGGCGATTTCATTCAATACTACAAATTGTCCAACAACCTCAATAAATAGCTTGTATGAATTATGTACATTCCATCTTGAAAACATGATGTACTCGAAAAAATTGAAAGAAAAAAATATTGCACCTAGTACTAGCATCGTGAAAGACTCTAGTGATAACGATTTCGATGACAAGTCCCTGAAAGATTTGAAAGACTTCAAAACCAAGATTCAAGCTGGAAAAAATTTGTTCATAGAGTCGTTAACGATTCCAGTGATTACGATTTCGTCTAGAAGCCTTCGAAAATTTTCAAAGATTATAGAACGAAAAAACAAGTTGTAAAAAATATTTTTGTAGAGTTGATGAAGATTACAATGATGACGACTTCGTGGAAAAACCCCCTAAATGGATCAAAAAGTATTCTTCCTAGTGATTTTGTTATTTGTGATTTGTATTTGTAGTTACTTTATTTATGTATTGTTTGTGTTTCCATATAAATTAGTTATGTTTATTGTGTACTGTTTGAGTTTATTTAATAACTTTTTTTTTTCATATGTACTTCAACTTAGAAAAATCGGAAAACAGTTCCAGTCTAAGATAAAAAACAGTTTCAGTCTAAGATAAAAAATCGGAAAACAGTTTCAGCCTAAATGGGAATACAATGCTAAGTTTTCGACACCATCGGTGGTCCGATGCTAAGTTTTAGACAACACTAAATGGGAATACAATGCTAAGTTTCAAGCAATAAAAAAAGTATATGGTTGTAACGTGCATTTCAGTATTTCCAAGTGTGGGTATAGCATAATTTACTCTAAAAACTCAAACTACATCAAACTTAATATATCGAAACACAAACATAAACAATACAGTACATCAAACTTAATAATACTTAAAAAAAACAAATAAGCAGAACATTGCACGAAAATTATAAATAATTGAAATTTGCCAAAGCCTTGTTGTCCCACCACTTCGTTGACCACCACTTCGTCTTGCACGCGTCTCAGATCTATCCATCTCGTTCACAATCCTCGTTGTTCGGTACCTGCCACGTCCTATTCGATTTCTACGTTGTGGATTGCGATATAGTTCGAATTCTACAGCCTCAATAACGTTCGTCGTCCAAAGGAACAAAGCGACCCTCGTCATTATACGGAACCCAAACGAACTGTGCGAGATTTAATTAATCTAAAATTTCTCGGATCTGTCAGTTCGAACGGATCGTAGACGTGAATGTCA
Source organism: Lindernia subracemosa (assembly GCA_028392965.1). Lineage (NCBI taxonomy): Eukaryota > Viridiplantae > Streptophyta > Magnoliopsida > Lamiales > Linderniaceae > Vandellia > Vandellia subracemosa. Next base: position 2,195,313 of record JAQPCC010000002.1, on the reverse strand, counting down.
ATGCAGGCCTCCACCTACGAGAATCGTCAATAATAAACAATTATACATAAAAAAATATTTGAGTCTACTAAATTGTTATGTCAACCTAAAATACCTTGTGGCGTGCTGTGGCATCGGCTAGACAATCTCACCGTCGTGCATCATCTCAATCAGACCGGGTGCTGTCGCACGAATAACAGGTTTCAAAGGCAAAATATGAATAGAAGCCCACGCCTAATTAATTAAATTACAAAGTTAAAAACACTACTCACCTAATTTTATTATATTTGAAAGAAAATCGATGTCATACCTGCAGTAATCAAAGCGGTCCACCAATGCTCAGAACAATACCGCGCGAGGCTGCAGACAACTCCCGATACAAACATGTCAACATAGCACTGTCCCAGTTGTAGTTACGAACCTCGTCAATGCGCTCGAGAAATAGAAGGTAATTCGGATTCACTCGGGAACTACTCTTATATGGAAACATCACACCCAATTAGTAGAACGCATATCCACGCGTACGCTCATCGATGAACTCTTCCATACTGAAACCGGTAATTGGATTCTCCAACAACCAGTTACTCAGTGCCATTATATTCATCTTAGATGGACTATCAAAGTTCCCATCCTCTGGGGCAAACCCCGTCATCATATGACAATAATCCGACCAATCTCTCTTGGTCCTTGCAAACGCAACTCCTGTCGCAGCTGCTCCTGGTAAGCGCCACAAAGTGCCAACATCAATAAGCGTTACGGTGGCTTCTCCTATCGGTAAATGGAAAGTGTGTGTCTCGCTACGCCATCGCTCCACCAATGCCGTGATGAGATGCATATCCACTTTTTGGGGGGATTGTATATTTTTGCCTCTTTTAGTTATGGCCGAATTTGGTATAGATCGAATGATTTGATACCGATTCTTCGAATATTCTCTTTGTTTTTCTTGATTCTCAAAATCATCTCTTTAAGGTATTGATCTTCAACGCTCCCCCTCAAGTTCGACTTTGAAATATTTTGATAAGTCCAACTTGGAAAGATATTTTGTCATGTGGTCACCGTGATTGGTCTTTGTACTTTTATTGTTGGAGACTGGAGTTCTCTCGCCGGACTCTTCTTGCTCAAATGTTGTAACCACAATATGTGACTTTTTCTATTTAGACAGTGGACATGACCCTCTATACCATCGAATGTATTTTAAGGATTCTACCATCTGTATTTTTTTGGCTTCAATGTTAGAGCTCTTGTTTTGGGTGGGTCCGATATGTAGAGCGCTTGTTTTTGGGTAGCTCCGATGTGTAGAACGCTTGTTGTCTGGTCTGAATCTTTATCGTTGTGGTTCTTGCTTGCGATAGCTTCCTTTGCCTTGATCTATGGCTTCAGTTGTCTTAACCGGGACAACAGAGATCTCTACAAAGATCGTGTCATATTTTGACACATCACCAATCATGTGGGCCACACTCTTCCAATACACTAGCTCCGCCGCTTTGCTCCATACCCATTTCCTATTAGTAAACCTCTCCATGGCCAAAGATACGGGAATTCCGCCATATAGCTATGGCCAACCTGCACGACCTTCTCATCGTCGGGCAATGCTGACATAAAACTGTCGAACGGCTCGACGTAATCGGACATGGCGAGATCTCATCGATTCTTTTTTGTTGGACCCCACATCCACATATGTCAAGAGCCATGACTTTGTGTCAAGTCGGTTTGAGCATGCTCCCGAGCTTCATCCAACACCATGCTCTGTGGCAGAATACATGAACGAGAACAAAAAGCTTCTAATCCTGCGTGGATGTCTGATATCTCATGTGTGGGTGTTTTGTTTGTGGGTGAGTTAGGATTGTGCGTGTATTGTTGAATTTTGTATCGAACATATCGATATGAAAATGAAGATATTATTTTCACTTGTTACTGTACGTACAATGGCTGCCTATTTATAGTTTAAGGTCCTAGATTGGACATTATAGAATATTTCTAGTAATGATATTTTAAATTTTTGCCCCTCTAGTTGTGGCCGAATTTGGTATAGATCGAATGATTTGATACTGATTCTTCGAATCTTCTCTTTGTTTACCTTGATTCTCCAAATCTTCTCTTTAAGGTATTGATTCTTCAACACTTCTCCTCAAGTTGCACTTTAAAATATTTTGGTAAGTCCAACTTGGAAAGATATTTTGGCGTGTGGTCGCCGTGATCGATCTTTGTACTTTTGTTGTTGAAGACTTGAGTTCTCTCGTCGGACTCTTCTTGCTCCAATGCGGTAACCACAATATGTGGCTTTTTTGTTTAGACAGTAAACATGACCCTCTATACCGTCGAATGTATTTTAATGGTTCTCCCATGTATATTTTTTTTGGCTCCAATGTTAGAGCTCTTGTTTCGGGTGGCTCTTATACCATGTGTGCTGGGAATCCCCGTAGGGGCCCGAGGCCCTCGTTCCTTGAATGGCGGAATTTAAAAACTTTTGGGATTCTCGCCTTTCCCTTGGACCGCTCGGTAATAACACGAGAACGTAAACATGAATAGAAAAGGGTTTTACCGCCATTATACCTTGACGAATACAAGAAGATGGCGAGCTTCGAACCCTTCAAATCCCCGGGATGTTGTATCCCTCTCCTAGCACCAAAACGCGCACGAACGGGGCAAGAGCGTCACGCCGGCACCTTACAACGTCACGACCGAAGCTAGCTTAAGGCGGCTAGAACAAGCTCGGGCAGCACCTCCTTTTGCACACACACACGCGCGGGCAGCAAGAGAGAAAGAGGGAGAGTGAGACGAGAGAGATTGAGAGAGAGAGGAGAATAAAAACCCTAACTTTTTATTCTTTTCATCCAAATGACTTAGGGTTTTTCAAAAAATGAAAAACCCTATTTATACCTTAGGGTTGGCTGAAATTTTAAGTAAGGTGGTTGAGAAAAATTCTCACCCACTTAACATACCAAGTCACTTGTTGACTTGGTCTTTCTCTTTTAAATTCAAACTCAAAATTCAAATTCAATTAAATAAATAGATACATAAATATTTATATTATATTTAAATATAATATCCAATATATATATTTAATTAATTTTCGAAATTTTTATCAAATAAAAAATCGATTATTATATATATATATCTAATATATATATTTTATTTAATTCTAAATTAAATATTATTTTTCTAAAATAATAATAAAGATTTAAATCATATTTAAACTATATACTAAATATTAAATATCCAATATAATATTTCCAAAATATTTCGTGAGGTGAAAAGACCATTTTGCCCCTCACGCGAATTTACTATATTTTCGGCCATTTAGGGTTTCGGCCAAGCCTTAAACCCTAATCTCTCAATCCAGGCCCCAGCCTGCTCTATTCTCATATTGACGTTGTGTCGGTTGCCCTTTTTAAGCCCGACCCTCTTAGTTCGTCTCAACCGGCTCTGGGAGGAATCCAGGAGTTCGGTATTCACCTAGCCCGCCCCGTGGTACCGAATCGATCCCGAGTTGAGTACAAATAGGTATTATTCACGAACCGACTATAGATTATCGTACTACGTATAAACCCTTTACGTTTGTCCCGGTCGAGTGAAAGTCACGCGTAGTCGAACTTAAAGGACTCGACTCTATGATGTTCGTGTCGGTGACATTTACCGAAACTGCCCTCCACGACACTCGTGAGTCAGTTATATGCTCTGGCCAGAGGCTTAGGTAAATTCCCGCACATCGAAACTGCATAGGACGTTAACCCTGAATTTAATCAAGGCCGTAAATTCCGCTCATCAGTATAATCGGCAATCACGTCGAAAAGTGAAGACCGCATTTCGCCGCTGACCCATGCTTCATGCTTTGGGCCTAGCAAACTAGTGACAAATCAAGACCTTAAGACCAACCCCGAGTTAAACCATTTCGGTCTAAGGTTCACGTAGACTACTATAGTCAATCGATCGATCAGCGACTTTACCAGCGTGTGATAGTTCGATTAGAGTCAGTGTCCAAATACAGATAATCCCCTGATTCGTCTTGTATCAATGTCAAGAGCTCCCACTTCCTAAGTGAATGGTTGGCACAACCACTTTGGACCCGTCGACAAACAAGTCGTACTCGTCAATCCAGTCACCCTACTGGAGACTAAGACTTGTGGACCTAATTTAATATTACAGTATGTCAGCTTACTGGTGCCCCCTCTCTGTCCCCACAGAATCAGTAACTGAACTGTAAATATTGGGATTTTATTAATTCGTCTTATCACCCGACTGCAAGGTTAATTTATTTAGACGAAATAATAATCTGCCTTTGTATTGTTTGTCATGCTAATTTCGACAATAAACAAACAATAATAATTTCATTATCAAATAATTCAATTACAAATGTTAAACACATCAAAATTACACTAATGCCCTCGTACTATCTAATCATCGTACGACATCTAGGGCATGAACCTCAACAATCTCCCACTTGCACTAATGCCACGCGCTATAGTATCTCAACCCCATTTTATCGAGGTGACGATCTAGCACTGCCTGAGACAGTGGCTTCGTGAACGGGTCCGCCACATTTTCTGCTGAGGCGATCTTCTGCACGGCTATAGAGCCATTCTCAACAAACCCACGTAACACGTGGTATTTTTCTCTCTATGTGCTTGGACTTACTGTGAGCACGGGGTTCCTTAGCTTGTGCGATCGCTCTGCTATTGTCGCCCAGTTTTCCTTACCAGGGTTGGCCTGAAACCTACTCACTATGCTCACAGCGTACGCTATGTCTGGTCGCGTGCAAAGCATCGCGTACATCAGGCTACCCACAGCTGAAGCATAGGGGACTCCAATCATCTCTTGTCTTTGTACCTCGTTGCGAGGAGACATAGCCTTTGAGAGATGAATCCCATGCCTCATAGGTAGGAACCCTTTCTTAGAGTCGTCCATCTTAAACCTTTTAAGGACTTTATCTAAGTAAAGGGCCTGAGATGAGCCAATTGACCGTTTCGCCCTATCTCTAAATAGGCGTATTCCTAGAATATAGGTCGCTTCTCCCAGGTCTTTCATAGAGAATTCGGTCGAAAGCCAAGCTTTGACCTCTGAAAGCATCCCAATGTCGTTTCCTATCAAAATGATATCATCTACGTACAATACTAGAAACGACACCTTGCTCCCACTGGCCTTCTTGTAAACACACGGCTCATCTTCGTTCTTTATGAATCCGTAGTTCTTAACTACTTCATCGAATCGAAGATTCCAACTCCTTGAAGCTTGTTTCAGTCCATAAATGGACCGATTCATCTTGCATACCTTCTGATCATCTGCATCTGACGCAAAATCTTTGGGTTGTTCCATATAGATCTCCTCCTGGAGGAATCCATTCGGGAACGCGGTCTTTACGTCCATCTGTCAGATCTCGTAGTCATAGTATGCTGCTATCGCAAGCATAATGCGAATGGACTTAATCATCGCGACTGGTGAAAATGTCTCCTCATAGTCAATACCCTCTTTTTGACTATACCCTTTCGCTACAAGCCTAGCTTTGTACGTTTCCACCTGTCCGTCAGATCCAATCTTCTTCTTGTAGATCCATTTGTTCCCAATCGGTCTGAAACCATTGGGTAGGTCTACAAGTGTCCAAACCTGGTTTGAATACATAGAACCCAATTTCGGCCTGCATAGCCTCAAGCCACTTGAGGGAGTCTGTACCGGTAATTGTCTGGTCGTAGGTGACGGAATCGTCCCCGACGCATCCCTCAATCGCAGTATCTCCATGCTCGACGTGTACCATACCATATCTCTCAGGCATTTGAGATATCCTACTAGACCTGCGCAATTGCGGCTGAGCCGGGTTTTCTGGAACGTCGTCTAACGACTCTGTAACAACTGGAGTTGATTCGTCGCTTAACTCTTCAAGAGTTATTTCACGTCCTTTACCGCCTTCGCTAATGAACTCTTCTTCCATGAAGGTTGCGCGTAAAGCGACAAACACCCTGTGTTCGTCTGGAACGTAAAAGTAGTACCCCATTGAGTCCTCGGGGTATCCGACGAATCTGGCCATAATCGACCTTGATTCTAACTTGTCTGCCTGTAACTTTTTCACAAAGTCGGGGCAACCCCAAATCCTAGTGTGATTCAGGCTTGCCTTACGATTATGCCAAGCTTCGTAAGGGATCTTGCCGGCCGAACGGGTAGGTATCCTGTTAAGGATATAGGCTGCTGTCTCTAAAGCATAACCCCATAACGAAATGGGGAGATCTGTGTAACTCATCATCGACCGAACCATATCCAAAAGTGTTCGGTTTCTTCGCTCGGCTACGCCATTTAATTGTGGCGTACCGGGAGGTGAGAACTGTATAACGATGTAATTTCTCTGAGAAATGCATCGAACTCAAGGCTCATGTACTCGCCGTCTCGATCTGATCGAACGGCTTTAATGACCTTGCCAGTTTGCTTTTCCACTAACGCCTTATACTCTTTGAACATTTCAAGAGCTTCGGACTTTTGTCTCATCAAATAGACAGTCCCGTAGCGGGACTGATCGTCCGTAAATGTAATGAAGTAGCGGCAATTACGTCGGGCCGTCACCCTGAACGGTCCACATACATCAGTGTGGATCAAACCCAACACTTCTGCGGCCCTAGTAAACGTCCCTATGAAGGGTGATTTGGTCATTTTGCCTAGGATGCAAGACTGACATGTTGGAATCGGGCCTGACTTAGCTATGCGAATCAGGCCGTCCTTTTCTGTCTAGTCAATCTTTGCTTCCCCAGCGTGACCTAGTCGAAGGTGCTAGATGTATCGTTCGTTCGACCCCGTCGACGAGTTGGTTATTGCATTTACAGTTTCCACCTTATCTCTTAGGTTGACGTAATATAAACCATTTATTAACGTCGCATTTCCAACGTTTTCATTCAAAAATAAATATGGTAAACATTATCAATAAATCGAAATTCATAACCAAGTCTGCTCAAAACAGGAATCGAGATAATGTTCTTAAGCCCCTTGGGCAAAACCAAAACATCAGAAAGTACTAAACTATGCAAAGATGATAAAAGCAAAGTCTTCGATCCAATGTTCGTCGCTGCAACACTATGTCCGCTGCCAACGTTGATCGAGACCTCACCAGCTCGAAGCTTCCTACTTCGTTCCAGACCCTGGTTCAAAACACAAATATGGGAGCTAGCCTCTGAGTCAAGTATCCATGAAGTAGAATACACAGAACAATTAGCTTCGAAAACTAATTGCTTACCTGAAGCGTCAGAAGACGCCTTCAGCCAGGGGCGTAGCCAAGAAAATATTCGAACCTGAGCTACACAATATATAATAACACCTTTACCGAGCAACAACGATAGATAACAGGCAGCGACAATAATCAGCGAGCAACGGGAGCAGGCAGCGACCGTTTTTTTGAGCAACAGGGGCAACAACCGGACAACACTGGCAGCGGAACGGGGCAGCGAGCAAAGGGTAACGAGCCACGGGCAACAACCTGTCAGCAAAACATGACTCTCTACAACTTCGGGAGAGATAAACGACACAAGCTAAACAAATCTTAACAAGCAAAGCAACGTACTTACCTCGGGCTTGCGTGGCAGTGGCGAACGACGCCGAGATCGGAGGTGGAGCGACATTGCTGGAGCGCCGAGACCGGAGGCGGAGCGACCTTGCTGGAGCGCCGAGACCGGAGGCGGAGTGACGATCACCGAACGCTCCTGGGAGAGCCTTCAACGGTGCGGGCGCGGGATGAGCAGCGAGATTGGACAGCGACCGGCGGGTAACGGCAAGTCGGCAACGAACGGGCGGCGACTGGCGAGGAGTGGCAACGAGCTGGTGGTGAGGAAGCAATTGGGGTTTTAATTTTTTATTTAGGGTTCGTTTGTTTTGTGAGGAAGAAACGAATTAGGGCTGATTTTAGATATGGGCTAATTACTACTACTGGGCTAGAATCAAGACCGGGCTATAGCCCACCCCAGCCTTTGGGGTGGCTACGCCCCTGCCTTCAGCTTAGGACAATCGCGCTTCTAGTGACCCAGTTGCTGGCAATGGAGGCACTTGTCAGTGGGCTTCGCGCCCGACTTCACAGCCTTCTTGGATTTCGCCTTCTTGGCGATTCTACCCTTTGGCCCGCTGTGCTTGCTCGGCTTCTTCTTCGACCCCTTGGACCGAGTAGTCGCAGCAAGCGTCACCTCCTTGCCCTTACCCTTATCGCTGCGATACTGAGTACTGGCTGCAACCAACTGATTGATCAGGTCAGGTATCGAATACTCCCGATTGTTCAGGTTGCAGTTGACCACGAACTGGTGGAAGGACGGTGGGAGGGACTGTAGTATGACGTCAATCTTTACCTCGTGAGGTAAACCAAATGCTAGCGCATCAAATCGCTCCATATGCTCATTCAGCTTAAGTAAATGAGCATGGACATCACCACCCTCTGCGAGCTTGGTGTTGAAGAGAGTATGCGTGATGGCGTAGCGAGCGCTCCTAGACGACTCCCCATAAAGCCCAGCTAAATGCACATGTATCTCTTTAACACTCATGAACTCATGCTGACGCTGCAGCTCTGGGCTCATAGCCGATAGCATGTAGGAGTGGACCTTGCCAGCATCGTCAACCCACTTATCGTGGAACTGCAGGTCTTGCTCTGTCGAATCAGAATTGGGAGTCAAAGGCTCCTCGATGTCCAAGACATACTCCAATTTTTCCAATCTGAGGACGATCCTCAGATTTCTTAGCCAATCAACATAGTTTGGTCCCACCAAACAATGTTTTTCCAAAAGTACGAATACTGGGTTTGTCATCGTATAAATAGAGAAGAAAATAAACTGCAGAAAGAAAACAGATAGTTAGGATTTGAAGTGTTCATTCAGACTAAAATAGGACTTTAATTTTTCGTCTGACTCCCACTATTTTTCTCGAAATCCTGTCTCCCGTTAGGAATTTCAGAAACCTCGTTGAGTAGTTTCATAGTGGCGTTGATTTACCCGCACTGAATCAAACTAGCCTCAACTTAACAGTTTATTGGTATATTCGATCAGCCAGGCTCGTGTCCCACACGATTCTGTCACACAGAAAGTTCAACGAATTTGTCTCAGTCAGGGTCCCTCGGCCTGTAACTCAGACGTCTTGGAAATGACTGTACAAGTGCTACCTATCAACGTCCTGCTAACCTTCCACTTTTGAGTGAACTTCGCCTCCGTAGGATAACACTTTGCGGGAGGACGAATAGTGGTCGGTGAGCGGCATTATAAAAAATGCATCCAAATACGTTCACGTCAAAGGCGAGGGAGCGCCGTAACTCGGTCAACCAAAACCGTACCCCTAAGTCGTAACGTTTTTGGACTTGATAGAAGACAGGAGCCCCGCCCTTTACTCACTTGATATTTTAAAGTCTAACTTCGGGAGAATCCTCACAGTTAAAGAACGAGCACATTATGCACGATATCACGTTCGAAACTAACACGCACATAATAGACTTTAATAGTAAACCTAGTTTCAACCTACTAAAGTAAATGCGAAAGACTGGGGATATTTCTAGTTCTATCCTATTGTACAAAAAGAAAACTCTAAGTCTTCGGGCTCGTCTCGAACGGACACCTCGGCCACCGTCTTGTTCGTTCGTGTCGTCTCGATCGTCTCTCGTTAGACCGTCATTCCTGTACTACCTATGACGGGGGGATCTTTCCCTAAAACAACAAAGCCCGTCTTTCTAGAAAAACTGTAAAGTACAACCCGAGGGGGCCCTTGTCACCCTTAACATATCACCCGGCAAAAACAGAACCTAATCCCCAATCAATCACCACGTAATTCAAATATTACATGCATCACGACAATTTTACACAGATTCGAGCCTAAATCCACATTTGGGCTTTTATCAGATGTGGGCCAGGTCCATTGGGCTTCGAGGCTTAACCGCGCGAACCCAATCGCGACCGAGCCGGCACCGCCTACGCGGCCAGCCATAAGTGCCGCGCGCGCTGCGCGCACGCCATGCGCGCGGCCAGGCCCTAGGCCGCGCGCTATGCGCGGCCAGCCAGCGCCGCGCGGCCAGCAGCCATGGGTCGCGCGCCTATGCGCGAGGCCAGGCCTGGGCCGACCAACGCCTACGCGTGGCCGGCCAGCGCCGCGCACCCCTGCGCGCGGCCAAGGCAGCGTGCCTACGCGCGCGGCTCGCCTAAGGCGCCTCGCGCGGCCAGCTTTTCTGAAAGCTTTCGTTCGGGCTTCGTGGTCATAGTCCCGTGACTTAACCGAGCCTAAGGCTCTGATACCACTGTTGGGAATCCCCGTAGGGGCCCGAGGCCCTCATTCCTTGAACGGCGGAATTTAAAAACTTTTGGGATTTCCGCCTTTCCCTTGGACCGCTCAGTAATAACACGAGTAGAAAAGGGTTTTACAGCCATTATACCTTGACGAATACAAGAAGATGGCGAGCTTCGAACGGGGCAAGAACGGGACACGAACGGGGCAAGCGCGGTTTTACAGCCATTTTCCTAGCACCAAAACGCGCACGAACGGGGCAAGAGCGTCACGCCGGCACCTTACAACGTCACGACCGAAGCTAGCTTAAGGCGGCTAGAGCAAGCTCGGGCAGCACCTCCTCTTGCACACACACACGCGCGGGCAGCAAGAGAGAAAGAGGGAGAGTGAGACGAGAGAGATTGAGAGAGAGAGGAGAATAAAAACCCTAACTTTTTATTCTTTTCATCCAATTGACTTAGGGTTTTTCAAAAAATGAAAAACCCTATTTATACCCCTTAGGGTTGGCCGAAATTTCAAGTACGGTGGTTGAGAAAAATTCTCACCCACTTAACATACCAAGTCACTTGTTGACTTGGTCTTTCTCTTTTAAATTCAAACTCAAAATTCAAATTCAATTAAATAAATAGATACATAAATATTTATATTATATTTAAATATAATATCCAATATATATATTTAATTAATTTTCGAAATTTTTATCAAATAAAAAATCGATTATTATATATATATATCTAATATATATATTTTATTTAATTCTAAATTAAATATTATTTTTCTAAAATAATAATAAAGATTTAAATCATATTTAAACCATATAATAAATATTAAATATCCAATATAATATTTCCAAAATATTTCGTGAGGTGAAAAGACCATTTTGCCCCTCACGCGAATTTACTATATTTTCGGCCATTTAGGGTTTCGGCCAAGCCTTAAACCCTAATCTCTCAATCCAGGCCCCAGCCTGCTCTATTCTCATATTGACGTTGTGTCGGTTGCCCTTTTTAAGCCCGACTCTCTTAGTTCGTCTCAACCGGCTCTGGGAGGAATCCAGGAGTTCGGTATTCACCTAGCCAGCCCCGTGGTACCGAACCGATCCCGAGTTGAGTACGAATAGGTATTATTCACGAACCGACTATAGATTATCGTACTACGTATAAACCCTTTACGTTTGTCCCGGTCGAGTGAAAGTCACGCGTAGTCGAACTTAAAGGACTCGACTCTATGATGTTCGTGTCGGTGACATTTACCGAAACTGCCCTCCACGACACTCGTGAGTCAGTTATATGCTCTGGCCAGAGGCTTAGGTAAATTCCCGCACATCGAAACTGCATAGGACGTTAACCCTGAATTTAATCAAGGCCGTAAATTCCGCTCAGCAGTATAATCGGCAATCACGTCGAAAAGTGAAGACCGCATTTCGCCGCTGACCCATGCTTCATGCTTTGGGCCTAGCAAACTAGTGACAAATCAAGACCTTAAGACCAACCCCGAGTTAAACCATTTCGGTCTAAGGTTCACGTAGACTACTATAGTCAATCGATCGATCAGCGACTTTACCAGCGTGTGATCGTTCGATTAGGAGTCAGTGTCCAAATACAGAAAATCCCCTGATTCGTCTTGTATCAATGTCACGAGCTCCCACTTCCCAAGTGAATGGTTGGCACAACCACTTTGGACCCGTCGACAAACAAGTCGTACTCGTCAATCCAGTCACCCTACTGGAGACTAAGACTTGTGGACTTAATTTAATATTACAGTATGTCAGCTTACTGGTGCCCCCTCTCTGTCCCCACAGAATCAGTAACTGAACTGTAAATATTGGGGTTTTATTAATTCGTCTTATTACCCGACTGCAAGGTTAATTTATTTAGACGAAATAATAATCTGCCTTTGTATTGTTTGTCATGCTAATTTCGACAATAAACAAACAATAATAATTTCATTATCAAATAATTCAATTACAAGTGTTAAACACATCAAAATTACACTAATGCCCTCGTACTATCTAATCCTCGTACGGCATCTAGGGCATAAACCTCAACAATGTGAAATTTCCTTATCGGGCCTGCGCACATGGGCCCGCATATAGGAGGAGAGCTGACCACATAAGCTTTGAGTCTCCCTTCTAAAACTAATTGGTGATAGGTGAAGTGACCCATCGACTTATATACTAGTCAATCTCTTCATTTTTAATCGATGTGGGGTGTGCATGTGGGTTATGTTCTTTAACACTACCCACTCAAATGAGAATCCATATTTTTTTAATCGGAATGGAACACCACTCTTTTTCGAACCCATCGTATATATTTTTTTTCAAATAGAGTCGAATGAGAAACGTTATTCTTTTCGAACCTAGCGATCCACTAGGATCTTTCTGCTAATACCATGTGAATTTTGTATCGAACATATTGATATGAAAATGAAGAGTTTATTTTCACTTGTTACTATACGTACAATGAGCTGCCTATTTATAGGCTAAGGTCCAAGATTGGATATTATAGACTATTTCTAGTAATGATATTGTATATTTTTGCCCCTTTTAGCTGTGGCCGAATTTGGTATAGATCGAATGATTTGATACCGATTCTTCATATCTTCTCCTTGTTTATCTTTATTCTCCAAATCTTCTCTTTAATGTATTGATTCTTCAACACAGTTGTCTACTGGGTTGTTCATTCGGTAAAACCGAACCGAACCGAACCTAATTTTCGGTTAACCGAAATTTTCGGTTCAAGAATTTTTCAAAACCGAATACCGAACCGGACTTAATAGGTTCGGTTTCGGTAAAACCGAATTTTTATCGGTTTTTTCGGTCACCGATCGAAAAATCGAAATAAAAAGAAAAAATAATAATTTTTTTTTTCATGAAGCTGATATACCAGCACTAAGAAAAACTGAGAGCTACTTCAATGGTGGAATCGATGTCAGTGAATGGCCCTTGAGAGAGACAATAAAATTGAGAGCTACTTCGGATCAGACGTTCTGTTAAACGAAAAATTGAGGGAAAAGCTTTCTTTTACCGATCCTCGCTGATTTATTGGGGAGAGATCGAATTTTCAAGTCCAATGTTAGGGATGGATTTTAGGGTATTTGGGTTTTGAATTGAATTTTAGAAAGAATAAAAGGTCCAAACACCTCATGTATATAATTAATGGCTTGCATATTGGGTTTATTCTAATATAAAATGACTTATTATATATTAATGGGCATGTTTTGGTATTCATTTTTATTCAGTTAACCGAATTACTGAACTGAAAAAATCAAAATTTTCGGTTCTAAAATTTTGAAAACTGAATACCGAACCGTTTCGGTTCGGTATTCGGTTCGTACCGAACTTTCGGTTTCGATTCGGTTCGGTTCGGTCGGTTAACCGACTCTTGAACACCCCTAGTTGTATACGCAATATAATCTCATCGAATCCAGCTTTCGTAGTATTCGAATATGCAGCTCCCTCGGGTTATCCGTCATACCCCGTAAAGAAACTTCCGAACTGTTGAGGTTTATGCCCTAAGAAACCCCAAGAAACTTTCGAATATGCCGTACGAGGATTAGATAGTACGAGGGCATTATTGTAATTTTGTAGTGTTTACTATTGTAATTGGATTATTTGATAATGGAGTTACTTTATTTTTGTTGTTTTATGTTTTGACAAAAGAATAAAGGCATATTATTACTTCGTCTAAATAAATTAACCTTCCAGTCTGGTAAATAAGACGAATTAATAAAACCCTAATAATTACAGTTCAGTTACTGATTCTGTGTGACAGAGAGGGGGCACCAGTAAGCTGAAACACTATAGTATTAAATGAGTCCACACGTCTTAGTCTCCAGTAGGGTGACTGGATTGACAAGTATGACTTGTTTGTCGACGGGTCCAAAACGGTTGTGGCAACCGTTCACTTGGGAAATGAGAGCTCGTGACATTGATACAAGACGAATCAAGGGATTGTTTATATTTGGACACTGACTCGTAATCGAACGATCACACGCTGGTAAAGTCGATGATTGATCAATTGACTATATTAGTCTACTTGAACCTTAGACCGAAATGGTTAACTTGGGGTTGGTCTTAAGGTCTTGATTAGTCACTAGTTTGTTAGGTCCAAATTGCGAGTAGCATGGGTCAGCGGCGAAATGCGGTCATGACTTTTTGACGTGATTGCCGGTTATGCCGCTGAGCGGAATTTACGGCCTTGATTAAATTCGAGGTTAACGTCCTATGCAGTTTCGATGTGCGGGAATTTACCTAAGTCTCCGGCCAGAGCTCAAACCTGACTCACGATAGTCGTGAAGGGCAGTTTGGTAAATGTCACCGATACGAACATCATAGAATAGAGTTCTATAAGTTCGACTACGCGTGACTTTCACTCGACCGAGACAAACGTAAAGGGTTTATACGTAGAACGACAATCTATAGTCGGTTCGTGAATTATACATATTCGTACTCAACTCGGAATCGGTTTGGTACCACGAGGCTGACTAAGTGAATACCGAACTCCTGGATTCCTCACAGAGCCGGTTGAGACGAACCAAGAGAGTCGGGCTTAAAAGGGCAACCGACACAACGTCTATATGGGAATAGAGTATGATGGGGCCTGAAATGAGAGATCAGGGGGTTTTCATTTTCGAAAAACACTAATGCAACTTTAGAAGAAGAAAAGAAAACTAGGATTTTCTCTCCACATATCTCTCTCGATCTCTCCCTATCTCTCTCGTCCCTCTTTCTCTCATGGTGCGCACGGCGTGCGTGTGACAAGGAGGAGCCGCCGAGTTTTGGTCTATCCGCCTTTAGCAATTCTCGGCCGTGACGTGTGTTGGTGCCGGCGTGACGATCTTGCCCCGTTCGTGAGCGTTTGGTGCTAGGAGAGGGATACTACATCTCGGGGATTCGAAGGGTTCGTAGCTTGCCATCTTCATTGATTTTCATCAATGTATAATGGCTGAAACCCTTCTTCTCGTATTTTATATTCTCGTGTAAATACCGAGCGGTCCAAGGGATAGGTCGGAATCCCGAAAATTTTTAAAATTCCGTCATTCAAGGAACAAGGCCCGGCCCGGGGACCCTACCGGGATTCCCAACACGGACCTCTCGTTCGAAGGGTGACATCAAGCATAGTCTCATCTCGAAAATTGATCGCCGAACGATGCATCCGTTGCTGTATCGACATAGACGGATCCCTCGGTCCATGCAATGAAGCCTCGTCCATCCTGAAATTAAAATAAATTCATAGTTAACCAACAGATGGACGATACCCGACGAACCACAATCGACCGCCACATAAAGAAACATAGTCGCATATCCGTCCGGCCGGCCGGCCGCCACCACCGTGCAGCCACGCGGCCGGCTGCCCCTCACACCGTGCACTTGCGCGCCAGCCCGCCGCACACCACGCAACCGGCGCGGCCCACGACCTCCACCCACCACATAGCCATGCAGCCGGCACACCGCACAACCGTGCTGCCGGCCGCCCCTCACACCGTGCAGACGCGCGGCCGCCCGCCACCAACCATCGACCAGCCATGCGGCCGCCGGCCCCCACCCACCACATGGCATTAATCCAGCCCAACACCCAAAAAATCACAAATAAAAAAAAAACAAAATTGACATACCTTGATAATGGGAATTAGTGATTGCAAATTTCGGCTACGAACTACGGGATTTGGGGTCGGGAATAGTCGGAAATCGTTAAACGGTGCCAGATGAAGGTGGAAGAAAAATAGAGTAGAATAAAGAAAGAAGAAGAAAGAAGAAGAAAGAAGGGGAAGGATTTTGGGCGACTGAACGCGCCACAGGTCAAAACGTCAAAAAGTGCCACTCCATAGGGCGCTTTCAAAACGCATCACATGGTGTGGCGCGTTCACCTATTTTTGATATGCCACATCATTGATAAAATATCTTGCAAGACTGACTGTAAAATATATATCCTCGACTGAAGGATGCCCTTGGAAAAGTTCCGAGGAACTTGAGCAGAACACACACTTCTTAAAGTCTTAGTACATTTTCTGGAGTATTTTTTATAGAAATTATGCTGGAGATCTGATATTTCTT
Source organism: Lindernia subracemosa (assembly GCA_028392965.1). Lineage (NCBI taxonomy): Eukaryota > Viridiplantae > Streptophyta > Magnoliopsida > Lamiales > Linderniaceae > Vandellia > Vandellia subracemosa. The sequence goes on along the minus strand of JAQPCC010000002.1, from coordinate 2,179,064 downwards.
CATTAGAGCTTAATTTTGTGGGTATTTTTAATATTTACCCTTTTTTAGAGACCAAATACAAGGTTGTGGATTAATATTAGGATTTAGAGTTTGTTGTGTACTGTAATCAGACCATTTCCAACCGAACATTAATACCCAAAAAATGGAGTAAAAACACTCACAACCCCACACCAAACACAAACTCAAAATTAATTTTTTCGATTCTCTCATGTTTGAAACCTAAATTTGCGTTTGGATCCAAAAGTATGTTTGATATTTGAAAATTGCAAACAAACCTTTTGTTACATTGATTATTAAAGCATCCAAGTACGAAGAATAAAAAATAAATAAAAAAAGCATAAAAAAAAACGTGTATTAATAATTATGATTATAAAAGTGACAAAATAAACAATTATTATAACATTTACTCTTTAGCTTTAGTGATAAAATTTTATCTTATTATTTATTTTTGTATTTCATTTATATGTAATATAATAGTTAAAAATATTGTTTTCACTACAACTATAGATTTAAAAAAATATAGAAATACAAATTAATCACATTGTACTTCGGAATTTGTTAATTGATCGTTTGTTGGAAGAATGCACCAATTCCGAGATTTGAAAAATATCTATCTTTTATTTGTACGATTAATTATTTATCTGCATCTCAATATATTTTGTTTCCTCGTGTAGTGTAATTGTCATATATTTAATAATTTTTTCTATGTTTTTTATATGTACAAATAATACTTATTTTTATTATTAATTCTATTCAATATTTTCTTAACTAAATTTTAAATAATATAGTGGTCTAATTTTTGTAAATATATAGGTGATAACGAAAAATTGTAAATGTTAGTGTGAAAGAGAATATTACAAAACATTCTGTAAAATTTGAAAATGAGTTAATTATTAGAGAAAAATTACTGTTTGATTTGATTTTGAATTTGAAAATAAATTTTGGAATTAGAGATGATCTCAAGGATCTAATATAGTGTATAATTGAGCTCTTTCCTTCTTTTCTTTTTTTTTTTTTATAAAATATGTACCTAAACAAAATCTGAAATCAACACATATGCTTGCAAATTTCGACACAATCTAAGGATATGATATATTGTAAGGATTAAACGAAAGAAAAAAAAAAAGTGCCCATAACGATAAATATAGTAATTGGCATCCCACATACAATACTCTTAAAATCTCGACAGAAAACATGATGAGACCTCGACCACAAAAGTCTCATGATAGACACATTTCATCCCATGAAGTACTACTACTTGATTAAAATCCAGTTTTTTTTTTTTTTTTTTTTTTTTTAAATATTATATTATAGCAATAATAGTAGAGTACTAATAGAACTCTCAGCAGAAATATCTCATTCATCAGCATTCATATTCTCCGGCTGTGGCTTATTCCCATCTGGACAAAGATATGGTCAGCTAGTAAAGTGAAATAATTATATATTTATAATATATATATATATATTTATAATAGACAAATTAATGGTGGTTACCTTCACCTTCTGATGGTGCACAAAGAGATTTGCGGTATCGAGTTTGCTGCTGCGTTGGCTATGAAATATGACAATGTTCGGAAAATTCAGTACCTAAATGAAACATCTTCGCAAGAAACGACTAAACCATACATCTATTCTAAAATTACCTGCAATTTTGGCCTGAGGGCCTCAAGTGGTCCTTTTGGTTTCTTTACTCCTTGCTACGTTCACAAAAACATGGATTAACTATCAAGTGGATTTACAAAACTACCATACTTTTTAAGTTCTCGAAGCACAAAGATCGTAGTGAAATAGCACCTTTCCTAGAGCCCAATCAGCAGAATCAAAATAAGCACGTTCGTGGTCCTGCTGTGTTCATAAACAAGCCGGATAAGATATGTTCTTTATGGTAGACAAAAGTATGAAAGAAGTTTAAGTTATTACTTTAGAAATGAGCGGTGGTTTCTTGGGCACTATGCCTCCATATTTCTTCTTGATAACTTCCTCCTGCAAGAGGCAACATAAAGAAAAAAAAAAATGAGTATATCAAATCAGACAGCATATTTAAGGACCAAAGCTCTGAACAATACTTCATCCTTTGTCGATGGCGCCGCCTTCTCAGCATCCTCCATTTCAATCTCAGTTTGTTGTTTGACTTCCTCTACGCTCGACATAGCTTTGGCAGTACAAAACCTGCGACCGACGATTCTTAAAACAATGTAGAAGGAACAATGAAAATAGCCCTTTTTACTCAAACACATCAGAATAAGATTACTGTGAAGCAATCAAGTGAAACAACAATACGAATCAATTCAAAATCTAACATGAATGAAGCAACTGATGAGATTAGATGGATTGAATCATCTAAAGTATTAGCACCAAAAATACTCAAACGATGCTTAGAAATTCCCAGAAATAACAGTTGCGCAATACCACGAACTAACATTTCGGAAGACACAGTAAACCTTAGGTCAACATTGACTGCAATCAAAATTCATTCCAGCATCAAAATTCGAAACAGCCTGAGATGTTTCAAAGGCCTGCCTTTTGAGCAATGCAAACGTCATTTACGACGCCGTTTTCAGCACAAACGTCTGAGATTCACCCAAAATAAAGTCACACCATTCAAAATAACTTATATATTGTGAAGTGTAACGTCACAAAAACAAAGAATTTTTCCAAGATCTTCACCCAAAAGGCACCGCATCGTATCAACATAGAGACGAATCTTACATCTAAATCATGGAGAAATAAATCGGAAAAATAAGATGCGACAGCAAGCAGGGATCAGAAATTCAAAACGAAAAAAAAATTCCAAAATTTCTTTGTAACGATGAGAATGGATCTGACAAAATAAATGAATTACCTTCGAATCGGAGTAAACTGTAGGGAAGGGATGATGATATGATTATATTGTATTGTAGATCGGCTGTGTTTGTGTGTTTTCTCCTACGAGACAGACAGACAGACTGCTATGCTATGTAATGTTCAAGCGGCATATTATATTATATTAGAATAATAATAAATTAATATTTGTTGGGATTATTAAATTACTTTTCTATCCTTTCTGATCCACTAAAACAAAGGGTTGGTTCAATCAAGAGGTGGTGGTCAAATGGTTTCCCCATAAAACCTTAATTTTACCGTTACCGCTGCCAAAAATAAAATTCTCTCATCTCACTCCAATCTATATCGGAAAATACACAAAAAAAAAAAAAAAAAAAAGTAAAATATATCGCCAATCAAGCTCTTTTTTTTTTTTATTATTATGTTTTGAATTGATTGAATTTTGATTGAGAGACACAAAGAGTTTTTAGAGTAAAATACCTAATTTAAGTTTAAACTTAGAAATAATTACCGTGAGTATTGTTTTGTAAATAGATATAGCCATTATGCACAAATTTTATTATAACTCTCTCGTATCCCAATTACCATACTATCCTTTTAAGTCCATATGCAAATTACTACACTACCCCTTATCTTTCCCAAATTTAAAATAATACAATAAAGAGGACCAAGCTTAATTTTTTTTTTTTACCATTAATCAGGTCGTTCGCTCTACCCGGTTCTCAATCGCTTCTTCTAACCACGAACAGCTGCCCCCAACCACCGAACTACCAGAGCTCAGGTAGGATTATGTATATTTTCCACTACTTTCTTCATCTGTCATTCAATAAATATCAGTCAATTTGTATTTATGTGTCTCGGTATATGGGTCGTGATTTTCTGATGATTGAGACAAAAAAAATAGATTTTTTAAATTTGATTAGGATGTGATTATGTTCCTGAGTGATTTTTTTATTTAGTTTGTGAGTTGTTTTATATAATTAATCGTGTGTTTCATTGTTGAATAAACTTGTTCAAATATGTTTCAAACATTGCACTAATGGAATTGAGACTTAACTTCGCGAGTTTATCATTTGTCGAAAGTTATCGATATATCAATGACCTTTATTTGATCTCAATACCTAATGACATGAACCTTATTGAGATCTTAAAGAGTTTACAGAAAAAATGTGATTCCATTACTTCATAATCAACAGTATCGCAATACATAGCACCCCATGAGAATATTAATGTAACATTGAGCGAAGATGATGATGTCCGTAACATGATATACTTTCATTGTTGTCTTAAACTGAAAATATTAAATTTGAAGGCGACCCCAAAAAATGATCACAATCAAAATGCACAAAGGTATTTTATTTTTGAATTATTGTTGTGTGCAATTAAAATATATTGAATTATTTTTTTCTTGTGTTTAACTATTTTTTTTAAATGTTTAGGTTTGATTTCAATAACTTGCCTGAAGTTTGCTAATTAGGTAATCCTATTCTTGGGTGTGTTGCATACGTCGTGAAGGTCAACATTTGAAGAGGTTGCGAAACTAAGAATTTGTCTAAAAAAATTTTGCCACAAAACGATCATTTCGCTACAAGAATAATGATACTGAAGAGATTTCAGCCGTTTGTAGCCACAAAAAAATTGTGAGTGGAGAATTTATGCGTCTAAACATTAATCGGATAAATCATTTGGCGTAAGAAAATGCAACTTAATTCATAGTTGCGCGGACGACAATTTGCAGAGTAGATGTCACCCTAAAGTTGATTCGGCGTGGGTTGCTAATGTGGTGAAAGAAAAGTTAAAGAGGAGAACCATCATACATGTCAAGTACGATAAAGGATATTTAAAGAGATGATGAAGTAGATCTTGTTGGATTTTAAGTTATTGGGCCATTGGGCCCAAATGGGTTAAAAATTACTCAATAAATCCATCTGAAAGGGTTTTATTAAATGTGAGGAAGTGTCTTGCACCTCCGAGCCCGAGCTCGCGCCCGTGCCGAGCTATGCCATAGTGCGCATTGGGAGGTTTGAGGCTCACTTTGCACTTCGCACGCCGTATCGGAGCATTGATGTCATGGACACGTGTGCAAGTGAAGACGATGTGGCACTGACAGAGTGCTGCATAGGACGAAGCTGAGGGGGCGGCTCGACCCGTTGGGTCGATAGGGCGCAACGTTCGGTTTGAGAGAGCTATTGGAGACATTTCGACCTGATCCAGGAACCTGCGGTTCAAAGTGATTATCGGTACGCTTTTTATCATAACAATCCAAAATAGGGACGATTTTACCACGATAAGATGGGAAGAATTGCCTTGTTGGTACGCTTTCTATCCTAACAATCCAAAATAGGGACGATTTTACCACGATAAGATGCGAAGCATTGGATCGGACGTGGGGTGCGTGAGAGGTGTTGGCGGCTCCTTCTCTAAAATACTCTCTTTATTATTTCACACAAGACAAACCTAACTATGTGTTAGGGTTTTAGTATTTATACCACAAGTTGGTATATAAAACTTGGGCCATTGTAAGCCCATTACAAATAACAAGATCACTAGACTCTAATAAATAGAATCTAGTTCACTTAAATAAATTACACAACAAAGATATAATAATTATATTGAACACTAGAAAATATTACTAACAGTGATGGGTCGCATGGAAGGTGTGCCATCTCGATCGTTGGATCGAGATCGAACAGATCAGATTGAATTTGGATAAAAGGAAAAAGTTGTGATTATTCACAGAATAGTCTCTACCCATAAGTTACACATCTTTACAGATTCGCCACAGGTCCCTTGAAAAGCTATAAATAGCCCTACAGATTTGAAAAGTTCATTCATTCAAGTCATGCATTCATAGCATTCTAGCAAGCACCTTCTTGTTCTCTAGCAATGCAAGAATGTCTAGAGTTCCATGTAGGTTCGCCGGAAAACTCAAGTCGTAGTGTTGTGATTCCGAATTACGAAGTTGTTGTATCTTGAGAACGTTCACCATAACCCGAGATACGTGAATAGTCGGGGCGATATCGTCTTACAGACATCGTATGTAATGGCGCTCCTCGACTTACCGTTCAGACGAAGTTCTGACAAGATTTTTTCCACCGACCAGGCGTACTACGAGAAACAACAGATCTCGAGTATCATAAAGTTTAGGTGGGCAATGAAATGGCAATGCATGATAATCATGTGATTGATAGACGGTCCTATGATAAGTTGTGATGGTATTGCAATGTTGGTAAAGCAATAAATCTTGAGAGTTTTGCTAAATTTGAAGTAGATACAACGACAAATAAATTTCGAAGATTATTCTTATATTTTGATACATGCCTTGTTGGTTTCATTCGGGGATGTCGCTCATTGATATTTTTGGATGGAACTCACATTAAGAATAGGTACAAAGGACGTCTCTTAGTAGCCGTGGCGAAGGGTGCGAATTCACTCGAATTTAACCAATAGAAGTGATTGCAATTAACATTAGTCAAAGTACATATACATAACAAAACAGATATGTCACGATATATGTAATATCCGAGCCCTCAAATATTTTGTTTGGCCAATACATTCATGCATTATATGTGTTTGAAATTATATGAAATAAATGCCTAACATAATACATGGATAGTATGTTATGCATATAATACGTAAAGTGTTTCGCATATTACGTGCATTTTCACGTGTTGCATATTCTACATGCATTCTGTTTAGCTATTAATTTTGAGATCCTTATAGAATAAATAAATTATAGAAGTTATGACAAGATAAATTATTTAGATATCCCTATCCGATTAGGTGAGTCGGTTTCATAATAAGATACGTGTCGATCGCTAGATGCAAATAATTACACGTGTATTGTCCTTGCGTGGTTGAATCATTAGATATTCTTAAGTTTTATTAAAATATATTACAATTATGTAATTATTTATACATTAGGGTTCAAGAACCAATTTTCCACTCTTAATTATCATTCAATTTGCTAAATACAGGAGGAAATCATCCACTGCCATAATACCCTTCCTTAGCTTATAAAGAATCAAATATATCGAAAAAAGAACAGTCTCATATCTCTCATGTGCAAGAAAATAAAGGAGAACATAAATAAATAGGGAAATAAAATAATAATAATAATAATCGAGCAAGAGGGAAAGGAGAAAAGCGGAACGTTTCGACTCTTCTTGAGAGGTAACATGATGTTCTTTCTATTGAACAAAACAAGAAATAAATATGTATTATAGCTTAGGCTTCTCGATTAGAATGCTTGCTTATGTATATAGTAGCTATTCCTTACAATTATCTTGTTTAGTAGATTAAAGAGGTATATCGAGTCAAAGATAAGGAATATTTGTAAACAATTCAAGTTCGGAAAATATTGAATCCGGTTCTCAAAGGTTCACGGTTCTCAAAGGTTCACGATTACATGTAAGTGAAAATCCAAATACGACGCATGAACATCGTATTCAATGTTTATAATACACGTACTTTGATATTTCGATGATTATACTGCGACGTTTTTATTCCTGTTTGATTGATATTTGAATATGATGTATGTGGTTTCATCGAGCATATCAGTCATATATTCATGTGCATGCATATTTAGTGATTATTATGGAGCAATGTCATGCACAATACTTGTATGCATATTCTCAAAAGTGAGATACTTGTCACTTATTGGCAGTCGAGTAGCAATTGAGTCATTAGCTTTTACAATTGCACTATTGACGGCATGGGCCATTGTTATATGTTGAGGTAGACGGGGCGATCTGGGAAGGAGCGACATAGAAAAACCTAGAGTAAGCTACCTAGAATAGGACACTGCCATATTGTTATATGTTGAGGTAGAAGGGGCGATCTGGGTAGGAGCAACCTGAATTGGGTCACCTAGGAAAACCTATAGTATGCTACCAACGTAGGCGATCCTGTGGCAGAAGGGGGGCCCTGCCTCAACATATGACGATGGCCTACTCCAGGTGACCTACGCTAGGTCTTCCTAGGTCACCCCTACCGTCTATGGTGCAATAGTAAAAGCCATGACTCTACTGCGAGTCGACTGCCAATAACCGGCAAATACATCGCTCTCTGGCGATCACGACAGTACATGCAAATTCTCGATAATACTCTCTAAATATGCATGCACGTGTATATGCAGATGAACGATATGCTCGTAAATCCACGTATCACATAGGTGATGTTAAACAAATAAATTCAGCAACGTAAAATCATAGAAGCACATCTATCATAAGCACCAAATAATATATCCATGCATCGTAGTTGGATTTTCACTTACCTGTCGTGTGAAGCTTTGAAATTCAATTATGTTTCTCGAACTTGAATATAGATATGTACGGGTGTCCTCTCCTCTCGTTGATCTTTCTTTAATCTATTATATTTCCTTCATCTATTTAAGAGAAATAATATATAACCACATATGACTATGAGTAATTTCTATAAGCAAAGGTTTATGTCACCTATTCGTAAACTATATAAATATATAAATATAATTTAATTATACTTACCAATCGCAGGTTGTATGCTACGATACACAAAGCAACATGATGATGATGGAGAGAACGATGGTGGTGTCGAAGATTATTATTATTATTTTTTTCTTTGCTGTTTTCTATCTCTTTCCTAGCGATGAAGAGTAATATGGTTTTGCTTTACTAAGTTGCATGGCTATATAATCTAAAGAGAGTAGATGTTGATAAGCGGTTCTGACTCTTCATTTAATTATCCGTAAGTGGAGTCTATGTTTTACATCTTGCCACATACATGTACTAAGCATTTTATTATCTATTGTCATAACACGTGTATACATATGTGTATAGATATCACTTTTGGCTAAGTATATGAGTTGAGATGGAATAGTTATCTCCTTTCTCTATTTATTTACTTATTTATTTTTTTGTTTCATTCCTTGAATTCTGTTTTTACATGTCAATAAATGAGTAACTATGTGTGAATAAAACAAAGTAAGCGGTGGAGTATTTATCCATTCCTTAAGTTAATAAATAAGACTGCAATTTTATTCTATACCATAATACAATAATGATTGATTATTTTTACAAACATTTTCTAAGTTCAGTAATAACTACACGTGTAACTAGCCGCGTCTAGCGAACGACACACATCTTTAATCCAACTCATCTGATCGGATAAGGATTTATTTATTATTATTATTATTATTATTTTTAAAAAATATCTTATTTTAATTCCTAATATTTATTTATCCTAGAATGACGTCAAAATTAATAATTATTATGTTAGCTAGATAATATACACCTAATATGCAACAGATAAAATGCATGTCACATAAAAAGCAAACATTATCACGTAATATGCAGCATATTATGCATATTTATGCAAAGCACATAATTCATCTACGTTAGAAAATGCAATGCATGAATTATACTGGCCGAATTAGCATTTCGAGGGCTCAGGTATCACAATTAGATGAAACATTTCGACATGATCCAGCCATATCTATAAATAGAGAGCTCATTTGCTCGTTTCCAACTTCTCGAACAACACCTTGCGTCCTAGATATCTTAGGAATGTCTTTCTTCTCTTATATTTAATATATTTCATATTTCGAACTCGTATGAGAGTCCGAAAAGCATCGAATAAGTTCGTTGGCTCGTATTTTGGAGTGCTCTTATTACGAGACGTTTGTCGTTGTATCTCGAAAAACGTTTTCCATATTCCGTAAGCATTGTTAGCGGGACATTATCGTTTTAAGGATATAGCATCTAACGCTAGCATCGACAATAAAATCAATTTGATATCCCTGTATGATCGATATATTATATATTATATATTGATATATAAATATATATATATGACGTACACACGAAATTGCACACAATAAGATCAACAAGTTAATCGACAAAACGAACCAACATACGATTAAGCACGCCCAATGATATCCAGCGATGCTAAAGTAGACCGACAACAAACAACCACATATCTTGGTGGAAGAGCAAATATGAGGAGAGAATAACTAGAGCAGTCAAAATGAGCAGGCGGGAGATGCCATAAAACAAATATTTTTTATTCTTAATTAAAATTTCATAATTTTTTTTGTAATTATTCCTTTACTAATTATTACAAAACCTTAAAAATATTTTTTTACTATTATTTATTATATTAAAAAATATTATTATTTTAAAAATATTAGGTGGGCTGGCCCGCAGGCCGACCTAACCCACTCCACCAAAGTTCACGGCCCGCCAAGAGTTGACCTAAAATTTCCTGGCCCGCGGGCTAATTTGATTGCTCTAAGAATATCACAAATAATGTTATTTTTAAAAGTTGGATTACAAAAGGTTAACTTTTTGTCACTAGTACAAAACCAATCAAAGTTTTCGTTTTTAACTATCATTATTTTATTTTTCACCTCAAAACTTTTGAAATTATAACATTATCTCATATGAGTAAAATAATTATTACTCCCTTTGTTCCTAAAAGAAAGCCGTTTCGAATTTTTTTTCTGTTTCTAAAAAGAATTCGTTTTAATGTTATATAAAAAAATATATGTATATTTCTAAATTTACCCCTCATGTTAAATAAGAAGTGAAAAAGTGGTTATATGCTCAGATAATTAATATGGGATATAAGAGACATTTCAACTCATTTCTTAATATGTATGTAAATTTTTTAAATGACTTTATTTTAGGAACATAGGGAGTAGTAGTTATACTTTTGACCACAGTTTATTTTTAATAATTTAAAAAACGACTGATATGCTTTCCTTGTCCGAATGTTATTAAGAAATCGAGGGGTTCATCCTAAAACCAATTGTTGATAGGTAAAATTATCTCTTGAGTATAATAGGTGAGTTGGGTGGGGAGAATTATCCGATGTGGGATAGATAGAAATCTCAACACGTGAACATATAAATCGGGTGATGGTGAGGAAAAATCGAACCCGCTCTGATACCATATTAAGATATTGAGGGCTTCATCCTAAAAACCAATTGGTGATAGATGAAGTTGCCTCTTGAGTATATTAGGTGAGTCCGATGAAGAGAATTATGAAATAGATAGAAATAGTCGTCGTCTGACCAATTGGCTCGGACACCAAGAACCTCTCAACAAATGGTCGAGTACTCGAATCTGAATAAATTCTTTAGGCCAATGGAGTTGACATTGTGAAGATTCATACACGTTTTTGCAGCAAAACAATTTTTCATAACTCAAATAAATGATATTGCAAAGGAAAATAACTACAGTGAATCAAAAATATTTCGCAAACATACCTCTCTTTCATTACACATGGAAATTTGGACAAGAACCATCGATAGTCATCATCTATTGAACTCTGAGGATCATCAGCTTATGCCCAACGCCATTAAAATAAATAAATCAACATAGATGTTATATGATTCAAGAAAAATATACCATAGCCTATTTTAAAATTGATGAATATATTTCAAATGATTTTAGAAATGAAATATAAGAGACAAAGTTCGTGTCCAGTATAGGAGTGGCTATGAAAGCCCCTTTTTCATCTGTTATTCTGTTAAAATGTGATGGTCTTTCACGATATTGGGCCGAAACATTCTGTCCTGAGCCCATTAAGATTATGGCCCAGTTTTATTGTAGAGTTATGCATAGTTACGTGAGCAAAATGAATACGCTGCCACATTTCGGGACTTTTTTGAAATTTCAAGAAAACCTACCCAATTATTAGAGCTGTCAAAAAAGTCCGCGGACCGGCCTCCTTTTTGTAGGCCCATCAAGAAGCGGGTTGGGCCTCCTTTTTGCAGGCCCATCAAGAAGCGGGCCTAGGCTGGCCAGCCCGCGCGAGGCAGGGCAGGCTAGCCCGCAGGCCGGCCCGCCTAATATAAAAATTATAAGTATTAAATATTTTAATTATATTAGATTAATTAAATATTTTATTGTGGTTTTTGGGCTTTATTTTTTCAATGATACACCATATCAATTATTGTGTTGGGCCTTGAGAGTTTTTTTTATTGGGCTAAAAATGTTCATTATTAATCAATTTAATTTTTTTTTCAATATGGGCGGGCCAGCCCGCCGGCCGCTGGCAGGGCGGGGCGGCCCGTACCCACCCTCCCAAGTGGCGGGCTTTGGCGGGCTGCGGGCCGGCCCACTCCTCTGGTCCGTTTTGACCGCTCTACCAATTACGTAAATCATCATCGCCCGTTAATTCTCCACTACTTCTTGAGAGTTCAGTTTTTCAATGCAGACGAAAACCCTATCAGGTGGTCTCACTTGGCCTTCTTTTAGATATTTTTTTAGGGTTAACAGTGTGCCTATTAACCTTCGATCAAGCATCTTAGTAACCCATCTTGCTTCCAAAACTCCTCTCTCGATTCACAACCGGTCAAGGACGGTAAACCCTATCCTTCACTTCTCATACCCAAGCACGAACACGACTTTGTGCGTCTGATAGTCCCGGTTAAAGGCTGAGAATCTCGGAGCTACAATGTGCGCCGTAAGAGATAAGTTCTCTTCTGCGTTTGGTTGTAGATGCTCTCTTAGTCGTAGATCTGTGCTTAGATATGTTGCTTGTTTGTACTAAGCGCCGTTGTTGTGTGAGGCTGTGTTTTTAACATATTCAATTCTTATTTACATCCATAGAGTAAAATGGGACGTAAGAGAACACGAATGGATCGAATATCTCACAAGAAACACTCAAGAAAAATATAATGGCGATGAGTTGTGAAAATTTTTATAGAAATTAATTTTTGTTGGATAATGCTTAATTGAATATTTTAAGGAATATTACTTTTTTTCGTAGATTTTTTAGTTTGTTATGTGTTAATGTTACCTTTAAAGATCATATGTCAAGCAAAATAATAATAATAATAATAATAATAATAATAATAATAATAATAATAATAATAATAATAATAATAATAATAATAATAATAATAATAGTGTTGATTAACAAAAGAAAGTTTCGGGCTCCGCAACATTTTGTTAATAAAAATTGTTAATAATGAATTGTTGTTAAAACTTTAAAGTAAAATTATTAATAATTATTTTACTAATATGCCATTGATGATAAAAAGTTATAATTTTAAAAAGTTTTGCGGTGAAAAATAAAAATAGTGATATTTAAAATTGAAAACTTAATTAGTTTTGTAAACTATTTTGGCAATCAGTTTTTAAAAATAACACTCTTTGTATTATTCTATCGCAAATATGAGTAGTAATGATAAAAAGAAAAAGAAAATAAATGTTGATATGGTAAAAACTCATATTAGGATGATGACAGATTGGGAGCTAAAAAATAGAGCTTTATCGTACTGAATCTCCTTTGTCTATAAGTTTATACCACTCCTAAATATGGTATAAGACTAATGGAGTCCTAAAACATTAATTACATATTCATATTGGGATTACATTTCCATCTTTATCTTTGCACTAAACATATGTGTGTGTGTGTGTTTACGGGGCAGTAATTCTATATTTATAAATTAATGGAAAACAAAGAATTTTAAATATATATATATATATATATATTATTCTCGGTGTTTTTATATGGCGATTAATTTCTGAAAATAACACAAAAAAAGAAGTCCGAAATAACATTTGAAAACCATATCGACTCTTGAAAAAAAATAGCGTACCATGAAAAATAATATTCTTTTTATAACCATATACATGCAAAAAAAATGTAAAAGAAAGAAAATATACATTTTCGATTGGAACTTAATTAGTGTATTTGCATGACAAGAGAACTATAGCCACAAGCGTAGTATACATTATTATGTAATAAATTGTAATTTTTAGCTTCGACACGTGCATGAGAAAAACAGATGTGGTAATCACTCTTGTCACTAGTTTAATGCCACGCGTGGATATCGCACGCGCCGCGCGTAGATGAACCTTTTTTTTTTTTTTTCCTTCTGACAAAACCTCCCGAAGAACTTTGTGTTTGTATAAGCAACCTCGTTTTTTAATGCACTCATCGTCACTTTTCCCCTTAACTGCAAATCTTGTGAAAAAGTCGAGGTTGACAACGATTCTTTCTTTTCTTTTCTCCTTTTCGTTTTCAATTTTGTTTTCTAAAGGAATTCTTCTGTTTCATACAACGAACGATATGTGAATGTGATTTATATAATATATCTTACTTTCGGTCCTCTCACTCGATTCTTTGTCATCAAGCGAAATTCCGACAATCTCACACTCCGTGACTTATTTGGGTAATCTGAAAGGAAATCATATATTCATCGATCCTCTTTCAAAGCCAAGGTTTTAATTTCAGTTGTTTGTGTCCGAAGCCGCTCAAGAACATCCAAAGCGAAATGAAGGTTAGTAGTCATCACCCCAATTGATTTTTTAATTTAATTTTGATTTCTCCTTTCCTTTTTCTTTTCTTCCTGGCGTGGTGCTTTCTATGATTTGATTATAGCTCCTTCTTTCTTCTGCATGGCTTGGGTTTTCTTGTTATAATTTTCTTTGAGGGCTTTTATCATTGTGAGGTTCTTGATTTTTTTCAATGATCGTTCATGGCCCTTTCTCTGAGAATAGATGCCCTAATATCTGTGCATTTCAATTTAGGAATTTCTTGGATTTTTACTTTATTTTCTTGCAGAAGTTTGTGTTGAGGTTGGATTTGCAAGACGAGCAAGCCAAGAGAAGGGCTTTGAAGACAGTTTGCACCCTCTCAGGTTTGTGCTTTATAGTCTTTTAAAATATGATTTATGATTTTAAACTGATTGTTGTCTATTCTGTGATCTCATTTGATAAGGGAGAGAGCCTCAAATTAATAAGCTTTTTTTCTGTGGTTATTACACACATTTATCTAATTTGGAATTCATCTGAAATGGCTTTATGCTCGAATATATGATTGTCTTCTAATGCTTGTTATGAACACTTGAGTTTTGGTGATGAAAATTATATATTCTTCTGGTTTGAAAAGGCACTTTGTTATGGCAATTATGAGAAAGACCCTATGGATTGCTTCGATATTATTTTGGATGTGGATGATCTTGTAAAGGGCGGTATTTTTTTTCTTTTGAATAACGGTACATTCAATGGTTATATCTCATGCTGAATTTTCCGTCTTAATTACAACGATAGTCGGAGATTACTACTCCCTTTGGAAATGAATCTTTCATTGGTCACTGTCGCCCGTACGATGCTCCAATACCTAATTTCATGAGTGTTCCTAGCCCTCGCTTTTTATCGTCGACACAAATAAGAAAGCTAACTTATGAGTGACAATACGTGCTTGTTTTAATAGATTTCGTCCTAAAACCAATTCGTAGTATTCAGTGGTAACCTCTCATATACTAGCAAACTCGCGAAGAATTCTGATTGTGTGTTGACATTATCCATAAAGATACCTATGGATTTACTAATGCAATGGTATATGTTTTCTCTTGCACTATGGCAGGGATTGATGAAATCACCATTGACTTGAAAGGAAAAACCCTAACGGTCATCGGAACAGTTGATCCCGTTGATGTCGTGGTCAAACTCCGAAAGAAGAATTGGGAGGTCGGGATTATCTCGCTAGGGCCCGCCAAAGAACCCGGGAAGAAGGAAGAAAAAGAAAAGAAGGGCGAGACGAAGAAAGAGGCGCCTAAAGAAGAGCCCAAGAAAGTTGTCGAAGAGCCCAAGAAGGAAGATACCAAGAAAGAAGAACCAGTCGAAGACGATAAAAGCCAATCAGAGCAAATGGTCGAAAGATTAACGCTGTATAAGCAGTATTATCCTCCCATGAATCCATACATCTATGAGCGTCACAACACTGAGGAGGATTCAAGTGCTTGTGTTATAAGCTAAGTATTTATGATAAAATCATGATGATCTTGTGGGATTCGAATATACTATTTTCAGTTTTCTATCATCATGGATGGGCTCTCTTTTATTTAGATATTATACTGAGTTGTGGTGTTTAAGCAGGTTATATATATCATGAAGTGCTGATCATGTTATGGATTCTGAATTGAGATCATCTTTTGTTATGTATTAGCGTCAACTTCATATTTCATGTTATCTTTATTTACAAAATTATAAGGAAGATAGATTATTAGAAAATGAGTAGTAAGCTTCGTATATAAATTTAACGGAGATCTGCATTTAAATAACCATTGATGTAAAAGATTTTGAGTTCAGTATCTTGTCAGAATTTTTTTTCTCTGAGGTACCCATTTCAAACTTTTATTACACTTAAGTACGCAATGGACAAAAATAACCCCCAAACTTTGTATATTTAAAACATATATCCAACTATTATACTTAAAAGAAAAAACAAAATAAAAAGTAAACCCACGATCAACTCAACCTCCATTGAAAAACTTCCTATCTTTCTCACTCAAAATCCACAATCGAGCTCATCTCTCCCTCGACGATACAGCTAAGTGTTCTATTTATCAGCATTTTTCATGGTATGTTATTTCTCGTTTACATTTTACTGTAGGTATTTTACCCCGATTTTACCCTAATTAATTTCACTTTCCTTTTACTGGTATGCATTCTTTCTTGGTTTAACGATTTTTTCACACCAATTTCCTCGTAGGCTGATTTCATGTATAAGGGTATATTGTTTCAAGGATTTACTTTTTGTTGGTGTAATCGAAATGCTAATCTTTGGTTTATTTCGTGGATTGTGGGTTTTTAGCACCTGATTAGGGTTTATAGGACCAATTAAAATTATCTGTTACAGTCCCTGCAAATTGTTTCTATTTGTGTGTTGTTGGTATTTTGATACTGCGTGATAATATAAATAGGTACACCAAATGTATGATTATGGTACGTTATGTTTCTTTTTTTTGTACCATATGTCTGATTATAATTATTGGTTTCATTGATTCTCTCTGACAGTTTATCTATTTCGTAGATTAGGGCATTTGAGTACTCGATTAGGATTTGTTCGTTCTTTTGAGATTATCTGATGTAGTCTCTATTGATTGG
Organism: Lindernia subracemosa; assembly: GCA_028392965.1. Taxonomy (NCBI): domain Eukaryota; kingdom Viridiplantae; phylum Streptophyta; class Magnoliopsida; order Lamiales; family Linderniaceae; genus Vandellia; species Vandellia subracemosa. The sequence goes on along the minus strand of JAQPCC010000002.1, from coordinate 2,162,358 downwards.
TTCGATTTGTTTGTTGTTAATATTTTGGTACATCGTGATAGCATAAATTGATTTGAAACATGTAGAGATGGTGTGGTAAATATCTTTTTTTGGTATCCCATGTATGACTATATTACATTACATATTCATGTAATTGATTTTGATTATTTCGTAGTTACTTGAATGATTGGAAAATATTTGATGAGAGATTGTCCACGAAGTTAGAGCTGCACAAAGATTTTGAAGGATCTTCGAATTTGTGTTGAATTTTTTTTTTTTGCTAATTGTCCATTGGTATGTTAATTTGCATATATAATTTTCTATTTTGGTACTATATATATTTGTTTTTGGTACGTTATATGCATGTCTTTAGTACGGTATATGAGGCGACCCTCATTTTCTAATTAAGATTAGTGACGGATTTCCGCAACGAAAGCCGCGGAAGACCCATTTAACAAAAACCTTTTTCGTAAAATAAAATATATTATAGTAAATACGGGTTACAAAGTCGTATATTTACAAAGGCAGTAGCCCCAAAATATCAAAATGCCCTAACGCCGCTCCACAGGTCTTCATCCATGTACAGCCCTGCCCTCAAAAGTCCGTGTAGTCACCGCCATCAGCCCACCTCAGTCGCGACGTACCTCGACGTCGGACTCGATAGTACCTACAACACGTAAACACTGAGCTACCGTCCAATAGGTGAAAATATGCATGAATGCAGCATGCGCTCAATCATCATCCCAGATATCTCACAATAAATGTACGCTCGACTTTTACCTCTCACTCCATCCTACCATATCTCAACACAGGGCCCTAGGCTAGACTCGACACCTCGCGCGCCCAATAAAAGTCACGGTAGCCCACTCTGGACGTTCACGCCAGGTCGCTCTTTCCGCGAAAATACCATAAAAGACGGTTTTGCACCTCGGGACGTTCACGCCCGAGTAGACAGATCGATCACGCCTGTCTGCCGTCAGGTGTCATGTGAGTACTAACCTTGATTCCTCTACGAACCATCAATCAAAGTAATCACGATATACCCCGCTCATCAATACATCGAAGCGTTACTGTATCAACACGGTACTCATCTCTCACACTGGTATGAAATGCATGTGTGTTATGCAAATGAATTGTCACAGTACCCATTAAAATTACCTTCCTCGAAAATATTATTTTGAAAACTTTTAATCGGGCGTTAGAATAGACTATGCCCGTTGGACTCAGAATATTTTTCTCAACCAATGATGTAAAAATAATTTTCCTCCAAAAGACTTTTTTTTAAAACCCGAAAGTTGCTGCCCGAAAGTGTATTTATATTTCAAAAGTCTTTGGGCCCGAATCTCTTTTAAAAGTCCGAAAATCTTTACCCGAAAAAGCAAGCTCACGCCGAAAGTTCAGGGCCCGAAAATAGGGTCAATGCCCGAAAGTTTTTGGCCCGAATATCGAATCAACGCCCGAAAATCCTTTTAAATTCTAAGGCCCGAAAATTGGAAATTCGCCGAGCTTATGTAAAAGATCCAATTTTTTTGAAATTCGCCTGACTCAAAAATTTATTTAAAAGACCCGAAAATAGCTTCAAGGCCCGAATTTCATTCATGCCCGAAATTATTCATAGGCCCGAAAACTTATACCTACCCGAATTTATATTAATTTCTGGCTACAGTACTATGCCCGAAAATTATTCAAACGCCCGAATAACATCTATCCGAAAATACCCAAGTATTTAAAACTTGTTCTAATACCGAAAACATTCCTAACTCATTCGAATCCCATGTAAATACATATACAACACGTAACATATATAAACATCACATAGATTCAAACCAAAATCCGGGTTTTTAACGCATATAACCACCCGAAAATCCACCTAATTGTCATGTAAATCGCGTAAGATCATAAAAACACGTTATCACATAAAACACATAATATTTACGTGTTGTAGATGAAAGATTTCACCTACCTCACGTCCGAAAAATTCGATTTGTTAATGATCTCTTAAGCTGGCCGAAAATTCCTTTGTTCTTGGTGAAGGTTTCCTTCCTTTTTGTTGTGTAACTTTTCCTTTCTTTGTTTATAAGGGTTTTCTCTTAATGAAATGTTTAGATATACATGGGAGGAACTTGGAAATCGTGATTGATAAGATGGCAAGCAAGTGACAAAGAGGTGACGAGTTTTTCCTCTTAGGCTAAGAAATGTCTTGCCCGAAAATTATTTGGGCTTCACCCGAATTTCACTTTGTCATTACCCGAATTCTTCCCTTTGTTTTTACCCGAATTTTGGCCTCTTTTGTTTTCTAGTACTTATCATAATTCGGGTGTTCCTATTATTATTCATACTCTTCATCCGAGTTTTCGAATTCTTCATCTAAATAATATATCAAACTTTTCTAATTACAATGCTAATTACCTTATAAATCCCGTATTAAATTTTACGGGTATTACATCCTCCCCCCCTTAAAAGAATTTCGTCCCCGAAATTATGCCGACTGGAATAATTCGGGATAGCGATTCCTCATATCATCCTCTCGCTCCCAAGTGGCTTCTTCAATTGATTGATTCCGCCACAGTATTTTAACTAATGGAATACTTTTATTCCGAAGTCGCTTTACTTCTTGCATCAAAATCTCTACTGGTCTTTCTTCGTAACTTAAGTCCGGCCTCAACTGTTGATAAATAAATTCATTATTGATCACATGACTCGGGTCCGCGACGTATTTTCGTAGCGTTGATATGTGAAAAACATCGTGGACTTGTGATAATGAAATTGGTAATTCCAGTTGGTAAGCGACCTCGCCGACTCGCCTGAGTATTCTGAAAGGCCAATGTACCTTGGACTCAGCTTGCCCTTTTGTCCGAATCGCTTTACGCTTTTCATCGGGGATATCTTCAAAAATACCCAGTCGTCTTCTGAGAATTCCAATGGCCTCCGTCTCTGATCCGCATAGCTCTTTTGTCTACTCTGAGCCGTTTGCATTTTCTCCCGAATTTTCTCTATGGCTTCCGTGATTTCACGCATCATGTCGGGGCCTAATAATGTTCGCTCGCCGACTTCATCCCAGTGTACTGGAGATCGGCATTTACGCCCGTATAAGGCCTCGTACGGTGCCATCCCAATCGTCGCGTGATAGCTATTATTGTATGAGAACTCGATCAATGGGAGGTATTTGCTCCAATTTCCCTTCAAGTCTAGTACGCATGCACGTAACATATCCTCAAGGGTTTGGATCGTTCGTTCGGATTGTCCGTCTGTCTGAGGATGGTAGGCGGTACTGAACGAGAGTTTGGTTCCCATTGCTTTCTGTAAACTTCTCCAGAAATTCGATAGAAATCTCGGATCTCGATCCGAGACGATAGAAGATGGAATCCCATGGAGTCGAACAATTTCCTGAATATATAACTCCGCGTACCGCTCCATGGAAAAGGTTGAGCTAATAGGCAGAAAATGAGCAGATTTGGTTAGGCGATCAACAATCACCCAAATGGCGTCGTGGCCTTTTACAGACTTCGGCAAGCCGACGACAAAATCCATCGTAATGTGGTCCCACTTCCATTCGGGAATTGGTAGGGGTTGTAAGGTCCCTGCCGGTCGTTGGTGTTCCGCCTTAACCTGCTGACATGTTAGGAATATTTTTATTGTGTTCTTTTGGTCTTATGGGTCTTTGTATACTTGAAATATTTATTTGTATTGTTGTTTTAGACTTAGGCTCATTATATTAGATGTTTAGTTTGTCTGGGGACCAAAAGTGTAATTATGCCAAAATATTGGCATAAAAGTGGGCTAGGGCTTCCACTTGTAATAATCCTTCATTGAATAACATACTCACTTGCAAAGATCAGCCGCCTCTCTCTCTCTCTCACTGTTCCATCAACGAAAACATACAAAGGAGAAGAGAAGAGCTAAATCCATATAAATCCCGAGGGTTGCTGGGTTTTGGTGACCAACAAGTGGTATCAGAGCAACCGTGTTAACGAGTATGGTAACTAAACGGATTTTAGTTCGAATTTTACAGGTTTTGCTGCCATTTCTTTTTTAAACTCATTTTCGAACTGTTGAACACCTTGAACTGCATTTTTAGCTTCGATTTTTGGGTTTAAGTTGGAGTTTTGAGTGTTCCTAAACTGGTGTTTATCTTTTGAACTCAAAAGAAATTGTTTCCAGCATTTTAAGAAGTTTTTAAGCCATTTTCGTACCCAGAGTTACGTTTTCGGTATCAGAAATCTTTAAGTCTGCAGGAAAAAGTTCTCGGCATTAGATGTTTTCACCGCCACAGTGCCCTCTAAAGTTTTCGTAATCAGCCAAAGTTTTCGACACTGAGGTTTTCGACGCTACAGTACATAAAGTTTTCGGTATTGAAAAGTTTTCGGTATTTAAAAACTTTTCGGCACCAAGCTTATATCGAAAAGAAAATGAAGTTTTCGCCGCTACAGTGCCCTCTAAAGTTTTCGCAATCAGCCAAAGTTTTCGACACTGAGGTTTTCGGCGCTACAGTACATAAAGTTTTCGGTATTGAAAAGTTTTCGGTATTTAAAAACTTTTCGGCACCAAGCTTATATCGAAAAGAAAACGAAGTTTTCGCCGCTACAGCGCCCTCTAAAGTTTTCGCAATCAGCCAAAGTTTTCGACACTGAGGTTTTCGGCGCTACAGTACATAAAGTTTTCGGTATTGAAAAGTTTTCGGTATTTAAAAACTTTTCGCCACCAAGCTTATATCGAAAAGAAAAGTTTTCGGGACTCACACATCGAAAAGATTTCGGTCTTCAAAAACTTTTAAATTCATACATAAAACTTTTCGGATCTCAGAAGTTCTCGGGTCAAAGCCTTGAGGAAAGACTTTGGTCAACAAAAGTTTTCGGTCTTCACAGGAAAGTTTTCGGGTCTAAGTTTTGAGAAAAGTTTTCGGGCAAAAAAAAAAAAAAAAAAAAAAAAGTAGTTTTCGGTAAAAATAAAGTTTTTGGTGCTACAGTAGTTTTCGGTACTACTGTTCATCCGCAAAAGAAAATAAAGTTTTCGGCCAACACGTAGTTTTCGCCCCAATTTAGTTCTCGACCCAAACCAGAAAACTTATCGTAAACATAAAACTTTTCGATACTTAAAAACTTTTCGGCACTCAAAAGTTTTCGGCATTGGAAGTTCTCGGTATTTTAAAAGTTTTCGGTACAAAAGGTTTTCGGGACTCCTTGCTTTTGAACTTTTCGGTACAGAAAACTTCTCGATAGAGGTTCTCGACACTTTAAAGTTCTCGGTACTTTACCTTTTCGGCACCAGGAACTTCTCGGTACGAAGGTTCTCGGTACGAAAAGTTTTCGGTACAAAGCTTTTCGGGTCAGTACTGTTTAACCGAGGGTTATCTACTTCATAGAAAGTTTTCGGTATTACTCTTACAAGTTTTCACAAATGATTTTAAAAAAAAATAGTTTTCGGTATTCAACTGTTTCAGTTTCATAAATGTTTTTGACACTCTTACAAAAGTTCTCGGCATTACTGTGACACTCGAAACTCAAAAGTTTTCGGGTTAGACACTAAGACTTTTCGGTACATAAAAAGTTTTCGGTATTCACCTTAGGAACTTTTCGGCATTTCACTTTCGAAATATTTTATGATGAGCTATCTTTTTACGAAATTTTTTTTCTTCTTTGCGAAAACTTATACTTTGAAAATTTTCTATGAGCGAAAGTTAGAACTTTTCGGTATAAAACTTCTCGGCAACAATACTTAGATCATTTCTTTTAACTGCTCGAACCAAAATTCGTTTAGACCTACTCAACTAACACGTCGATCCAAGCCTAGCAACCCTCATAAAATAAATTAAAAAAATATATGGATGCTTCGAAAGAAAAGTGGAGGACTTCGCTTCATCTGACTCAGAGGTAAACTCTTCCGACTTGGAAAATGAACTCTTTAAGTGCATCATTGCTTTGAATGAACTTAGCAAAGATCTTTAAAGGGCAAAAGGCCTGAAGGATCCCAAGGAAAGAGTAAGTGTGATCTAAGTAGTCATCAAAAGGAGGAAATCCTTGAGATGCAGCTAAAAGAGACACACGAAATCATTGATTGTTTATCATCTAAGGTAGCAAAATATGATTTATAAATTATTGAGCATACTAAAGAATTGTCTACCAGTGAACTGAACAAGAATAAAACAGTCAATGAGTTAAAATCTAGGCTAGAAAACAATCAACGTGTCCTTACTCAGAACCTCATAGAAAAGGGATGTTAAATGACACGTTCGATTAATACTGAAGAAAATGTCTCGAAATTGGAATCTCAAGGTGTACATCTTGAGACCCAAATTAGAGATCTAATCGAAAGCCTAGATACCTCTGAGTGTGAGCGAGGTGCGTGGTCTGCAAAATATAATTGGCTCTATGAGGAACGAGTGAAATTACTCTCCAAAATTCAATTATTGGAGGACAATCTCTCGTATAGAGCAAATGAGTTTAATAATTCTCTAACTGCCTAGACAAGTGCTTCCGCTCCATATATTCCGGCAATTACTGAGAAATTTGCAGACCGCAGCATAACTTTGGAGTCTGAACGACAAAGTTTTGCAGCTGAAAGGAGAGCTTTAATAGAACAAAATAGGCAACTTCTTGATCAGATTCCGAGATGAAGAATCTTTCAGCAACTAAGAAAACTCCAAAGTCCATTTAGATAGAGTGTTTTTAACTCCAAAACGGGAGGAAATGGACGAGGGAGAATTCCTTTTAAAGAAGAACGCATCACCCTCTAATTCCACAACCTCAAAACTCTTTTAAAAAAAAAAAAAACACTCCGAGCTTTCAACGCCTTCTCCCTGCGACTTTTAAAGTGATAAATTCTTTTCAGGGAGAACATCTTTTAAACAAGAACACGACTATTGCCATGACTCTTCTTTTTCAAAACTTTTATTTGAAAGCAATAGTCGTGATGAAAATATTGAAAATTTTGAAATTCTTCATCCTTCTTCTCACCGTTTAACATGTTTGATCACTCACGAAGAAGTGATGAAAAGACTGCATTACAACGCACCATTCCTAGATCAAATTCATTGTCCCCACACTCGGCCAAACTAAACTACACGTGGATTCCTAAGAATACACAAAGGCAACTGTGGATGCCTAATCAAAGACTCCTGTAAAGGTTGACGTCAAATTTGATTTGGCCTCCTCATCTAGAATGTGCATTTCTCCTAACAACGATAAAGGACCCACTCAAAACTGGATACCAAAAACTTAGTTGTTTTGTAGTCCCATCAGGTGTGGTAACAGAGGTTGCTCCACATACATGGTGGGTATGAGATGACGAGCAACCGCAAGGCTCCCGGATACAACAGTTCGGGACCCGTCCGTTGACGATGTAGGCTTCTACACGAAAGGGGTGTAGGACCCGAGCCTAGTCTAGCAAAGCTTCTGAACATGTCGATTCAGAACCTGGTCTGGTAACGCATGTTTTATTTTATGTTATTTCAAATAAATAAAAGTTTTAAAATAAAGCTCATGTGGAGGGTATGAATTTCCTTTTTCGAGATATGCTTTAACGTAGGGGAGAAACCTCGATTATATGCCTTGAGAAAATTTATAAGAGTTTTAAAATAATGTTTCTTAACACTCAAGGACATTAATCGAGGGGGAGTAAAATTAACTTCAAAATAGTGTTGGGGAGCATTATTTTGAAAATTTTTAAAAATATTGAGGGGGAGCAAGACCGAACTTAAAATTCGAACTTTTCATTCAGGGGGAGCTTTCGAAATTATCGTGAATTATTTTTTAAAAAAAAAAATTCCCTATATGTTTTAAATAATTTTGAGTCTTGCCACCTTTCAAAAATTACTACTGAAAAATTTGCACTTCAAATCTCGCAGTTACACATATTTCATGTTTAAAATGTTTTCGTAACTGTAACATTTAAAGTTTTCGGTATTTTCACAACACAAAGGTATATTCTAATTTTGCGTATGAAAAAAATAATATTTCGATAAATTTAAAATTGCATACGCATACGAGCTGAATTGAAAATTACCTTTTTCACAGTGGTACATTTTAAATATGCATTTTTCAGAACTTTAAAATTCAAAATGCATATTACGCATGGAATTGAAAAATACCATTTTAACGAAAGCCGATTTGAATTTCACGAAGCGCATTAATTTCTAAGGAGTCAGACTTCATTTTTTTTAGTCTTGCTTTTCACAGGAAGTCGGACTTATTTTCACTCGCGCTTACATTTAAGGGTAGTCGGTCTTCCTATTCTTTTCTGATTTTAGTTAGGGGAGTGGAAAAAGAGCGCAAACAGTTTAAAAGAGCGTATTACTTAAAAAAGGGGAGAGAGAGCGCATACACTTCAGGGGGAGTGATAGTCATTAGCGCAATAGGCGCATATAAATGGGAGTATCACATCAATCATAAGGCGCCTGATTTGAAGGGTAGTAATATGCAATTTCTCAAAAAGCGCATAAATTTTGGGGGAGTAAAGACATGGTATTAAGAATAGCGCAACTGTTTAGAGGGAGTGATACCTAAATAGCGCCTAAGCTTCAAAGAGAGTGTCTTACACAACTTCATGCTTTGAGGGGGAGTGTCATCTTAGGAAATTAGTGCATGGACAACAATGAGTTGTTCACATACTTGTTCCATGGTTCAGTAAATCCCAACTGCATCTATCCCAGGAACAACCCCGAGTGTATGTGAGGGTATTTGAGCGCATCACGATGAAATCTTTACAACTCAACCACAAACTATCCGGACCATAACCAATATAGGTACATGACTGATTTTTTCAGATCCCGGGTAGAAGACGCCTCATAAGGTCCAAAGGCGCATGCACAACCCTTCCTAGCTACTCATTTGTCTCCCTAAAGACAAGTGTTTCAATATCTCACGGGGAACCGCATATGCTATCACCGTTTCATTCGGAGGCGGGAGATATTGAACTCAGTGGTCCACAGCCCCAAACCACGTATTTTTTTGAGCACTTTAACGTGTAGTGTGTCCTCATTGCCTAAATGTTTTCCATTTTTCTAGGACACATACATTATCTTATACACACAGTGTAGGTCTACGCGACCATGCCAGAACTTCTGTAGACGCATCTTTTATTGATGTGCTTCTATGATCAGAAGGAAGTCCTGCCGTTCCAACATCAATTACAACAACGGTATCAGGCCATCTTCTGGAGCACGACTCTAGAACGATGTCAACGGGAAGCCTAAGTGGCCCCGGTTTTACACCTCCCCCAGTAAGTCTGTGTGATTTACCGTCAACGACCAGAGTGTCTACCCAAATGGGTGGATTACGAGGACCGGTCGGAAGTCTTGAACCAAGTTCAAGCCACACTTCGTGTGCAAACGGAGCGCCTTAGTGGCCCCGGAGGTGATACCCGCTTTGTGACGGAGGAGCGCTTCAACCAAGCCCTGGAGTCCGTCGCCACAAAATTCAAAGAAGATATTATGGTGGCCGTTCGGGACAACATGACGAACCTAGTCGAAGACACACTCTCCTCCGTTCCTGAGCAAACGGCAAACCATCTCCACCACCCTATCAACCTCGATCTTTCTCATCCACAAACTACCCAAACCACTCCACCATAACCATTTCACCTATGGTATTTCAAACGGAACCCGCTCCACATATCCCACATCCCCGAACATTAGTTCGCTTGATCAATCCCGACCATACCTCTTCACGAGCTACAACTTGCTTCCTCATGCGGTTGAAGACTGCCGACACTTTAACGGATGATCAACAACTGATCCTCGAATACCTCTGCAGTCTTAACGGCCCCAGGAGACCGAATCTATCAGATATGTGCAGAGGTGATCATCCCTCTTCAAAAGAAGACACGACGACCGTGAAAATGACCGTCGTGAGGGGGAGAAGAGACATAGAACATCCAGCACAACAAAGGGTAGAGGAAAGCACCCGAACCCACCAAAACAGTCCCAGACAAGCGAAAGCATAGATATATGAGTCCAAGGCCATACAACAACAACAAGCCCCAAGGGAACAACGACGACCGAGTGTATTCTCTATTATTTCCAGTGCACACTCTTATCAAAATCCGCACCAGATCATCGACAACTATATCCTCGAGTTATCAGGGACCAAACGTAGAGAGTTTAAAGCCAAGGCGAAATTCATAATTTTCCAACATCGCAAGACCTTCAAACAGTCTCTCAAAAACATCTATGTGTTAGGCGAAGCCGTGGATAGACAGTTGGATTTGGCAGCACCATGGATCGAAGACACGTGTCAAAAGATCTGGAGGAGGCCGGATAGAATGAAGACGCTTGATCAACTAAATATGAGGGGGCTATTAAAGTTGAGGCGGAGCGACAAAACAAGTAACTCATGGATTCTCCGTGTGCCGGCACGTGCGAAAGACCAAAAGAACTTGTTCAAAGAAAAGTCGCCCCCTTTTCAACAAGAGTACAAGTATACGAAAAGGACCTAGGTAGTATCAGATACCTAGAGTTCAAGTGATTTGGTACGATGGTACGTTAAACCTCAATAAGAAGAACGAGAAAAGGCTACTCAAGATGTCTGAGATTCCAAAATTCTGCGATGGTACGTTAAAACTGATCAGCGAAAGGATCACAAAAATCGAAGACGACTATCGCAAACTTTCTACACAGACAGAGCAGCAAAGCACTCACATGAATCTCCTACGGGTTTCATGAGCTTGTTCTACAGGCAGAGGAGAAGATAGAGCCGTGCCACATCACTCAAAGACTTAAAGACAAAAGATGAAGAACACAAAGGGGGAGAATGTTAGGAATATTTTTATTGTGTTCTTTTAGTCTTATGGGTCTTTGTATACTTGAAATATTTATTTGTATTGTTGTTTTAGACTTAGGCTCATTATATTAGATGTTTAGTTTGTCTGGGGACCAAAAGTGTAATTATGCCAAAATATTGGCATAAAAGTGGGCTAGGGCTTCCACTTGTAATAATCCTTCATTGAATAACATACTCACTTGCAAAGATCAGCCGCCTCTCTCTCTCTCTCACTGTTCCATCAACGAAAACATACAAAGGAGAAGAGAAGAGCTAAATCCATATAAATCCCGAGGGTTGCTGGGTTTTGGTGACCAACATGTTAGACATTGACTTACGAATGTCGCAATGTCCTTCTTTATTCCTGGCCACCAGAAGGTTGTTCGTAAGTCTTGATACATTTTTAAAGCACCTGGGTGTACCGCGTACGTCGTGGCGTGTGCTTCCGTCATTATGGTTCGTCGTAGCTCCTCGTCATTGAGTACATATAAGCGATTCTTGTATCGTAAACTCCCGTCTTCTCGTATTTCGAAGTCGAGTGGTGCTTGCTCCATTTGCGCACTTCGTATCTTCAAGTAGAGCTCGTCTTCTTCTTGTGCCCTCCTGATCCTTTCTAGTAATGTCGGTTGAAGGGTCAGTGCTGCTAATTTCGTTTCAACCTCGCCCAAATTTACTATTTCCACTTCAAGTCTGCAAAGTTCTGCATTTACGGTTTTTCGGCTTAATGCATCGGCGACTACGTTCGCTTTGCCTGGATGGTAATTGATCACGCAGTCATAGTCCTTAACGAGTTCTAACCAACGTCGTTGCCTCATATTCAACTCCTTCTGGGTGAAGAAGTACTTCAGGCTCTTATGGTCTGTATAGATTTCGCATCTTTCTCCGTAAAGGTAGTGCCGCCAAATCTTCAGAGCGAAAACTACCGCTGCGAGTTCCAGATCATGTGTTGGGTAATTCTTCTCGTACTCTTTCAATTGTCGAGAAGCATATGCGATAACCTTCCCATTTTGCATCAACACGCATCCCAAGCCATTCTTCGATGCGTCGCTCTAGACCAAAAATCCTCCGGTTCCCGATGGTATCGTCAAAATTGGGGCTGAAGTAAGCCGTCTCTTCAGTTCCTGGAAGCTTTGCTCACATGATTCCGTCCATACGAACGGCACATTCTTCCTTGTCAGATTCGTCAGGGTTGAGGCAATACTAGAGAAGTCAGCAATGAACTTACGGTAGTATCCTGCAAGTCCTAGAAAACTCCGTACTTCAGTAGGAGTAGTGGGTCGTGGCCAGTTATTCACTGCTTCGATCTTACTGGGATCCACCGAGATTCCATTTCCAGAAATGACGTGTCCCAGAAAGGCTACTTGCTCCAACCAGAATTCACACTTCTTGAGTTTGGCGTAGAGCTGTTTCTCCCGCATAATTCCTAAGACAGTGCGTAGATGGGTTGCGTGTTCTTCTTTCGTCTTAGAATATATGAGAATATCGTCGATGAAGACGATAACAAGGCGATCAAGAAAGTCTTTGAAAACCCGATTCATCAGATCCATAAAAGCGGCTGGTGCATTTGTCAGCCCGAAAGGCAGGACCAAAAACTCGTAATGGCCGTACCTCGTGCTGAACGCGGTTTTCGGAATATCTGACTCCCTGATCTTCAGTTGATGGTATCCCGAACGGAGGTCGATTTTCGAGAATACCGTAGCACCTTGCAATTGGTCGAATAAATCGTCGATCCTCGGCAATGGATATTTATTCTTGATCGTGATTTTATTTAGCTCTCTGTAGTCGATGCAGAGCCTCATCGACCCATCCTTCTTCCGCACAAAAAGAACTGGTGCTCCCCACGGTGAGAAGCTGGGCTGAATGAACCCCTTTTGCAACAGTTCCTCCAGCTGTTCTTTCAACTCTCATAGTTCATTAGGCGCTAGACGGTAAGGGGCTTTAGAGATTGGGGCTGCTCCTGGCACCAGATCTATCGTGAACTGTATTTCTCGATCAGGGGGTAACCCCGGAAGATCATCAGGAAATACATCGGCGTATTCGTTGACTATTGGCACGTGTTTTAGTTCTGGAGGAGATAACTCATCTGCTTTCACCTCAGAAGTCGTTGAGCCTTTAAAGCAGAAATTCGAGGGATACTGTTCTGATTTACCTTACCCGAAAAAGTGAACACCTCTTCCTCGGGTAATTGGAATCTTACTATCTTTCTATTACAGTCAATGATGGCTCCATATCTTGAAAGCCAATCCATCCCGAAGATAACATCGTAGTCGTTCATTGGGATTACGATCAAATCGACTCTCAACTTTCTACCCTCTATGATCACGGAGCATCCTTCCAACACTTGATTAGTGTGTGTCGGATCACCGTGTGGTAAGCTTACTACATAGTTACACTCAGATAAGGTAGGAGATATTCCCACCTTTGCCACATATTTAGCCGACACAAACGAATGTGTGGCTCCCGAATCAATGAGCACAGATGTAGGTATGTTATAGATAGTTAACGTACCCGTCACTACCGAGGGGTTTGCTTCTGCCTCCTCGTTCGTCAAGGTGAAAACTCGAGCTGGAACGGGTGGAGATCTGACCGGTGGTTGGGTCGGGTTCTGAGGCAAATTCGCCTGACAATTCCTGGCGTAGTGGCCTAATTTCCCGCATCTGAAGCACTGGGGATTCGGATTTGGTCCTGATCTGAAACAAGCTCCAAAATGATAACGCCCGCATTGTTGGCATTGGGGTGTGGGGTTTGGGGGCCTATTCGGGACACTAGCAGGTCCTTGGTTTGGCATTGATTTTGGACGCCAGTTTTGTTGGCCCTGGCGGTTTCCTTGATTATTAGGACCTCTGCCAAAGAATTGGCGTTTACGATCACCCCATGCTCCTTGCTGATCTCTTCTTCTTTTCGCCTGCTGAGCTTCAACAATCTGGGCCTCAGCTTGATCGGCAATCATCGCCCGCTCCGCCACTTGTGTGAACTCCATCTGTCGGGCTCCCGCTATGCTTAAGTCTCGATAAATTTCGGGTTTGCGGCCCATTATAAACCTTGTCACCTTCAAGAGATTGGTTGCCACCATATGAGGGGCAAAACGGGACAGCTCCTCAAATTTGCGGATATACTCTGTGACTGTCATCCCTTCTTGTTTTAAGCACATGAATTCGTGCATCCTTCGTTCTTGTTCATGAGCTGATAAGTATTTGCTGTGGAACAGTTCTTTGAATCGTTCCCATGACATCGTCATCGGACTCTCCAAAACCTTAACTGTATCCCACCAAAATCTAGCGTTTCCTCTTAGCATGGAAATGGCACAAAGGACCTTCTCGTCTTCCGGCACTCGGCTATATATAAACATATCCTCGATTGTACGCACCCAGTCTTTTGCCATCGCAGGGTCAGTGGCATCCGCAAACGTTGGGGGGTTTAGTTTCCTGAATCTTTCTCTTATAATCTCCACACGCTCCGGTTGTGGAGACTGACGATGTTCAGATGAATTCCTACTATGGATAAGCTCATTGATCTGGTCCGATTGTCGTTGGACCAGTTCAGTAAGTCGTAAGATGGTAGAGTCCCGCTCATTAGTAGGGGATCGTGTTCGGCCCTATGACTGGATTCCCCCGCGTATCCTCTTCTTCCTCTCGGCATTCTTAACTATTATCTATAATTATTCATACAAGTAGACATATCACTTTTAACATTCAATCACGTTAAAACATAAAAACTTACAGGCAAGGGCTGATCCTCCAGACTTTTGAGCGGCCGTACATGGACAGTCTTCAGAATCTATAACCTAAGCTCTGATACCACCTGAGGCGACCCTCATTTTCTAATTAAGATTAGTGGCGGATTTCCGCAACGAAAGCCACGGAATACCCATTTTACAAAAAAACTTTTTCGTAAAATAAAATATATTATAGTAAATACGGGTTACAAAGTCGTATATTTACAAAGGCCGTAGCCCCAAAATATCAAAATGCCCTAACGCCGCTCCACAGGTCTTCATCCATGTACAACCATGCCCTCAAAAGTCCGTGGAGTCACCGCCATCAGCCCACCTCAGTCGCGACGTACCTCGACGTCGGACTCGATAGTACCTACAACACGTAAACACTGAGCTACCGCCCAGTAGATGAAAATATGCATGAATGCAGCGTGCGCTCAATCATCATCCCAGATATCTCACAATAAATGTACGCTCGACTTTTACCTCTCACTCCATCCTACCATATCTCAACACAGGGCCCTAGGCTAGACTCGACACCTCGCGCGCCCAATAAAAGTCACGGTAGCCCACTCTGGACGTTCACGCCAGGTCGCTCCTTCCGCGAAAATACCATAAAAGACGGTTTTGCACCTCGGGACGTTCACGCCCGAGTAGACAGATCGATCACGCCTGTTTGCCGTCAGGTGTCATGTGAGTACTAACCTTGATTCCTCTACGAACCATCAATCAAAGTAATCACGATATACCCCGCTCATCAATACATCGAAGCGTTACCGTATCAACACGGTACTCATCTCTCACACTGGTATGAAATGCATGTGTGTTATGCAAATGAAATATCACAGTACCCATTAAAATTACCTTCCCCGAAAATATTATTTTGAAAACTTTTAATCGGGCGTTAGAATAGACTATGCCCGTTGGACTCGGAATATTTTTCTCAACCAATGATGTAAAAATAATTTTCCTCCAAAAGACTTTTTTTTTAAACCCGAAAGTTGCTGCCCGAAAGTGTATTTATATTTCAAAAGTCTTTGGGCCCGAATCTCTTTTAAAAGTCCGAAAATCTTTACCCGAAAAAGCAAGCTCACGCCGAAAGTTCAGGGCCCGAAAATAGGGTCAATGCCCGAAAGTTTTTGGCCCGAATATCGAATCAACGTCCGAAAATCCTTTTACATTGTAAGGCCCGAAAATTGGAAATTCGCCGAGCTTATGTAAAAGATCCGATTTTTTTGAAATTCGCCTAACTCAAAAATTTATTTAAAAGACCCGAAAATAGCTTCAAGGCCCGAATTTCATTCATGCCCGAAATTATTCATAGGCCCGAAAACTTATACCTACCCGAATTTATATTAATTTCTGGCTACAGTACTATGCCTGAAAATTATTCAAACGCCCGAATAACATCTATCCGAAAATACCCAAATATTTAAAACTTGTTCTAATACCGAAAACATTCCTAACTCATTCGAATCCCATGTAAATACATATACAACACGTAACATATCTAAACATCACATAGATTCAAACCAAAATCCGGGTTTTAACGTATATAACCACCCGAAAATCCACCTAATCGTCATGTAAATCGCGTAAGATCATAAAAACACGTTATCACATAAAACACATAATATTTATGTGTTGTAGATGAAAGATTTCACCTACCTCACGTCCGAAAAATTCGATTTGTTAATGATCTCTTAAGCTGGCCGAAAATTCCTTTGTTCTTGGTGAAGTTTTCCTTCCTTTTTGTTGTGTAACTTTTCCTTTCTTTGTTTATAAGGGTTTTCTCTTAATGAAATGTTTAGATATACATGGGAGGAACTTGGAAATCGTGATTGATAAGATGGCAAGCAAGTGACAAAGAGGTGACGAGTTTTTCCTCTTAGGCTAAGAAATGTCTTGCCCGAAAATTATTTGGGCTTCACCCGAATTTCACTTTGTCATTACCCGAATTCTTCCCTTTGTTTTTACCCGAATTTTGGCCTCTTTTATTTTCTAGTACTTATCATAATTCGGGTGTTCCTATTATTATTCATACTCTTCATCCGAGTTTTCGAATTCTTCATCTAAATAATATATCAAACTTTTCTAATTACAATGCTAATTACCTTATAAATCCCGTATTAAATTTTACGGGTATTACAGTATATGCATTATGATGATACTGTAAGTTTCGGTACATTGGTACTGCATGTTTAAACATAATGATACTATAATTTTCTATTTTGGTACTGTATTTTGATTATGTTGCAATTGTCGTTTTCCGTTATACAGTAATGACGCAAACACAAAATGAATGTAGTATTGTTGAAATTATATTGAATGTATTTTTCCATATGTTGTATATAGGTTGAGTCATATGTTTGGGTTGATTACGAACAATTTCTTATTACGAACAGATGTTGGCTGTAAATATTATTGGTGGATGTATATTAATTAGAGACTGATTTTGAATGATTATGACATATTTCGTTTCTGATATGACTGGTATTTTGTTAAGATTGTCAAATAGTACGACAATATCGCTATATTTAGTACCCCGATATATCGACATTAGGTACCACAATAACATAAAAATGGTACTACAACAATATAAACATGATACTGCATATCAGTAAAAAATAGGTACGCTAAAATAGAAGTCATTAAACATAAGACATAGAGATAGTATTTGACAGACCAGAGATTTTCTGACATGTCAGATGGTGTAATACGCGACCAAAAAGATGTCAGATATGTCTGAGATTGTGAGAGATTTGTTTGAACACAATGTAAATATTTGGTACTACAAACAGCATAAGAGTGATACCACTTAATAACGTAATAAAGTACAATAACCTAGTTATATATAGTACATTATCCTTCACAAATTTGGTACGACATATTAGGGTAAACATTTTTTATTATGATTACAACTAATTCTTTATGCGAAACTATTTTATTCTACGTCTATATATTATATGTTTTACTTGATATCAAAATTGATGGTTTAACCCTTACACGCATGGTTTAGGATTCCAACACAAAATATTAAACGCTTACTCCAACAAAAAATAAAGCAGTACCTCAATACGTTTTGTTGCAGTACCATAATAAAGTATGAAGTAGTACCTTAACATGGCAAAATATAGTACCAAAACAACAAAAACGTAGTATCATATATTTTCGGTCCATTTACTATATACAAATAGTAGTTTATTACCTTAAAAATATATGTTAGAATAAATATCACTAAATAAATAAAATATTAATTATAAACATGTTATTCAAAAAATTAAGTTGAAAGTTTCGAATTCTCAATCTACATAGTGGAATGTTCTTATAATATACACTCTCTTATATTGAAACTTGAGTTTTAAACTACAAACTCGTGACTCTGAGGATTAACCAGTTAAATGTGATACGAAATGAAAAATATAAAAGATTTACGTATAGTAAAGTAGTTTTGCGTCGAAACTAATCTGAAACGCGACGAAAAATGCTTACCCTAATATGTAATACCATATTTGTGAATGGTGTAGTACCCTATTTAACCTTGTTAGAGTATCTTATTACGTATGCATATAGTATCACACATAAGCATGATATAGTACTAAAAATATTCAGTCTTCACACAATTTTTCTAACAGACAACACCTGACACGTCAAACATTATCTGACATTATGACATTCTCTGACATGTCAGATTTTTTTTTAGATATCTGAGAATTCTTTTTCTATATCTTACACTGTTTCTAATTTCTTGTAGCAATTTTAATGTATTTAAAGTACCATTTTTAGTGCACTTATAATACCATTTTAATGTGGTTGTAGTACCTTTTATAGATATGTTGGGGTACTTACGTCTATATTATATACCTCGCTTCATGATAGAAAAATAACAGCCATATCAATAATCAAAGTTTGGAATCCTTGGAATTCATGATAGCGAAAGCATTGGTATCGTATGTCTCTTCATTGTAACAAAACTAAGCTCTTTCCATAAGACTGAATATGATGATGTCCAAACTCTTCATCGTTACTTTCTTAATCGTCTTCACCACAATCAAGCAATAGTCCAAACCAATGGGGCCGCTTAAGTGAAACTCTGCAAAATAAAATCAAATTTTTCGAAAAAATTGTTCTTGCAACACATGGTAGGACAACCTAATTAAAAAGATACTATGTTAGCCTCTTATAGAGGTACTACATAGAAAAAATTAGGTACTACAACAACACGTCCAATGGTACACAATAGAATTAAAATTGGTACCGCATAATATTCATATACAAAAATTAGGATTTTCGTCAAATTAACCTCATTTACTATCAAAAACAGATCTCACACACTTAAATATACTAAAATCCGGTGCCTAAATAGCTTTACCACTGTGGAATTCCGATAAAATAACTTCCAATCATCGTCTTATAAAGGTACTATATATTGAGAAATAAAGCCCTACAACAGCACATTCAATGGCACACAATATAATTGAAATTGGTACTACATAACATTCATATACAAAAATTAAGATTTTCGCCCAATTAACCGCACTTAGTACCAAAACCAGATCTTTCACACTTAAGTATACTAAAATTCGGCGCCTAATTAGCTTTACTCGTGTATGATGCTGGAAAAATAACTTTCAACCATTTTTTCTTATAAAGGTACTACATATTGAAAAATAAAGTACTACAACAGCACGCCCAGTGGTACACAGTATAAATAAAATTGGCACTGCATAAAATTCATATACAAAAATTAGAATTTCATCAAATTAAACTTACGGATGTTCTTTAACGGCATTTGCAGCCTTTTTCGCCCCCAAAATCTTCATGAGCAATATTTTTTTCGGAGACGATAGTTTCTGGATAAAACATGACCTAACTCAGACCAATAGAAACTACGATCGAGATAGATGAGCTATTTAGGTGCGAAATGCAGATCTAGATCTAAAAAAATGCAGATAAAATTTGCAGATCTAAATCTGAAAAAAAAATGCAGAAATATAAAAAAAACCGAAGAAATTCTAGATTTACCCGGCTGGGGAAGAGAACTTCAGACCAAGGGAAACTTTTCGACATTTTTCCGGCGATAAATCGTTATGGCAGCGAATTGAGGTTTCGATGATGGCTACATCTATGTTTTTTGGGTGAAGAAATGCAAATGGTTTGATGAATCTATGTATAGAAATTAATATAAAAATATAAAGTAAGGGCATTATGGTATTTTCAGTGAAAGAGGTACCTCAGAGTAAAAATTAAATTCAAACAGGTACCTCCTAATAAAAGAATTCTGACAGGGTACTGAATTATAAAATTTTTATACCAAGTGGGATTTAAGTGCAGTTTTCCCTAAATTTAATATATTTTTTTTTGTAAAGTATATTATAAAGTATATTTTAATCTTATTATATTAATTTTTGTATTATAGAAACTATATTTTAATATTATTTATATTATTTTAATATAATGTATATTATTTTAATATTATTTATATATTATATTAGGGCGGGGATCACCGCGGGAAAAATGTCTCCCCGTCTCCGCCCCGCGGGGATCATCAGGGATTCCCCGCCCCATTCGGGGCGGATCCCTACGGGGACGGAGAATCCCCGCCGCACTGACAAGCATATTTGAGGGTGGTATTTAACCCCAATAGAGTCCCATGACTATCCTATTTGGTGAATTTTGGAGGAATTCAGGTTAAAAGAAAAAAAAAAAGTAATAGCTCGGAAAATCCTAATTAAAATAAAATAATAAAAATGGGAAAATTTTAATTCGTAACTCTCTCATCTTCCGTCTTTAGAATAGAAGAGATGATCATTTGTATAATAACATTCTCTCTCGACTCAATGTCCAATGAAAAAACAACGTTTATCATATTCATAATTATTGGTTTATGACACTGACATAAGACAATATAATAAAGTAGACCCGGCAGCATTTATCATACACATGAGGTTCTAAAAGAGAAAAAAAAAAAAACAAAAGAAAATTGTTTGCGTACACGACCTGATAAGCACTTACGTAAATAATTCGCATGTTATCTTTCATCTTTTGATGCATGGGAAAAAAAAAAAAAAAAATCAGATGTTTCGATGATACATTGGAATAAATCAACTCTGAGTTGAAATATCACAAAAAGGGCATTAGGGGCGAGAACAATGTCCGCCCTTCGCGGCTCAAGTAATGTCGGGTTTTGCTTTCTTTTTTTTTTTCTTTCAATATATTGTGAAAAAGATGATTTAGAAATTATTATTACATTTGAAATGGATGAGGATAGAAAGAGAATGCAGAATAAACATAACTGATACATGAATTGGATGTTTCGTGCAATCATTACTTTGTTTGCGATTTATTCAAAATTTGCAAAACGAAAATGACACAAGATTCAGTCTTCATATGAGTCCACATGTAGACGACAAATTTAAATGAAATGGCTGGATAATCATCGTGCCAGCGAAATGAGTCATCGACCACCAATTTGTGTCGTAGAAAATGCGCTTTTTTTTGTGTGTTAAGTATAATACAATCTGAAATGGCATGATTTTGATTGAAAATGCTGATGCGAACGATATGAAAATGAAAAGATAGATAACACGATGCATTGCGAAGGATAATGAGCCATGATTTTTTGTTGTAGAACCATAGCTAGCGTTCACGAGCGTTCCAGTTCCATTGCATTAAAGCGGAACGCCCGTTCCGCAAATATTTTATTAAAATAGTTTAAATTAAATAAATAGTTGTTATTAAAAAATAGAGTGCATAATAAATTTACCATGACTTAATAAATATAAATGAGCACCTTACAAAATGAAAATTATGAGCTTAAATATATGGTATTATACAATCGCAATATCACAATAATAAAATATCACTGTACAAAATATAAAGTGTGCATGTTCTAGTCCAGCATATGTGTTGTGGCATTAAAAACTTGACTTAATACATGTGTGTATGTTCGAGCATGCGTTCCATTACCGTTCCGAACGTTTTATCGCCGTTCTGACCGTTTTATTACCGTTCCGATCGTTTTATTACCGTTCCTACCAAAAACGGCGGGAACGACATTTTTTCGGCCGTTCTAACTCAAACCGTTAAATGCCCGGAACTTTGCCACGGAGGCCTCCGTTCCGGTTCCGACTCGGCCGTTCTAGCCGTTGTCACGGCGTTTCGGCGAACCATGGAGCGGGCATGGGGCATGGCGGCCAATGGTTGCTGGAATGGGAATGGACATCGGAACGGACACGAGCATTCGAGTTCCATTGCATTAAAACGAAACGGAAACAGGCGTTTCGCTATCTTTATATTAAAATAGTTTAAATTAAATAAATAGTTGTCATTAAAACATACAGTGCATAAAAAATTTACCATGACTTAATAAATATAAATGAGCACATTACAAAATATAAATTATGAGGTTAAATATAGGATATTATACAATCGGTGTATTAAAATAATGAAATATCACCTTACAAAATATAAATTATGCATGTTCCAGTCCAACATGTGTGTTTTTGCATTGTTAACTTGACTTAATACATGTGTGTATGTTCGAGCATGCGTTCCATTATCGTTCCGACTGTTTTATCGCCGTTCCGGCCGTTTTATTATTGTTCCGACCGAAAAACGACGGGAACGACGTTTTTTCGGCCGTTCTAACTCAAACTGTTAAATGCCCGGAACTTTGGCAAGGAGACATCCGTTTCATTTCAGACTCGGGCATTTCGGCCGGTTTCACGGCATTCCCGCGAACCATGGAGGCGGCGTTGAGATGGGGTTTGGCGGCCTCGGAGCGGGCATGGGGCTTTGTAAGGCCTAGATATCCAACTAAACAAAGATTAGAACGAGTTTACCACGATTTGGATGGGAAGAATCGAAGCTCGTGGGGTGATTGTGTGCGTGTTCTTGAGCTCGGTTGGGAGGCGGCTCTTTCTCACTCTCTTTAGAGAATTTTCACACAATACACTATTATTATGTGTTAGGGTTTTGGTATTTATACCACATTTTGGTATATAATACTTGGGCCCCTAACAAGCCCAATTACACTAAGCCTCTTATAAAGAGAATCTTTATAAATACACAACAAAGATAATTGAACACAATAAAATATTCCTAACAATCTCCCCCTTTGTGTTCAATCTTCAATTCGGTATGGATTATCTTTGTGGGGCTTAGTGCATTTGCCTGAGTCCTAAACGAATTTCCTCCTTGTCTTGTCTTTTGACCTCTTCTTTTGGAGATCTTCAAGCTCACCGTGTCTTGTTCTTCGCTTCTCGGCACCAGATCTTCTTAATCTTCTTTCGAAGCTCGACTCGTAAATGCCGGAAGGCGTTTGAAGTTGCTTGCCGGGTCTTGAAGAATTGTCTTCTTTTTGTGTTCGATCTCTCCTTTCGATAATGACTCAACTTCCCCTACTTTTTGGTCAACCTTGTGTTGGAATTGGGAAGTTCTCTTTGAAGTTTGGAGAAACATACACGAGGCGGCAACTTCGGTCTTTGAAAGTCGGCGGTGTTTGCTTGATTGGACGACGCTTGATGATTTGGCATGTTGATCACGTCGTCGGGACAAGAAAATGGCATTGGTAGGCTTGTAGGAGCTCAGGTTCGGTAATTACCCGACGGAGCCACAAAGGCAATCCGTCGTATAAGAAACCGGGGTCACGTAGACTTCCCGTTTACATCTTGAGTCCTAGCAATCTCCCCCTACAAGGGCTATCTCCCCTTCTTGCGGAGGCTTTGAATGCTCTTCGACTAGGACTCTCTTGACTTGACGCTATATTCTGTAGACCGGATGTAGATAGTGATCCACGCCTTGAAATTTGACTTTGATGATGTCGCAGATCTTGTACTTTGATCGTATCTTATCCTGGTCTTTCTCCGTAGTTTGAAGTCGTCAAGTCAAGTCTACTCCTCTTCTTCTCGGCACCGGATTCGTCTTCTTCGAAGGAAGTTGTCTGGTTCGGCCTCGAGGAAGCTTGTCTGGCTCCGGAAGAAGGTACGCGTGGGGTGTTGTAAAATGTGCCGAGGCTCCTTTGGAATGTTCCATTCAAGTGTAGGGGAGCCCGGCTTCAGAGTGGTAAGCTCGGCAGAAGTTGGTGGGTGGTCCGACCTGTTTGTTTATGTGTGTCCCCTTCTCCCCCTCATGGCGATTCGTGTTAACGAAATCGGCATGCTTGTATAGGAAGATTAGAAGGACACAAACGACAGGTCGGTGATGGTAATAACCAGACGGAGCCACTAAGGCAATCCGTCGACGCGACTTCAAAGACAAACTCCGAGACCTGGCCTGTGAGGACAGGGCTTGAAGAACCGGGGCCACATAGGCATCCCGTTTGCATCGTTCTAGAGCTCGAGACGATGGCCTGATTCCGTTGTTGTATTGATGTTGCAACGGCAGGACTTCCTTCCAATCGTGGAATCACATCTACAGGCGATGTGTCTATGGAAGTTCTGATCTGGTCACGAAGTCCAGATAAGAAAATGTGTATGTGTCCTAGAAAATTATAAAATATTTAGATAGTGAGGACACCTAGACTCGATGTGTTCAAGAAAGTTTAGTGGTGTGGGGCTGACTACCACTTAGTTCAATATCTCTCGCTTCCAAGTGAAGCGGTGATAGCTTACATGGCTCCCCGTGATTTAATGAAACATCGATCTATTGGGAGATCGATGAGTGGGTAAGGCTCGGTTGTGCATGCGCCATTGGACCAAATGAGGCGACTTCTACCCGAGAGCTGATAAACATCAGCACCTGCACCTATGTGGGATGGTCCGAATGTTGTGTGAGGTAAGGGATTTGTGTATCATCGGCTTGGTGGTCTTATCAAGAATTGCCAAATAGGGGCGGCTTTTAAGCGCATGAATCGTCACTAACACTCGGTTGCGTTCCGGGGTTAGGTTCAATTTGGTCTGACTGAACCATAGGAACTAGGATTCCTGCATCCGTCAATTTTAATGAGTGCTGCTTGATCAGCAAGTTGGAGCAGGTCGGTAGAGTGCATCGTAATATGAGCGCAATGAAGTCACCTTTGCTTTTTGAGGATTCTTGAACTCTTGAGGGTTGAGTTTTTTGTTAAAGTCCGTCTTGGGAGGTGGAATAGCTTGATGATGAGAGGATTTTTTCTTTTTTTTTACTGTTTTTTTTTTGTTTGTTTTTTTTTGTAGATACATATATATATATATTTATTGTAATAATAATAGAATAATATACTATATATTATATTATATTATATTATATTATATTATATAGCTATATAACTATATATGTATATATATATATATATATATATATATTTTGTTCCTCCCCCTCAAATCGTGCATCACCGTAAGAGTTTTTCTCCCCTTTAAAATGTACTCCCCTCGAAAATATGGAATGATACTCCCCCTTAATGCATGCACGCCTAAAATGTAGATTTTCTCCCAAAACAAAATGAGCATGATGAAAATAACGTCTTTTTCTTTTCAGTTCAGATGCATACTTAAAGAATTAATTTTCTTTAAACTAAGCATATTAAAATGTACGTTTTTTACCTTTGACGCTCCTACAGAAAATAGGTAATTTTTTTGCGATTCAGCTTATATGCATACTTGAAAGTTTAAGCTCAAAAATTTTAAAATTGTATGCATAATGAAAATGTACCTATAAAATAGGGTATTTTGCATTTCGGCTCAGGTATGCATGCATGCAAGAATTTGAAAGTAAACGTCCTTTTGAAGCATGCATAGCTATAATGTACCCTATAATTTCTAAAGTAGGTATATAATATTTTCAGCTCGATATGCATGCCAAAATTTACTATGGAATGCATATATAGAATTTACCTACGGTGTAGTTGCTCACGCTGCATACCAGTCATGGTTGTGGAGCAACTACCGGAATACCAACCATGCTGGGAGTTGTGGTTGCCCTCGTCTTGTACCAATCATGAGTATGGAGCAGTCATCTTCTAATTACTACTCATGATCGGGGTTTTGTGGTTGCTCTCATCTCATACCAATCACGCGTGTGGAGCAACCATCGTCGAATTACCACACGTGATTGGGCTCCTGCAAAATATTATCGGGACTTTGGTACCCATTTTTGGATGGGTCCTCCCATATTAGCAGAAAACAATTTATGCACATTTGGTTCAGATATACATCCTAAATCATCCTTTAAAGTTCTATTTAATTTCATTTCTGATTTAGGAATCCAAGTTTGGTGAACCTTAGAGGGAAATGACAATTCAGCGCCGGTGAACGTGTGTCTAGGTTTAGAAGATCTGAAGATTTTCTCCCTAGCCAGTCGCAGAAGGTGTCTTTCAGACTTAATCTGGACAGGGTATTTCAAGTATGAATACGAACTTATCGCACTATATGCGTCATCAGACGATGAGTCGTATTGCCTACAAGAATTCACATCATTCACTCTATAATGATGAATTTTGATGGAATTTAGCTTACTAGAATAATAAGTATTTTTGTGCGAGTAAGCAATTCCATCTCTATCATTCTTTAAAGAATGAGAGAGTTTGGAAGTTTGAGAAGTTCGCCTGCTTGAGCTTGAGACTTCTTCTTTAGGAACTTCCTTTTTGATAGGAGCGGGAGAAGGAGAATCTTTAGCAATGTCGTCCTTGATTTTGGGAAATAATGTCGATTTTCCTTTCTCCTTCCTAATATTCTTTTGTTCCGTACCATTTTTACATGTATTGCTTTTACTTTTCGTTTCTGCGCCAGTCAAAGTTGACTTAGAATTATTAGTAAAAGTCTTTTTAATTTTAGGAACAAATGCGTCCGTTTGCGTTCCCTTATCCTGTTTAATGGAAGATATTTCTTTAGAAGGATTATTTAACACATGTAAGGATGGGGAGTTTTTGAGATTAGAAATCTCCTCTAAGAGTTTTTGCTTTTCTGCTCGGAAACCTACTCTTTCCGATTCCAGAGTTGCGTTCAATTATGCAATTTTACTAGCAACCTCCGGAATTTTCCAACAAGAGATAGGTTTATTAGAATGTAAAATATTTTCCCCGTTGGACGCTAAGTCTTTAGAGGAACTTTGGTCTGTTTGACCCTTTTTCGTGAGAATGTCTTCTAAGCTCTTAATCTTAGCATATAGCCCAGCGCGTTCGCTATTCATCAGATTATACTCGCTGGTCTTATTTATTCGCTCATTCTCACTCTTCCTAATGTAAGTCCTAGAATATCCAACTAAACAAAGATTAGAACGAGTTTACCACGATTAGATGGGAAGAATCGAAGCTCGTGGGGTGTTGTGTGTTCTTGAGGGGCTTGGGAGGCTCCTTCTCTCTAGAAGCTTATCTCTCTAAATAGTTTTCACACAATACATACTTTATTATGTGTTAGGGTTCAAGTATTTATACCACATTTTGGTATATAATACTTGGGCCCCTAACAAAGCCCAATTACACTAAGCCTCTTATAATGATAATCTTTATATATAAACTACAAAGATAATTCTAATTAATTGAACACAATAAAATATTCCTAACAATCTCCCCCTTTGTGTTCAATCTTCAATTCGGCATGGATTATCTTTGTGGGGCTTAGTGCATTTGCCTGAGTCCTATGGGAATTTCCTCCTTGTCTTGTCTTTTGACCTCTTCTTTTGGAGATCTTCAAGCTTACCGTGTCTTAATCTTCGCTTCTCGGCACCGGGTCTTCTTAATCTTCTTTGTAAGCTCGACTCGTAAATGCCGGAAGGGATTTGAAGTTGCTTGCCGGATTTCTTCTTTTTTTGTTCGATCTCTCCTTTCGATAATAGCGCAACTCCCCCTATTTTTGGTCAACCTTATGTTGGGATTGGGAAGTTCTCTTTGAAATTTGGAGAGACGCACACGAGGCAGCAACTTCGATCTTTGTAGTCCATGGTGTTCGCTTGATTCTTTGACGACGCTTGAGGATTTAGCGTTTCTGATCTATCTTGCACTTTCGTCGTGGTGTTGCTCCCATTTTGCTTTAGTACTACTCCCCCTCATGAAGATCGAGTTGGGGAGATCGCCATGCGATGGGTCAAAATGAGGCATTATCTTTGGCAAGAAGATCACGTCGTCGGGACATGAGGATGGCGTTGGTAGGAACTCAGGTTAGGTAATAACCTGACGTAGCCACTAAGGCAGTCGTCAAGTCTTCTCCAATCTTCTTCTTCTCGGCGCCGGATTCGTCTTCTTCGAAGGAAGTTGTCTGGTTCGGCCTCGAGGAAGCTTGTCTGGCTCCGGAAGAAGGTACGCGTGGGGTGTTAAGCTCCTTTGGAATGTTCCATTCAAGTGCAGGGGAGCCCGACTTCAGAGTGGTGAGCGCGGCGGAGATTGGTGGCTGGTCCGACCTGTTTGTTTATGCGTGTCCCCTTCTCCCCCTCATGGCGATTCGTGTTAACGAGATCGGCATGCTTGTTAGGAAGATTAGGAGGACACAAACGACAGGTCGGTGATGGTAATAACCAGACGGAGCCACAAAGGCAATCCGTCCTGTAAGAAACCGGGGTCACGAAGACTTCCAGTTAACATCGATCTAGGAGCTATGCTCATAGACGATGGCCTGAACCCGTTGTTGCTATGATGTTGCAACGGCAGGACTTCCTTCCGATCCTCGAATCATGTTAAAGCAAGACATGTCCACGGAAGTTCTAACTTGATCACAAAGATCAGGTGTTTAAAAGTGTATGTGTCCTAGAAAATATAAAAATATATGGAAAGTGAGGACACACTAGACTCGAGTGCGCAAGGAAGTGTGGTGGTGGGGCTGAGTACCACATAATTCAATATCTCCCACTTCCGAGTGAAGCGGTGATAGTAGACGTGGTTCCCCGTGATTTCTGAAACACCTGTCGTTTGTGAGACAGACGAGTGGGTGAGGCTCGGTTGTGCACGCGCCGTTGGACCTATTGCGGCGACTTCTACCCGGGAGCTAATAAAATTAGCACATGTACCTATGGGGGTTGGTCCGAATAATTTGTGAGGAGAGGGAATCATGTAGCGTCGGTCTTTTCAAAAGGTTTTAGTAGACGTGACTGTTTCTTCGTGATTCGACTGAATCTCGGTGATGTTCCGAGGTTAGATTCAGTTGGGTTTGACTGAATCGTAGGAACGAAGTATCCATGCATCCGGTAGGAAGTGGTGAGTGCTGCTTTATTTGTCAGCAAGCCAGAGCATGTCGGTTGAAGCGAGCACCGAGATTTGCATTTTTAACCACCGTCGCCTTTTGAAAAGAGTTGACCGTTGTAGGCTCGAGATTCTTCTTTTGAGGTTCATCTTTGGAGGTCGGAGGTAATCTCCATGAAGCTTGATGAAGAGGAGAGAACATTCTTCTTTTTTTTTTATTATGGCCTTTTTTTTTAAATATTGATGGCCTTTTTTTTTGTATATATATATATATATATTAATGATTATTAGTAAAATATATTTTTATACTATATATTATATGGAAATAATATATATATTAATCGTTATTAGTAAAATATATTTTTATACTATATATATATTGATATAATATATATTGTATTAGTAATATATATTAGTATATATATAATATAGTATATGCATATTATATATATTTTGTTATTCCTCCCCCTCAAAACATGCTTCCAAAAATAAAATTGCTCCCCCTCAAAAGATGCGTGGAAAGTTCGATGTGAATCTCTTTCCCTAAATTCACATATTTGAAGTTTGCTCCCCCTAAAAAATATAATTATAGCTCCCTTCTAAAGAAATAAGGGTCACTTCTCTTTTTAAAAAAGAGTAGCTCCCCCTCAAATTAAGCTCATTTTACAAAAATGGTATCTTTCATTTCCGTGCGTACTATGCATTTAGAATTTAAAGTTTTGGAAAATGCATATTTAAAAATGTACCATTTTGAAAAATAGGTAATTTTTGCAATTCAGCGTATATGCATTCTTGAAAGTTTAAGCTCGAAAATCTTAAAATTGTATGCATGATGATAATGTACCTATAAAATAGAGTATTTTGCATTTCGGCTCATTTATGCACGCATGCAAAAATTTGGAAGTTAAAGTCCTTTTGAAGCATGCATAGCTATATTGTACCCTATTATTTTCAAAGTAGGTATATTGCCTTTTCAGCTCGATATGCATGCCAAAATTTACTATGGAATGCTTATATAGAATTTACCTACTTTAAAAATATGTATGAATGTGGTATTATGCAATTCAGTTCAAAAGATAGAATGTACCACATATAGTCGTAGTTGCTCACGTCGTTTCTCTTTATCATGTATGTGGAGCCACTACGTCAAATTGCCATACATGAGGGATGTGGTTGCTAGCGTCTCTTACCAGTCATGCATGTGGAGCAACCCGAGTACCGTGCATGCTGGAAGTTGTGGTTGCCCTCGTCTCGTACCGATCATGAGTATGGAGCAACCATCTTCTAATTACTACTCATGACCGGGGTTTATGATTGCTCTCGTCTCATTCCAATCACGCGTGTGGAGCAACCATCGTCGAATTACCACACGTGATTGGGCTCCTGCAAAACATTATCGGGACTTTGGTACCCATTTTTGGATGGGTCCTCCCATATTAGCAGAAAACAATTTATGCACATTTGGTTCAGATATACATCCTAAATCATCCTTTAAAGTTCTATTTAATTTCATTTCTGATTTAGGAATCCAAGTTTGGTGAACCTTAGAGGGAAATGACAATTCAGCGCCGGTGAACGTGTGTCTAGGTTTAGAAGATCTGAAGATTTTCTCCCTAGCCAGTCACAGAAGGTGTCTTTCAGACTTAATCTGGACCGGGTATTTCAAGTATGAATACGAACTTATCGCACTATATGCGTCATCAGATGATGAGTCGTATTGCCTACAAGAATTCACATCATTCACTCTATAATGATGAGATATAAGCGTAGAAGTTCGCTTGCTTAAGCTTCGAACTTCTTTGCACGCTTTCATTTTAAGAGGAATAGGAGAGGGAAAATCTTGAGCATGTTCGACCTTAATTTTGGAAAATAATGTTGATTTTCCTTTCTCCTTCCTAATTTTCTGTTCCTTGGAAGTATTAAGCTTAAGGCTTTTACCTATCTTTTCTGTGCCAGTCAAAGTTGACTTAGAATTACTAGCAAAAGTCTTTTCAGTTTTAGGAACAAAGGCGTCAGTTTGTGTTGCCTTATCCTGCTTAATGGAAGATATTTCTTTATAAGGATAATTTAAGACAGGTAGGGACGGGGAATTTTTGAGATTTGAGATCTCCTCTAGAAGTTTTTGCTTTTCTACTCCGAAACCTACTCTTTCCGATTCCAGAGTTGCGTTCAATTCTGCAATTTTACTAGCAACATCTGGAATTTCCCAACAAGAGATAGGTTTATTAGAATGTAAACTATTTTCCCCGTTGGACGCTAAGTCTTTAGAGGAACTTTGGTCTGTTTGACCCTTTTTCGCAAGGATGCCCTCTAAGTGATGAACTTTAGAGTGCAATTGACTGCGTTCCTCAAATAAAAGTTTAAAACTACTCCGCGAATTGCTCAAATCAGACAGATAATTATTGCGTTCGAGTTCGCAATTGTTTAATTTATTTGTTAGTTCACTAATTTGAGCTTTTAATTTTACTTCTTGAGATTCAATATTAGTGATTTTCTCACGCGCGTTTTCTAAATGGCAAGTAAGACTACCTCTTTCTTCTAAACTCTTGACTAAGCATTTGTAATTATTATCTAGTCTACTCTCTAACTCAATTATAGTCTTTTCGTGACTTATAAGTTGAGTTTGGCCTAGCTTAGAGGAATTTAGGTTCTTGGTTAGCTCACAAACGTTAGTTTCTGAGCTAGCTAATTTTGATTCAAGACTAGAAATAGTTTCTAGTGCACTAGCTAACTTAGTTTCTAACGCTTGGATAGTCCTACGTTCGTGTTTATGTTCACGACGTATGGTTTTATAATCTTCCTTCAAAGAAAGAAAATCTTTATATAAATCACTCTCGTCAAAGCTCATCTCAGAAGTTGCGGAAGTAGAATCCATAATTTTTTAAATTTTAAAATATTACTATTTTTTTTTAATTTAGTTGGATACGCGATCGTTAACGCGTTGTGTAGATTTGATAATTTTTGGCTTTTGAAAAATTCAGATCCGAAAAGTTTTGGTGTGTCGATAAAAGTCGTGAAGTTTCGAAAATTTTAAGTGTCGAAAACTTTTTGGGGTGTACCGAAAAGTTTTGAAGAAATGTCGAAGAACTTCAAAAATGTTACCAAGAACTTTTTCTACAATATGCCAAAAAGTTTTTGAAATAAATATAAAGATTGGCTTTTAAAAGTTTAGTGCCGAAAAGTTTGATTTATCGAGAAATTATTGTGAAGTTCCGAAAGATTTTAGGTGTCGAAAACTTTTTGGTGCGTACCGAAAAGTTTTGGAGTGAGGTCGAAAACTTCGAAATTTTATCAAACTTTTCTAGAATGTGCCACATATGTTTTGGAGAAAGAAATGGCTTTTTTGTTAAAAAAAACTTTTGTGCCGAAGAGTTAGGTTTTTTTGATAAATAATGTGAAGTTTCGAAAAATTTTAGGTGCCGAAATTTATTTATTTATTTAATTTTTTTTTAATTTAGGTTTTCGATGGCAAAGTTGTAAAAATGATATCGAAAACTTTTTTTTTTATTTTATTTTTATTTTTTATTTTATTTCGATGGCAAAGTTGTAAATATGATACCGAAAACCTTTTTTTTTTTTTTTTTTTTTTTGTTTTTTGTTGGCAAAGTTGTAAATATGATACAGAAAATTTTTTTTTTTTTTTTTTTTTTATTTTAGGTTTTCGATGGCAAAGTTGTAAATATAATACAGAAAACTTTTTTTTTTTTTTTTTAATTTAGGTTTTCGATGGCAAAGTTGTAACTATGATACCGAAAACTTTTTATTTTTTATTTTTATTTTTATTTTTATTTTTTTATTTTTTATTTTTTTTATTTTTAATTTTTTTTTTGCGAACAGTACCGAAAACTTTCCTGTAGTACCGAAAACTAGTTTTCGGATGAACAGTAACTTTCGAGAACGGTACCGAGAACTTTTTTTTTTTTTTTTTTTTTTAACTGTAGCTGCGAAAACTTTCTTGTATTACCGAAAAGTTTTTAAGTTTTCGGATGAACAGTAACTTTCGAGAACAGTACCGAAATATATTTATTTTTTTTTTATTTTTTTTATTATTATTTTTTTTATTTTTTTTGCGAAAACTTTCTACAGTACCTACCGAAAACGTTTTTTTTTTTTTTACTGTAGCTGCGAAAACTTTCCTGTATTACCGAAAAGTTTTTAAGTTTTCGGATGAACAGTAACTTTCGAGAACAGTACCGAAAACTTTTTTTTTTTTTTTTTTTTACTGTAGCACCGAAAACTTTCTGCAGCACCGAAAACTTTCCTGTAGCACCGAAAAGTTACTGTAGCTGCGAACAAAATAAGCTATTTTTCGATCCCGAACACAAAATTTAATCAAATTAGCCCTGGGTAAGATCAAAATATGTATATCCTAACTCCTAAACACTCAATCAAGCACAAAAACACCAAAACATGTCAAATTTTTCGAAAAATTTCGAAGAACATGCGATGAACACCGAAAAATAAAACGAAAAATTTGACTCAAATCTTAACGCGCGTGGCTCTGATACCACTTGTAAGTCCTAGAATATCCAACTAAACAAAGATTAGAACGAGTTTACCACGATTAGATGGGAAGAATCGAAGCTCGTGGGGTGTTGTGTGTTCTTGAGGGGCTTGGGAGGCTCCTTCTCTCTAGAAGCTTATCTCTCTAAATAGTTTTCACACAATACACACTTTATTATGTGTTAGGGTTCAAGTATTTATACCACATTTTGGTATATAATACTTGGGCCCCTAACAAAGCCCAATTACACTAAGCCTCTTATAATGATAATCTTTATATATAAACTACAAAGATAATTCTAATTAATTGAACACAATAAAATATTCCTAACACCTAAAGTTCGCCGTTAACTCTTCAAGTTTTTTATTCAATTTAATTATTTCCTCATCTCGACTAGCTACCCTACGATTCGTGGCTTCTAATCGACAATTTAGGGAACCAATATCGCTCAGTCGATTAATGAAGGATGCACGGTTGTTAGCTAATTGGGCTTCTAGTTCTGTAATTCTATCATTTTTGCTAGAAGCTTTAACTCCCATGGCGAGTGTGTCCATAATATATTACTATATTTTTTTTAATTTAGTTGGATACGCGATCGTTAACGCGTTGTGTAGATTTGATAATTTTTGGGTTTTGAAAAATTTAGCTCCGAAAAGTTTTGGTGTGTCGATAAAAGTCGTGAAGTTTCGAAAATTTTAAGTCTCGAAAACTTTTTGGTGTGTACCGAAAAGTTTTAAAGTGATGTCGAAAAAACTTCGAAAATGTTACCAAAAGCTTTTTCTATAATGTGCCAAAGATGTTTTGGATGTGTTATGAAACGCAAAAATTTATTTTCGATAAGGGGTATGTGAAATTTGATTTTCGGTATGTGTTAGGAAAATCAAGTTTTTCGAAGTGATAAGATGCGAAAATAAATTTTCGGAGTGCTTGGGTGCGAAAATTTAAATTTTTGATATGAGTGCGAAAAATATTTTCGAAATATAGTGCGAAAACTTATTTTCGAAGTGTTGTTTCGAAAATATTAGGTTTTCGAAGTGAGCTGTTGCGAAAATAGATTTCTTTGTTAGGAGTGCGAAAATAGATTTTCGAAGTGGGTTCGACAACTTTTGGGTTCGAAAACTGGAAAATTATGAAAATGCCCTCAAAAGTTTTCGCAGTGGAGTTTTCGAAGTGCTCAGTGCGAAAACCTGAACGGTGCGAAAACTCTTTTTTTTTAATGATGGGAAAACCTGAACAGTGCAAAAAGTTGGATTCGAAAACCTTATTCCAAAGTTTTTTTTTTACTTGGGTGCGAAAACTGATTCGCAAACCTAAGATTTTGTTTTTTTTGGTTTAGGTGCGAAAACTGATTCGCAAATCAAACTTTTTTTTTTTTTTTTTTAATTCGCAAACTGGATTCGCAAACTTTAAATTAAATTTTTTTATTTTTTTATTTTTTTAAATTCGCAAACTAGATTCGCGAACTTTAAATTAATATATATATTTTTTTTTTTAATTCGCAAACTGGATTAGCAAACTTTAAATTAAATTTTTTTTTTTTTTTAAATTCGCAAACTAGATTCGCGAACTTTAAATTAAATTTATTTTTTTTTTTTTTAATTCGCAAACTGGATTCGCGAAGTTCAAATTAATATTTTTTTTTTTTTTAAATTCGTAAACTAGATTCGAAAAGTTTATTTTTATTTATTTATTATTATTTTTTTAAATTTTTAAATTGGGTTTGCGAACTGGGAAGGAGTTTGCGAAGTGAAAAAAAATTTGCGAAGTGAAAGAGTTCAAAGGTTTTCGCACTGAGGGGTTTTCGCAGTAAGGGTTTTCGAAGTGGGTTTTCTCACACACTTCTCACACACTAAAGGTTTTCTCACTGGTTTTCGCAGTGAGTTTTCGAAGTGGGTTTTCGCAGTGGGTTTTCGGTCTGAAAATTTTTCTGCGAAAATACTCAACCCAAATTTCGATCCCCAAACACAAAATTAATCAAATTAGCCCTGGGTAAAGATCGAAACACTTATATCCTAACTCCTAAACACTCAATCAAGCATTTAAACACCAAAACATGTCAAAATTTTTGAAATTTTTTTGAAGAACACCAAAAAAACTTTCAAAGATTTTTAATCAAATCTGAGCGCGTTTGGCTCTGATACCACTTGTAAGGCCTAGATATCCAACTAAACAAAGATTAGAACGAGTTTACCACGATTTGGATGGGAAGAATCGAAGCTCGTGGGGTGATTGTGTGCGTGTTCTTGAGCTCGGTTGGGAGGCGGCTCTTTCTCACTCTCTTTAGAGAATTTTCACACAATACACTATTATTATGTGTTAGGGTTTTGGTATTTATACCACATTTTGGTATATAATACTTGGGCCCCTAACAAGCCCAATTACACTAAGCCTCTTATAAATAGAATCTTTATAAATACACAACAAAGATAATTATAATTAATTGAACACAATAAAATATTCCTAACAGGCTTCGTGGGGCTTGGCGGCCTAGGAGCTGCGTTGACATCAGGCTTGGTGGCCTCGGAGCGGGCATGAGGCTTGGCGGCCTCGGAGCGGGCATGGGGTATGGCGGCCTCTGGGGCGGCCATGTTTTGCTGGAACGGGAACGGACACGATCGTTCCAGTTCCATTGCATTAAAGCGGAACTGAAACGGGCGTTCCACTATTTTTATATTAGAATAGTTTAAATTAAATAAATAGTTGTCATTAAAACATATAATGCATAAGAAATTTACCATGGCTTAATAAATATAAATGAGCACCTTACAAAATATAAATTATGAGGTTAAATATAGGATATTATACAATCGCAGTATTAAAATAATAAAATATTACCTTACAAAATATAAATTATGCATGTTCCAGTCCAACATGTGTGTTGTTGCATTAAAAACTTGACTTAATACATGTGTGTATGTTCGAGCATGCGTTCCATTACCGTTCCGAACGTTTTATCGCCGTTCTGACCGTTTTATTACCGTTCCGATCGTTTTATTACCGTTCCTACCGAAAAACGGCGGGAACGGCATTTTTTCGGCCGTTCTAACTCAAACCGTTAGATGCCCGGAACTTTGGCACGGAGGCCTCCGTTCCGGTTCCGACTCGGCCGTTCTAGCCGTTGTCACGGCGTTTCGGCGAACCATGGAGCGGGCGTGGGGCATGGCGGCCTGGAGTGGGCGTGGGGCATGGCGGCCAATGGTTGCTGGAATGGGAATGGATATCGGAACGGACACGGGCATTCGAGTTCCATTGCATTAAAATGAAACGGAAACAGGCGTTCCGCTATCTTTATATTAAAATAGTTTAAATTAAATAAATAGTTATCATTAAAACATACAGTGCATAATAAATTTACCATGACTTAATAAATATAAATGAGCACATTACAAAATATAAATTATGAGGTTAAATATAGGATATTATACAATCGGTGTATTAAAATAATGAAATATCACCTTACAAAATATAAATTATGCATGTTCCAGTCCAACATGTGTGTTTTTGCATTGTTAACTTGACTTAATACATGTGTGTATGTTCGAGCATGCGTTCCATTATCGTTCCGACTGTTTTATCGCCGTTCCGGCCGTTTTATTACTGTTCCGACCGAAAAACGACGGGAACGACGTTTTTTCGGCCGTTCTAACTCAAACTGTTAAATGCCCGGAACTTTGGCAAGGAGACATCCGTTTCATTTCAGACTCGGGCATTTCGGCCGCTTTCACGGCATTGCCGCGAACCATGGATGCGGCGTTGACATGGGGCTTGGCGGCCTCGGAGCGGGCATGGGGCTTCGTGGGGCTTGGCGGCCTAGGAGCTGCGTTGACATCAGGCTTGGTGGCCTCGGAGCGAGCATGAGGCTTGGCGGCCTCGGAGCGGGCGTGGGGTATGGCGGCCTCTGGGGCGGCCATGTTTTGCTGGAACGGGAACGGACACGATCGTTCCAGTTCTATTGCATTAAAGCGGAACTGAAACGGACGTTCCACTATTTTTATATAAGAATAGTTTAAATTAAATAAATAGTTGTCATTAAAACATATAATGCATAAGAAATTTACCATGGCTTAATAAATATAAATGAGCACCTTACAAAATATAAATTATGAGGTTAAATATAGGATATTATACAATCGCAGTATTAAAATAATAAAATATTACCTTACAAAATATAAATTATGCATGTTCCAGTCCAGCATGTGTGTTGTTGCATTAAAAACTTGACTTAATACATGTGTGTATGTTCGAGCATGCGTTCCATTACCGTTCCGAACGTTTTATTACCGTTCCGATCTATTTATTACCGTTCCTACCGAAAAAACTGCGGGAAGGCATTTTTTCGGCCGTTCTAACTCAAACCGTTAAATGCCCGGAACTTTGGCACGAAGGCCTCCGTTCCGGTTCCGACTCGGCCGTTCTAGCCGTTGTCACGGCATTTCGGCGAACCATGGAGCGGGCGTGGGGCATGGCGGCCTCGAGTGGGCGTGGGGCATGGCGGCCAATGGTTGCTGGAGTGGGAATGGACATCGGAACGGACACGAGCATTCCAGTTCCATTGCATTAAAACGAAACGGAAACAGGCGTTCCGCTATCTTTATATTAAAATAATTTAAATTAAATAAATAGTTGTCATTAAAACATACAGTGCATAATAAATTTACCATGACTTAATAAATATAAATGAGCACATTACAAAATATAATATATGAGGTTAAATATAGGATATTATACAATCGGTGTA
Organism: Lindernia subracemosa; assembly: GCA_028392965.1. NCBI lineage: Eukaryota > Viridiplantae > Streptophyta > Magnoliopsida > Lamiales > Linderniaceae > Vandellia > Vandellia subracemosa. Next base: position 2,124,582 of record JAQPCC010000002.1, on the reverse strand, counting down.
TTAAAATAATGAAATATCACCTTACAAAATATAAATTATGCATGTTCCAGTCCAACATGTGTGTTTTTGCATTGTTAACTTGACTTAATACATGTGTGTATGTTCGAGCATGCGTTCCATTATCGTTCCGACTGTTTTATCGCCATTCCGGCCGTTTTATTACTGTTCCGACCGAAAAACGACGGGAACGACGTTTTTTCGGCCGTTCTAACTCAAACTGTTAAATGCCCGGAACTTTGGCACGGAGACATCTGTTTCATTTCAGACTCGGGCATTTCGGCCGTTTTCACGGCATTTCCGCGAACCATGGTGGCGGCGTTGACATGGGGCGTGGCGTCCTCGGAGCGGGCATGGGGCTTCGTGGGGCTTGCGGCCTAGGAGCTGCGTTGACATCAAGCTTGGTGGCCTCGGAGCGGGCATGAGGCTTGGCGGCCTCGGAGCGGGCGTGGGGTATGGCGGGCTCTGGGGCGGTCATGTTTTGCTGGAACGGGAACGGACACGATCGTTCCAGTTCCATTGCATTAAAGCGGAACTGAAACGGGCGTTCCACTATTTTTATATTAGAATAGTTTAAATTAAATAAATAGTTGTCATTAAAACATATAATGCATAAGAAATTTACCATGGCTTAATAAATATATATGAGCACCTTACAAAATATAAATTATGAGGTTAAATATATGATATTATACAATCGCAGTATTAAAATAATAAAATATTACCTTACAAAATATAAATTATGCATGTTCCAGTCCAGCATGTGTGTTGTTGCATTATTAACTTGACTTAATACATGTGTGTATGTTCGAGCATGCGTTCCATAACCGTTTCGACCGTTTTATCGCCGTTCCGACCGTTTTATTACCGTTCCGACCGAAAGACGGCGGGAACGATTTTTTTCGGCCGTTCTAACTCAAACCGTTAAATGCCCGAAACTTTGGCATGGAGGCCTTCTTTCAGGTTCCGACTCAGCCGTTCCGGGCATTTTCACGGCGTTCCGGCGAACCAAGGAGGTGGTGTTGTCATGGGGCTTGGCGGCCTCGGAGCGGGCGTGAGGCATGGCGGCCATGGTTCGCTGGAACGGGAACAGACAGCAAAACGAACACGAGCGTTCCAATTCCAATGCATTAAAAAGGAACGGAAACGGGCGTTCCGCTATCTTTATATTAAAATAGTTTAAATTAATAAATAGTTGTCATTAAAACGTAGAGTGCATAATAAATTTACCATGACTTAATAAGTATAAATGAGCACCTTACAAAATATAAATTATGAAGTTAAATATAAGATATTATACAATCGCTGTATTAAAATAATAAAATATCAAAAAATATAAATTATGCATGTTCCAGTCCATCATGTGTGTGCATTATTTACTTGAATTAATACCTGTGTGTATGTTCGAGCATGCGTTCCATTACCGTTCCGACCGAAAAATGGCGGGAACGACGTTTTTTCAGCCATTTTAACTCAAACCGTTAAATGCCCAGAACTTTGGCACGGAGGCCTCCATTTACGGCGTTCTGGCGAACCATGGAGGCGGCATTGACATGGGGCTTGGCGGCCTCGGAGCGGGAATGGGGCATGGCAGCCTCGGAGGTGGCGTTGACATGGGGCTTGGCGGCCTCGGAGCGGGATTGGGGCTTGGCCGCGATGGTAGCAGCTGTGGAAGAATTTGTTGCAGATCTTTTGAACGTGGAAGAACTTGAAGAAGACGAGCATGAGCTAGATGAGGGTGACATAACTGACTGAAATGTGTAGTAAGGTTGAATACAGTATAGGGCTCGAAAAGGTTCTTTTTTGTCTTTAACCTTTTTTCATGACTACTAAACTTTCTCGAGTGCCGTGCGGTGCAACCTTTAGTCGACCAATGGGGCAAGTTAGATTAGAGATCATTTAATTTAATAATATTAATTAATATATAATTTTATAAGAATAAATTGAGCCGTACCAGAACACCAAGATAACATTCATATATCACGCTTAGGGTTGCAAATGAATCGAATCTTTTTATTCGATTCGAAATTTAAGATTTGAATTCGAAATTTTAGAATATCAAATCCGAATAAGAATATTTTTTTTCGATTCGAATAATTTTCGAATACGAATACAATATGACAATATTCGATTCGAATCTTTTCCGAATATTCGATGCGAATAATATATATATATATATTAAATAATATAATATATTATAAATACTTGTAATTAAAGTAACATATTAATATGAATGAAATACTTAAAAAAAATATATATGGCCCAAAGTGAAAAGCCCACATGATTTAAATGAAAATAGTTAAACTAGTAAACCATTAAAAGTAAAGCCCTAGACATATTGAATTGCTTCTTGCAATAACGTGAGCGGCAGCCGGCATGCCACGTCGTCTACCCACGCATGACGCCACCGTAGGTCTGCTCTCCCTCACACTGCCACCTGCCGCCACCACCACTCGCATCTCTCTCTCATGGCCACCAGAAGTCGGCTCTCCCTCGCGGCCACCATCAGCAGTTCTCTCGCACGGCCACTCGCTGCCACCATCACCGCTCTCTCGCACGACCATAGTCGGTCACCATCAATTAAGGTATTTATCCTATGTAATAGTTCCAAATTGAAGTCTATAAACTATAAAGTCATTTTTTAGTGAGATATCTTGTCGTCTCAATATTGTAGGTTTATGGTGTCCGTAGAATATAATGTAGGTACCTCATTACTCTTGTTTGAAGCATGATATTTGATTCAATATGATTGTGGTATGTTGCTTTTCTTTCTGTTCAAATGTGTCGGTTCGTGCGCAATGCATTGTGCAAATGGAAGAAATTCAAGAGGTATTAAGCCCGAGGATAGAAACAAATGATGGAGGTGGTAGTATCGAAGACGAATATAGTCCCAAAATTCAAGAGACAAACGTTGAAGATGAGCCGGGTGAAGATAAAGATGGTGAAAATCCCGTAAAAGTTCATCTTCTATGCCCGACGCGAGTTTTTCTTCTTCTACTACGAGCTCCACTTCTAGAGGAAAGTTGGTACCTTCTGGTTTATCAATGTTTGATGAATATTTGAACACTGTTGAAGTTGATGGGCCTATTAAGACCGAATTAGATATTTACTTAGAGGAAGGGGTGTTTAGAAGCCAAGATGGGGACGTTCCTTCTTATTTTGATGCATTGGCTTGGTGGAAATATCAAGAATTGAAGTTTAATGTTTTGTCGAAATTGGCTCGCGATGTTTTGGCTATTCCTGTTAGCACAGTGGCATCAGAGGCTACGTTTAGTGCTAGGACCCGTGTTTTAGATCCCTATCGTGCTAAGTTATCTTCTGATACGGTACAAGTCTTGATATGTGGAGCAGATTGGGTTCGACAACTTCACGGAATCAGTAAGCCTATCATGACATATGTAAGTTCATTTTATTTTCTTATATATCACTTGATAGATCATTATTGCAAGATCACATTTCATTATTCCTTGCTAGTTTGTTTTCCTTTATTACGCCGTAAATCATATATTTCATTATAATTAATCAATTTCTTATTATTCTATCGATGGAAGAAGAACCGGTTGATGTGGTATTGCATGGGTGATGATCAAAGCAAGCTAAGGAAAACAATTATTGTCGGAATTTATCGATGATAGATTTTTTGTGTTTCGTATATGTACTGGATAAACTAATAATATGTTTTGCTATGTTTTTCTTTTTATCGTAACCATATATTTCATCCACTACGTATTTTTATTTTGCTTTATTTATTTTTTTAAAGCAGGTTTTCTGAAAAAAAAAAATTATTTGTATCCGAATATTCCAATATTCGCGAATATATTCGAATATATTATCAAATCGAATATGAATCAATTTTTGTGAGGATAAAAGCAAATGAAACTCATTGCTGCAGAAATGAGTTTTTCTGATTGTTGCTGGAAAATTCAAGTTGTCTGGTGAGCTGAAATGAGTAAGAGTAAAGAGCACGTGTGAAGGATTGCCAGCTGGAATATTAAAAGATACAGCTGAGGTGATAAGCCACACACACGTGATAAGCCTAGATATCCAACTAAACAAGTATTTAAAGAGTTTACCACGATTTGGATGGGAAGAATCGAAGCTCGTGGGGTGATTGTGTGAGTGTTCTTGAGCTCGGTTGGGAGGCGGCTCTCTCTCACTCTCTTTAGAGAATTTTCACACAATACACATTATTATGTGTTAGGGTTTTGGTATTTATACCACATTTTGGTATATAATACTTGGGCCCCTAACAAGCCCAATTACACTAAGTCTCTTATAAAGATAATCTTTATAAATAAACTACAAAGATAATTCTAATTAATTGAACACAATAAAATAATCCTAACAATCTCCCCCTTTGTGTTCAATCTTCAATTTGGCATGGATTATCTTTGCGGGGCTTAGTGCATTTGCCTGAGTCCTAAAGGAATTTCCTCCTTTTCTTGTCTTTTGACCTCTTCTTTTTGGAGATCTTCAAGCTCACCGTGTCTTGATCTTCGCTTCTCGGCACCGCGTCTTCTTAATCTTCTTTGTAAGATCGACTCGTAAATGCCGGAAGGGATTTGAAGTCGCTCGCCGGATTTCATCTTTTTTTGTTCGATCTCTCCTTTCGATAATAGCGCAACTCCCCCTACTTTTGGTCAACCTTATGTTGGGATTGGGAAGTTCTCTTTGAAATTTGGAGAGACGCACACGAGGCAGCAACTTCGATCTTTGTAGTCTATGGTGTTCGCTTGATTCTTTGACGACGCTTGAGGATTTACCGTTTCTGGTCTATCTTGCACTTTCGTCGTGGTGTTGCTCCCATTTGGCTTTAGTGATCGCCATGCGATGGGTCAAAATGAGGCATTATATTTGGCAAGAAGATCACGTCGTCGGGACATGAGGATGGCGTTGGTAGGAACTCAGGTTAGGTAATAACCTGACGTAGCCACTAAGGCAGTCGTCAAGTCTTCTCCAATCTTCTTCTTCTCGGCGTCGGATTCGTCTTCTTCGAAGGAAGTTGTCTGGTTCGGCCTCGAGGAAGCTTGTCTGGCTCCGGAAGAAGGTACGCGTGGGGTGTTAGGCTCCTTTGGAATGTTCCATTCAGGTGCAGGGGAGCCCGACTTCAGAGTGGTGAGCGCGGCGGAGATTGGTGGCTGGTCCGACCTGTTTGTTTATGCGTGTCCCCTTCTCCCCCTCATGGCGATTCGTGTTAACGAGATCGGCATCCTTGTGTAGGAGGATTAGGAGGACACAAACGACAGGTCGGTGATGGTAATAACCAGACGGAGCCACAAAGGCAATCCGTCGTGTAAGAAACCGGGGTCACGAAGACTTCCCGTTAACATCGATCTAGGAGCTATGCTCGTAGACGATGGCCTGAAACCGTTGTTGCTTTGATGTTGCAACGGCAGGACTTCCTTCTGATCCTCGAATCATGTTGAAGCAAGACATGTCTACGGAAGTTCTAACTTGATCACAAAGATCAGGTGTTTAAAAGTGTATGTGTCCTAGAAAATATAAAAATATATGGAAAGTGAGGACACACTAGACTCGAGTGCGCAAGGAAAGGTGGTGGTGGGGCTGAGTACCACATAATTCAATATCTCCCACTTCCGAGTGAAGCGGTGATAGTAGACGTGGTTCCCCGTGATTTCTGAAACACCTGTCTTTTGTGAGACAGACGAGTGGGTAAGGCTCGGTTGTGCACGCGCCGTTGGACCTATTGCGGCGACTTCTACCCGGGAGCTAATAAAATTAGCACCTGTACCTATGGGGGTTGGTCCGAATAATTTGTGAGGAGAGGGAATCATGTAGCGTCGGTCTTTTCAAAAAGTGTTAGTAGACGTGACTGTTTCTTCGTGATTCGACTGAATCTCGGTGATGTTCCGAGGTTAGATTCAGTTGGGTTTGACTGAATCGTAGGAACGAAGTATCCATGCATCCGGTAGGAAGTGGTGAGTGCTGCTTTATTTGTCAGCAAGCCAGAGCATGTCGGTTGAAGCGAGCACCGAGATTTGCATTTTTAACCACCGTCGCCTTTTGAAAAGAGTTGACCGTTGTAGGCTCGAGATTCTGCTTTTGAGGTTCATCTTCGGAGGTCGGAGGTAATCTCCGTGAAGCTTGATGAAGAGGAGAGAACATTCTTCTTTTTTTTTTATTATGGCCTCCCTTTTTTTTTTTTTTAATTCGCAAACTGGATTCGCGAAGTTCAAATTAATTTTTTTTTTTTTTTTTAAATTCGCAAACTAGATTCGAAAAGTTTATTTTTTTTTATTTATTATTTTTTTTTTAAATTTTAAATTGGGTTTGCGAACTGGGAAGGAGTTTGCGAAGTGAAAAAAAAAAAGTTTGCGAAGTGAAAGAGTTCAAAGGTTTTCGCACTGAGGGGTTTTCGCAGTGAGGGTTTTCGAAGTGGGTTTTCTCACACACTTCTCACACACTAAAGGTTTTCTCACTGGTTTTCGCAGTGAGTTTTCGAAGTGGGTTTTCGCAGTGGGTTTTCGGTCTGAAAATTTTTCTGCGAAAATACTCAACCCAAATTTCGATCCCCAAACACCAAATTAATCAAATTAGCCCTGGGTAAAGATCGAAACACTTATATCCTAACTCCTAAACACTCAATCAAGCATTTAAACACCAAAACATGTCAAAATTTTTGAAATTTTTTTGAAGAACACGAAGAACACCAAAAAAACTTTGAAAGATTTTTAATCAAATCTGAGCGCGTTTGGCTCTGATACCACTTGTAAGGCCTAGATATCCAACTAAACAAAGATTTAAACGATCTTACCACGATTTGATGATCGGAAGAATGAAGCTCGCGTGGGGTGCTTGTGTGTTCTTGAGAGGTTGGGGGCTCACTTTGATTTTCACACAAATACATGCTTTATTATGTGTTAGGGTTCAAGTATTTATACCACATTTTGGTATATAATACTTGGGCCCCTAACAAAGCCCAATTACACTAAGCCTCTTATAATGATAATCTTTATAAATAAACTACAAAGATAATTCTAATTAATTGAACACAATAAAATAATCCTAACAATCTCCCCCTTTGTGTTCAATCTTCAATTTGGCATGGATTATCTTTGCGGGGCTTAGTGCGTTTGCCTGAGTCCTAAAGGAATTTCCTCCTTGTCTTGTCTTTTGACCTCTTCTTTTTGGAGATCTTCAAGCTCACCGTGTCTTGATCTTCGCTTCTCTGTACCGCGTCTTCTTAATCTTCTTTGTAAGATCGACTCGTAAATGCCGGAAGGGATTTGAAGTCGCTTGCCGGATTTCTTCTTTTTTTGTTCGATCTCTCCTTTCGAAAATAGCGCAACTACCCCTACTTTTGGTCAACCTTATGTTGGGATTGGGAAGTTCTCTTTGAAATTTGGAGAGACGCACACGAGGCAGCAACTTCGATCTTTGTAGTCCATGGTGTTCGCTTGATTATTTGACGACGCTTGAGGATTTAGCGTTTCTGATCTATCTTGCACTTTCATCCTGGTGTTGCTCCCATTTTGCTTTAGTACTACTCCCCCTCATGAAGATCGAGTTGGGGAGATCGCCATGCGATGGGTGAAAATGAGGCATTATCTTTGGCAAGAAGATCACGTCGTCGGGACATGAGGCTGGCGTTGGTAGGAACTCAGGTTAGGTAATAACCTGACGTAGCCACTAAGGCAGTCGTCAAATCTTCTCCAATCTTCTTCTTCTCGGCGCCGGATTCGTCTTCATCGAAGGAAGTTGTCTGGTTCGGCCTCGAGGAAGCTTGTCTGGCTCCGGAAGAAGGTACGCGTGGGGTGTTAGGCTCCTTTGGAATGTTCCATTCAAGTGCAGGGGAGCCCGACTTCATAGTGGTGAGCGCGGCGGAGATTGGTGGCTGGTCCGACCTGTTTGTTTATGCGTGTCCCCTTCTCCCCCTCATGGCGATTCGTGTTAACGAGATCGGCATGCTTGTGTAGGAAGATTAGGAGGACACAAACGACAGGTCGGTGATGGTAATAACCAGACGGAGCCACAAAGGCAATCCGTCGTGTAAGAAACCGGGGTCACGAAGACTTCCCGTTAACATCGATCTAGGAGCTATGCTCGTAGACGATGGCCTGAAACCGTTGTTGCTTTGATGTTGCAACGGCAGGACTTCCTTCCGATCCTCGAATCATGTTGAAGCAAGACATGTCTACGGAAGTTCTAACTTGATCACAAAGATCAGGTGTTTAAAAGTGTATGTGTCCTAGAAAATATAAAATATATGGAAAGTGAGGACACACTAGACTCGAGTGCGCAAGGAAGTGTGGTGGTGGGGCTGAGTACCACATAATTCAATATCTCCCACTTCCGAGTGAAGCGGTGATAGTAGACGTGGTTCCCCGTGATTTCTGAAACACCTGTCTTTTGTGAGACAGACGAGTGGGTAAGGCTCGGTTGTGCACGCGCCGTTGGACCTATTGCGGCGACTTCTACCCGGGAGCTAATAAAATTAGCACCTGTACCTATGGGGGTTGGTCCGAATAATTTGTGAGATGAGGGAATCATGTAGCGTCGGTCTTTTCAAAAGGTTTTAATAGACATGGCTATAATTTTGACTGTCTCTCGGTGATGTTCCGGGGTTAGATTCAGTTGGGTTTGACTGAATCATGGGAACGAAGTCCTTGCATCCGGTAGGAAGTGGTGAGTGCTGCTTTATTTGTCAGCAATCCGGAGCAGGTCGATTGAAGCGAGCACCGAGATTTGTATTTGTAGCCACCGTCGCCTTTTGAAAAGAGTTGACCGTTGTAGGCTCGAGATTCTTCTTTTGAGGTCCATCTTCGGAGGTCGGAGGTAATCTCCGTGAAGCTTGATGAAGAGGAGAGAACATTCTTCTTTTTTTTTTATTATGGCCTCACTTTTTTTTTTTTTTTTTTAAATATTGATGGCCTTCCTTTTTTTTTGTATATATATATATATATATATATATTAATCGTTATTAGTAAAATATATTTTTATACTATATATTATATGGATATAATATATATATTAATCGTTATTAGTAAAATATATTTTTATACTATATATTATATTGATATAATATATATTGTATTAGTAATATATATTAGTATATATATAATATAGTATATGCATATTATATATATTTTGTTATTCCTCCCCCTCAAAGCATGCTTCCAAAAATAAAATTGCTCCCCCTCAAAAGATGCGTGGAAAGTTCGATGTGAATCTCTTTCCCTAAATTCACATATTTGAAGTTTGCTCCCCCTCAAAAATATAATTAGAGCTCCCTTCTAAAGATTAAGGGTTACTTCTCTTTTAAAAAATAAAATAGTAGCTCCCCCTCAAATTAAGCTCATTTTATAGAAAAAAATGGTATCTATCATTTCCGTGCGTAATATGCATTTTAAATTTGAAAGTTTTGAAAATGCATATTTAAAATGTACCATTTGAAAAATAGGTATTTTTGCGATTCAGCTTATATGCATACTTGAAAATTTAAGCTCGAAAATCTTAAAATTGTATGCATAATGAAAATGTACCTAAAAAATAGGGTATTTCGCGTTTCGTCTCATGTATGCATGCATGCAATAATTTGAAAGTAAAAGCCCTTTTGAAGCATGCATAGCTATAATGTACCCTATTATTCGCAAAGTAGGTATATTATATTTTCAGCTCGATATGCATGCCAAAATTTACTATGGAATACATATATAGAATTTACCTACGGTGTAGTTGCTCACGCTGCATACCAGTCATGGTTGTGGAGCAATTACCGGAATACCAACCATGCTGGGAGTTGTGGTTGCCCTCGTCTCGTACCGATCATGAGTATGGAGCAGCCATCTTCTAATTACTACTCATGATCGGGGATTTGTGGTTGCTCTCGTGTCATACCAATCACGCGTGTGGAGCAACCATCGTCGAATTACCACACGTGATTGGGCTCCTGCAAAATATTAGCGGGACTTTGGTACCCATTTTTGGATGGGTCCTCCCTGATTAGCAGAAAACAATTTATGCACATTTGGTTCAGATATACATCCTAAATCATCCTTTAAAGTCCTATTTAATTTGATTTCTGATTTAGGAATCCAAGTTTGGTGAACCTTAGAGGGAAATGACAATTCAGCGCCGGTGAACGTGTGTCTAGGTTTAGAAGATCTGAAGATTTTCTCCCTAGCCAGTCGCAGAAGGTGTCTTTCAGACTTAATCTGGACCGGGTATTTCAAGTATGAATACGAACTTATCGCACTATATGCGTCATCAGATGATGAGTCGTATTGCCTACAAGAATTCACATCATTCACTCTATAATGATGATTTTTGATGGAATTTTGCTTACTAGAATGATAAGTATTTTTGTGTGTGTAAGCAATTCCATCTCTATCATTCTTTAAAGAATGATAGATTTTGGAAGTTTGAAAAGTTCGCCTGCTTGAGCTTGGGACTTCTTCTTTAGGAACTTCCTTTTTTATGTGAGCGGGAGAAGGAGAATCTTTAGCAATGTCGTCCATGATTTTTGAAAATAATGTCGATTTTCCTTTCTCCTTCCTAATATTCTTTTGTTCCTTAGCATTTTTACATGTATTGCTTTTACTTTTCGTTTCTGCGCCAGTCAAAGTTGACTTAGAATTATTAATAAAAGTCTTTTTAATTTTAGGAACAAATGCGTCCGTTTGCGTTCCCTTATCCTGTTTAATGGAAGATATTTCTTTAGAAGGATTATTTAACACAGGTAAGGATGGGGAGTTTTTGAGATTAGAAATCTCCTCTAAGAGTTTTTGCTTTTCTGCTCGGAAACCTACTCTTTCCGATTCCAGAGTTGCGTTCAATTCTGCAATTTTACTAGCAACCTCCGGAATTTCCCAACAAGAGATAGGTTTATTAGAATGTAAAATATTTTCCCCGTTGGACGCTAAGTCTTTAGAGGAACTTTGGTCTGTTTGACCCTTTTTCGTGAGAATGTCTTCTAAGCTCTTAATCTTAGCATATAGCCCAGCGCGTTCGCTATTCATCAGATTATACTCGCTGGTCTTATTTATTCGCTCATTCTCACTCTTCCTAAAGTTCGCCGTTAACTCTTCAAGTTTTTTATTCAATTTAATTATTTCCTCATCTCGACTAGCTACCCTAAGATTCGTGGCTTCTAATCGACAATTTAGGGAACCAATATCGCTCAGTCGATTAATGAAGGATGCACGGTTGTTAGCTAATTGGGCTTCTAGTTCTGCAATTCTATTATTTTTGCTAGAAGCTTTAACTCCCATGGCGAGTGTGTCCATAATATATTACTATATTTTTTTTAATTTAGTTGGATACGCGATCGTTAACGCGTTGTGTAGATTTGATAATTTTTGGGTTTTGAAAAATTTAGCTCCGAAAAGTTTTGGTGTGTCGATAAAAGTCGTGAAGTTTCGAAAATTTTAAGTCTCGAAAACTTTTTGGTGTGTACCGAAAAGTTTTAAAGTGATGTCAGAAAACTTCGAAAATGTTACCAAAAGCTTTTTCTATAATGTGCCAAGATGTTTTGGAATAAAAAATTGGCTTTTAAAAATTTCTGCACCGAAAGTTTGATTTACCTGAGAAATATTGTGAAGTATCGAAAATTTTGAGTACCGAAAAGATTTTTGGTGTATACCGAAAAACTTTTGAGGTGATTTCGAAAACTTCGGAAATTTATCAAACTTATCTAGAATTTGCCAAAAGATGTTTTGATGTGATATGATGTAAAAATAAATTTTCGGAGTGCTTGGATGTGAAAATTTAAATTTTTGATATGAGTGCGAAAAATATTTTCGAAATATAGTGCGAAAACTTATTTTCGAAGTGTTGTTTCGAAAATCTTAGGTTTTCGAAGTGAGCTGTTGCGAAAATAGATTTCTTTGTTAGGAGTGCGAAAATAGATTTTCGAAGTGGGTTCGACAACTTTTGGGTTCGAAAACTGGAAAATTATGAAAATGCCCTCAAAAGTTTTCGCAGTGGAGTTTTCGAAGTGCTCAGTGCGAAAACCTGAACGGTGCGAAAACTCTTTTTTTTTTTAATGATGCGAAAACCTGAACAGTGCAAAAAGTTGGATGCGAAAACCTTATTCCAAAGTTTTTTTTTTTTACTTGGGTGCGAAAACTGATTCGCAAACCTAAGTTTTTTTTTTTTTTGGTTTGGGTGCGAAAACTGATTCGCAAATCAAACTTTTTTTTTTTTTTTTTTTTTAATTCGCAAACTGTATTCGCAAACTTTAAATTAAATTATATATATATTTTTTTTTTTTAAATTCGCAAACTAGATTCGCGAACTTTAAATTTTTTTTTTTTTTTTTTTCAAAGATTTTTAATCAAATCTGAGCGCGTTTGGCTCTGATACCACTTGTAAGGCCTAGATATCCAACTAAACAAAGATTTAAACGATCTTACCACGATTTGATGATCGGAAGAATGAAGCTCGCGTGGGGTGCTTGTGTGTTCTTGAGAGGTTGGGGGCTCACTTTGATTTTCACACAAATACACGCTTTATTATGTGTTAGGGTTCAAGTATTTATACCACATTTTGGTATATAATACTTGGGCCCCTAACAAAGCTCAATTACACTAAGCCTCTTATAATGATAATCTTTATAAATAAACTACAAAGATAATTCTAATTAATTGAACACAATAAAATAATCATAACAATCAATATCTAAAATTTTCTAAACATAATAAAAAATATTGATAAAAAATTAAATCAATTCTAAAACACGTCAATGATCAATATACATCCAACAATTCTATTTGATCAAAATTAAAATCCAACATTCTATATAGAATTTAGTTACCAACATTATTTGAACTTAATTTTCAAAATTTCATATCTGAGCTAAAAAGATTAAAATGTATTATTATTCATATGATTAAGAAATGTATGAACTTCATAAACAATTATCAAGATCATCTTCCTCTACAAGCTCAAAAACTTCAAGCTCAAAAATTGAGAGAATGCAATCCGAAACTATAAATTCTAGCACCTCTCACGAACAAAAGATTATAAAAGAGCTAGAAGATAGACTAGCAAATAATGAACGTGTCCTAAGAAAACACTTACTAGAAGAAGCAAATCTTGTGATACAACTTCAATTAGTAAATGAAAAAATAGCTAGTTTAACAACTAAGGCAGATTCACAAGAAACAAAACTATGTGCACTAAAAATAAGTTTGAATGCCAGTGAGGAAGAAAATAAGACAATACTACAACAAATCTCATCTACGAACAACGAACGAAAAATGGTCAAAGAACTAAACGATAGGCTAGATAATAATGCGTCTATTATTAGAAAAAATTTAGACAACGAGTCTAGCCTCCAATATCATTTGACCAATGCTAAGGATGAGATTATAAGTTTAAAGCTTAAGGCAGAAAAGTATGAAGCAAACATACATGAACTAACAAAAGATATATCTGCCTATAAAGAAGAAGTCAAAAACTATCAAGCTCAGAACATAGATCTTTCTGAAGAACGCACTAGATTGCACTCTAAAATTGAAGAACTAGAGGTTTTTCTTGCAAAGAAAGATCAACTTGAGCAAAATCTGTCTAAAAATAAGTCGACTCAAACAATTGAGTCGGTGCCAACCGAGGAACATTCTATACTATCGATAAAATCCAAACTTAAGGATTGCTACATTCCAGAAAGTTCTCGTAAAATTGCTGAATTACATTATCTTCTGGATTCCGAACAAAACGGGTTTCGAGCTTAAATGGATAAGCTTTTAAAGGAGAATTTAATTCTCAAAATTCCTCTCAAAAAGGCGCAAGAATGACTAAAGCTATCAAGAAAGAAAGAATAGAGGAAGACCAATTATCTTCTATTGCCACGACCAAATTTGGTTCTACCTCTATTCCTAATCCAAAAATACCCAAAGTCATTCTAAAATCAAAATTAAGTAAGAAGCTACTAAAACTAAAGGAGACAATAATTATATATTCTCTATTAAAGCTGAAACGTCTAAAAATAATAATTGTCTAAACAAAAGTAGCTCATTTAATACACATTACAAAGTGAATGATGTGAGTCTAGAAGGTAGGAAATACGACACTTCTATTCTTAATGTCATTGATTCTATAAGCTCGTATTCCTCTCTCAAGTACCCGGTCAAAGTCAAATCCGAAAAGCATCTCAAACGACTGGCGAAAGAGAAAATTTTCTCATTTAATGCAAGACACACATTCATCGATGCTAAAATTTTTAATTTTCATAAGGATCAACAAGTTTGGAAACCTAAGCTAGAAATGGAAATAAGTAATCCTCGACAAATGTGGATTCCTATGACTGCTTTATGTGATAATTTTGCTTCCAAATTTGAACCTTATATGCATAATTATTTCACTGTTAAACAGGGAGGACCCGTCCAAAAATGGATAGCAAAGTCCCGATAATTTGTTTTGCAGGCCCCGATCATACATGGTAAATAGACGACGATTGCTCCATATGTATGGTCGGTATGCAATGATGAGCAGTCGCACAAGATCCCGACACGGGTGGTAATTAGGTTGCTCCACACGCGTGATCGGTATGAGATGTGAGCAACCACACTTAATAAATAAATAAATAATTTCCAACTTTACATTTTACTGTTTGCGGATACTATTTTACTGTTTACGGATATTATTTCATTTTTTTCACTGTTTACGAATAAAAATCAGTCGTAAACCTAAGCTTTTACAAAACAACTGTTTACGGTTATTTTCCATCCGCAAACTTCCTTCTTCACTGTTTACGGACTCAAATCTACCGTAAACGATTTTTTTCTTTTCCTTTCTTTTCAATTTTCATTGTTTACGATTCCTTCTCTTTTTCTATTGTTTACGATTCCTTTCATTCGTAAACTTTTTAGTTTACAAAATTACTGTTTGCGATGATATTTCATCCGCAAACCTATAAATATATATATATATATATATATATAATATTAAAAAAAGGCCATTAAAAAAAGGGCCATAAAAAAAAAGAGGAAAAAGCCATAAAAAAATATAATAAAAAAATAATAATAATAAATAAATAAAAAGGGCCATAAATAAAAAAAAAAAAGAGGAAAAGGCCATATAAAAAAAAAAGAAAGAAAGGCCATAAAAAAAAAACAGAGAAGAACTTTTGAGCTTCAATGTTTAAAGAAGGCCGGGCCGATTTCAAAGTCAAAAGGCGCTTGAATTTAAGGGTAGTCGGTCTTCACATTCTATTTTATTTAGGGGGAGTGGATAGATATATCGACAAGGCGCATGAATTTCAAAAGAGCGTATTACTATAGTTCTAATGTAAAAAGCGTATATGTTTTAAGGGGAGTGATACTTATGAGTGCAGAAGGTACATTTATTGGGGAGTGTCAGTTCAAATACAAAAAGCGCTTGATCTTTTTGTAATATGCAATTTATCAAAAAGCGCATCTATTTAGGGGGAGCAAGGGCATCACATTTGAAATTGTTGGTAGCCTTTTCTATCCTAACAAACTAACTTATGGACGATTTACCACGTTTAAGATGGGAAGAATCGGATTAACGTGGGGTGTGTGTGTTCTTGGAGAAGGTTGGGAGCTTCTCTCTCTCTCTAGATGATTTTCACACAAAAAACACTTTATTATGTGTTAGGGTTCAAGTATTTATACCACATTTTGGTATATAATACTTGGGCCCCTAACAAAGCCCAATTACACTAAGCCTCTTATAAAGAGAATCTTTATAAATACACAACAAAGATAATTATAATTAATTGAACACAATACAATATTCCTAACAATCTCCCCATTTGTGTTCAATCTTCAATTCGACATGGATTATCTTTGTGGGGCTTAGTGCATTTGCCTGAGTCCTAAACGAATTTCCTCCTTGTCTTGTCTTTTGACCTCTTCTTTTGGAGATCTTCAAGCTCACTGTGTCTTGTTCTTCGCTTCTCGGCACCAGATTTTCTTAATCTTCTTTTGAAGCTCGACTCGTAAATGCCGGAATGTGTTTGAAGTTGCTTGCCAGATCTTGAAGAATTTTCTTCTTTTTGTGTTCGATCTCTCCTTTCGATAATGACGCAACTTCCCCTACTTTTTGGTCAACCTTGTGTTGGGATTGGAAAGTTCTCTTTGAAGTTTTGAGAGACATACACGAGGCGGAAACTTCGGTTTTTGAAAGTCGGCGGTGTTTGCTTGATTTGACGACGCTTGATGATTTGGCATGTTGATCACGTCGTCAGGACAAGGAGGATGGCATTGGTAGGCACAGTAGGAGCTCGGGCTAAACTGTCGGTGACGGGGGCCTTGCCGGTGTCTCGAGATGAGCCTTCCATCGCTCGGTAGACTTTGGTTAGGATTTGGTCTTCTAACGTCTTGGCAAAGTCTTGTAGTCGTGTCTCAAAGGCGATCGCCGTCACGAACAGGGAAAATGACGAGACGGAGCTACAAAGGCAATCCGTCGTATAAGAAACCGGGGTCACGAAGACTTCCCATTAACATCTTGAGTCCTAGCAATCTCCCCCTACAAGGGCTATCTCCCCTTCTTGCAGAGGCTTTGAATGCTCTTCAACTAGGACTCTCTTGACTTGACGCTATATTCTGTAGACCGGATGTAGATAGTGATCCACGCCTTGAAATTTGACTTTGATGATGTCGCGGATCTTGTACTTTGATCGCATCTTATCCTGGTCTTTCTCCGTAGTTTGAAGTCGTCAAGTCAAGTCTACTCCTCTTCTTCTCGGCGCCGGATTCGTCTTCTTCGAAGGAAGTTGTCTGGTTCGGCCTCGAGGAAGCTTGTCTGGCTCCGAAAGAAGGTACGCGTGGGGTGTTGTAAAATGTGTCGAGGCTCCTTTGGAATGTTCCATTCAAGTGTAGGGGAGCCCGGCTTCAGAGTGGTAAGCTCGGTGATGTGTGTCCCCTTCTCCCCCTCATGGCGATTCGTGTTAACGAAATCGGCATGCTTGTATAGGAAGATTAGAAGGACGCAAACGACAGGTCGGTGATGGTAATAACCAGACGGAGCCACTAAGGCAATCCGTCGACGCGACTTCAGAGACAAACTCCGAGACGTGGCCTGTGAGGACAGGGCTTGAAGAACCGGGGCCACATAGGCATCCCGTTTGCATCGTTCTAGACTCGAGACGATGGCCTGATTCCGTTGTTGTATTGATGTTGCAACGGCAGGACTTCCTTCCAATCGTGGAATCACATCTACAGGAGATGTGTCTATGGAAGTTTTGATCTGGTCACGAAGTCCAGATAAGAAAATGTGTATGTGTCCTAGAAAATTATAAAATATTTAGATAGTGAGGACACCTAGACTCGATGTGTTCAAGAAAGTTTAGTGGTGTGGAGCTGACTACCACTTAGTTCAATATCTCCCGCTTCCAAGTGAAGCGGTGATAGCTTACATGGCTCCCCATGATTTAATGAAACATCGGTCTATTGGGAGATCGATGAGTGGGTAAGGCTCGGTTGTGCATGCACCATTGGACCAAATGAGGCGACTTCTACTCGGGAGCTGATAAAAATCAGCACATGCACCTATGTGGGATGGTCCGAATGTTGTGTGAGGTAAGGAATTTTTGTATCATCAGCTATGTGGTCTTGTCAAGAACCGCCAAATAGAGGTGGCTTTTATGCGTATGAATCGTCACTAACACTCGGTTGCATTCCGGGGTTAGGTTCAGTTTGGTCTGACTGAACCATAGGAACTAGAATTCCTGCATCCGTCAATTTTGATGAGTGCTGCTTGATCAGCAAGTTGGAGCAGGTCGGTAGAGTGCATCATAATATGAGCGCCATGAAGTCACCTTTGCCTTTTGAGGATTCTTGAACTCTTGAGGGTTGAGTTTTTTGTTAAAGTCCGTCTTGGGAGGTGGAATAGCTTGATGATGAGAGGATTTTTCCTTCTTTTTTTTTTTTTTTTTTTTGCTGCTGTTTTTTTTTTTTTTTTTTTGCTTTTTTTTTTGTAGATACATATATATATTTATTGTAATAATAATAGAATAATATACTATATATTATATTATATTATATTATATTATATTATATTATATCGCTATATAACTATATATATATTTTTTTTTTTTTGTTCCTCCCCCTCAAATCGTGCACCACCGTAAGAGTTTTTCTATTCTTTAAAATGTACTCCCCTCGAAAATATGGAATGATACTCCCCCTAAATGCATGCACGACTAAAATGTAGATTTTCTCCCAAAAAAAATGAGCGTGATGAAAATAACGTCTTTTTCTTTTCAGTTCAGATGCATACTTAAAGAATTAATTTTCTTTAAACTAAGCATATTAAAATGTACGTTTTCTACCTTTGACGCTCCTACAGAAAATGGGTAATTGTTTTTGCGATTCAGCTTATATGCATACTTGAAAGTTTAAGCTCGAAAATTTCAAAATTTTGTGCATTATGAAAATGTACCTATAACATAGGGTATTTCGCATTTCGGCACATGTATGCATGCATGCAAATATTTGAAAGTAGATTCTTTTTAAAGCATGCATAGCTATTTTGTACCCTATTATTTTCAAAGTAGGTATATTGTCTTTTCAGCTCTATATGCATGCCAAAATTTACTATGGAATGCATATATAGAATTTACCTACGGTGTAGTTGCTCACCGTGCTTCCCTTTATAACGTATGTGGAGCAACTTCAACGTACCATACGTGAGGGATGTGGTTGATCGCGTCTCTTACCAGTCATGCATGTGGAGCAACCCGAGTACCGTGCAAGCTGGGAGTTGTGGTTGCCCTCGTCTCGTACCGATCATGAGTATGGAGCAACCATCTTCTAATTACTACTCATGACCGGGACTTTGTGGTTGCTCTCGTCTCATACCAATCACGCGTGTGGAGCAACCATCGTCTAATTACCACACGTGATTGGGCACCTGCAAAATGTTAGCGGGACTTTGGTACCCATTTTTGGATGGGTCCTCCCTGATTAGCAGAAAACAATTTATGCATAAAATGTGTCAAATCAGATTTTAATCCTAAATCATTCATTAACGTGCTTTTAGGTACCCGACTATATTTGAGATTACCTAACTTAATTGTTGACTTAGGAACCCATTTAGAAGCAATTTGAGACGGAAAGGACGTTGCAGCGCAGGTGAATGTGTGTTTCGGAGAAGATTTAAATATTTTCTCCGAAGTCAATCGTGTAAGTCCCTTTTCATCTAATATAATGCAAGCAACAAAGAAAGCAACCTAGAATGATTTTAGCTTGAGAGTGTTTAGGTTAGCTTGTTCAAGGAGGCACGATACTTGCAAAAGGAACACTTTGAAATTAGGGCTTGGTGGGTCTTTATATACCACATTAGTTGGTATATTAAAGCCCATCAAGCCCAAAACCTAATTAGCCCAAACAACTAACACTTATAATAAAGTGAAATACAAACCCAATTAACATCTAATCTAAAGAACCAAATATACTAAAGACGGAAGCATCTAAAATATAAAGAACACAATAAAAGATCCTAACAATCTCCCCCTTTGTGTTCTTTTTAAGTCTTTTGCTTGGATGCTCCGACCTTAGGGTCCACCGTCTTGTACGTAGAGCTTCGAAGTCCGAGCTTGACTTCGTAGTTACGTAACCACCTTCGAAGAGCCAGTCTTTCATCGATCTTCCCTCGAAGTAATCTGAACTTCATATGGCTATCAAGGTCTTCTTCTTCCATCTCCTGGATAATCCTTGTCAACTTTCTTGAAATAATTAGAAGAGTCCCGTCGGAGAACTTTGGGATCTCCGAGGTCTTCATCAATCTCTTCTCACCTTTGTAGTTGACGTAGACTATCGAGGGGTCCTCACCTTCAAAGACGTTTCCTTCAGAGATGTTGGGGTCATCCGGGACTTCGAAGTTAGGCTTTGTGAGGTTCACTTTCTTCATATTGCTTTCCAGTGCCATCTGAAGGTCGTGGGAAGCATTATAATTGATCTGGCGCAACATGAACCTTTTGAGTGTAGCAAGGCCTATCTTCAAAGCAGGGTCCTTTTTCAGCTGTCCTAGATACCTGTACGCCGAGAATATTCTCTCGACATCAGGGTGTCTAATGTAGATTAGGTCCGCTTCGCTGATGTCTTCAACCTTCCCGTCCTCCCTTTCAACTTTGTAAACTGGATAGGGAATTTGGTTGAAGTACTCGACTCTGACTCCCGTCACCCTTTTGATCAGTTTCTTCCTTGATTCGTCTTTTCGAAGGCGATCCAGATTGTCGCCTCGTCCTCTGAAACTCATCATCATCCGCAGACTTAGGACATAGAATCTTGCCCTTCGTCCCGTCAGATGAGTCATCCCACTCAGCTCCAGTTCATCAGGCTTGGTGATACGCTCGGGTTTCCTCCATATTCGTTTCCGAAACTCTTCCTGGTAAGGTGCCACGATTTTGGCATTTTCCCACGGGAGCTCCGGAATCTTCGGGGTCTCTCTTGGCGGAGGGTTGTACATGTCGTACCATCGGTTGGCGTGCTCCAAGAGAACAGGAAGTTCGGGGATTTCTGCTTCGTAGTCCTCCCCCTCTTCCAGCTCCTTGTCTTCTATTCTGACAAGTTCAACCTCTGCATTCCTTAGGAGCTGTCGAGCGTTATCAAACATAGCCTTTGAGAACTGTTCTGTAACCGGTCTTTTGAGCCATCCTTCGTTCATAATGTATGCCTCCACTTCAGTGTGTGGTTGGAGGTAATCTTCGAGGTTGAATGGCTCTAAGTCCGGTTGTGCAGCAATGTAGGGCGAAAGAGGTGGGCTTCGGCTTTTTCTGGCTTCGTGGGTGATGGAAGGAGGATTTGCGGTGGTGGTTCTTTGGACTGTATGTTTATGGATTTCCGAGGTCGACGTTGCTTCGCCAAGGAAGAGTGTCTGGTTCGGCCCTGGCGCCGCTTGTCTTCCTCGAGAACCTCTTCGTGTGGGTTGTTGGGTTTGTGTTGTAAGGCCTGCTGCTGATCTGCCCTGTGATGGTGTGCTTCGTCGTACAGATGCTCCGGAGGAGGATAGGCGTTGACGCTTCTCCCCCTCACGGCGATCCTGGTTGTCAGGATCGTCGTGCCGTCGTCGGATTGTTGAGGTGTCGTCTCGGCACGTCTCTGTTGACGGTATGTTTTGTTGCGCGATCAGCATCTTTCGGACCGTCATGAGCTCGGGGTGCTTCAGGTCCTCTCCTATGAGACGGGCAGTGAAGATGTCCCATAGGTCGAGCAGTGGTATGGTGTGGGGGTTCGGATGAGGAGGTGGGGGTAGTGGGGAACGTGACGGGGTTTCGTCGACAACTGGAGCTTTGCCTCTGTCCGGCGCAGCAGCCGTAATGAGTGACTGCATGCGTGGGACAGCCACTTGCTCGAGAAATTCGGCAAGTCTCCGTTCTAGGTATGTCGCCGTCACGTACGGGGAATCACCGCCGGAGCCACGAATGCCTTCCGTTTGCACCCCCGAAGTGGTGGGGTGGCCAGTTTTGCGGGAAATCGATGGGACTTCGGGCGGCACTGGACTTCCGACCTGTCCTTGCGGTTCCTCACGAGGAAGGACTGTTCCGGTCGTTAGGGCCACGTCACACAGACGGGCGAATGCGGAGCTCTCACCGGGGCCACTTAGGCGTCCCGTTGGCACGCGTCCGATCGTGATGTTCGGACGGTGGCCCTCTGACGAAGACGATGTGAGGTCGTCGTCATCGGGACTTCCGTCCAATCCTAGAAGTGCCTCAATCATGGGTGCCTCTATGGACGTTGAGGCCTGTTCGGTGACAGGCGGAGGACGTGATGGTTGAGGGTCGGGGCTTTTTGAGACGACCGGTTGTTGGGAACCGGCCGAATGGCTAAGGCTCGTGGTATGCGCCGTTGGGTCGATGTCGGCGGCTTCTATCCTAAGGGGTGACCCGGCTTGTAGTGGAGTGGGGATTGGAGGAATGCGACGACATCTATGGATAAGCGTGTTGTCATCGTCGTCGTCAGAGGAGTCGTCGCTCATGTGTTGGCGTTGAGGAGCGGGCGACGGCTGCCTCGTGGAGGGTGGTGGGGACGGTGGGCGGAGTATGGGCATCCCGTCTTCGCCGTCCGAGTCGGAGACGTCGCTCAACATTTGTCGTTGAAGAGCATGCGACGTCGGCGGGATCGGTGAGGTGCGGCTGACAGGAGATGGTGGTGGGATGGGTGTGATAAGTGGTGGTGAGAGCTGTCGAACGGGTATTTGTTGTTCGACAGTTGTTGGTGGTGTGGATGATTGGGTAATTGATGGAATGGTTGGTTGGTGAGTGTATGACTGAGGAATGGATGAGGAAGCTGCCTCCGGCCTGGTTCTAGGACCTTCATCGGCCTGGTGGTAAGGCCTATATTATCCAACTAAACAAGTATTTAAAGAGTTTACCACGATTTGGATGGGAAGAATCGAAGCTCGTGGGGTGATTGTGTGCGTGTTATTGAGCTCGGTTGGGAGGCGGCTCTCTCTCACTCTCTTTAGAGAATTTTCACACAATACACATCTATTATGTGTTAGGGTTTTGGTATTTATACCACATTTTGGTATATAATACTTGGGCCCCTAACAAGCCCAATTACACTAAGCCTTTCTTTAAATAAAATCTATTTAAATAAACTACAAAGATAATTCTAATTAATTGAACACAATAAAATAATCCTAACAATCTCCCCCTTTGTGTTCAATCTTCAATTTGGCATGGATTATCTTTGCAGGGCTTAGTGCGTTTGCCTGAGTCCTAAAGGAATTTCCTCCTTTGTCTTTTGACCTCTTCTTTTGGAGATCTTCAAGCTCACCGTGTCTTGATCTTTTCTTCTCGGCACCAGATCTTCTTAATCTTCTTTTGAAGCTCATCTCGTAAATGCCGGAAGGTGTTTGAAGTTGCTTGCCGGATCTCTACTTTTTGTGTTCGATCTCTCCTTTCGATGGTAGCGCAACTCCCCCTACTTTTGGTCAACCTTATGTTGGAATTGGGAAGTTCTCTTTGAGATTTGGAGAGACGCACACTAGGCGGCAACTTCGATCTTTGAAGTCTGTGGTGTTCGCTTGATTCGTTGACGACGCTTGAGGATTTAACGTTTCTGATCTATCTTGCACTTTCATCGTGGTATTGCTCCCATTTTGCATTAGTACTGCTCACCCTCGTGAAGATCAAGTTGGGGAGATCGTCATGCGATGGGTCAAAATGAAGCATCGTCTTCGGCAAGAGGATCACGTCGTCGGGACATGAGGATGGCGTTGGTAGGAACTCAGGTTAGGTAATAACCTGACGTAGCCACTAAGGCAGTCGTCAAGTCTTCTCCAATCTTCTTCTTCTCGACGCCGGATTCGTCTTCTTCGAAGGAAGTTGTCTGGTTCGGCCTCGAAGGAAGCTTGTCTGGCTCCGGAAGAAGGTACGCGTGGGGTGTTAGGCTCCTTTGGAATGTTCCATTCAAGTGCAGGGGAGCCCGACTTCAGAGTGGTGAGCGCGGCGGAGATTGGTGGGTGATCCGACCTGTTTGTTTATGCGTGTCCCCTTCTCCCCCTCATGGCGATTCGTGTTAACGAGATCGGCATGCTTGTGTAGGAAGATTAGGAGGACACAAACGACAGGTCGGTGATGGTAATAACCAGACGGAGCCACAAAGGCAATCCGTCGTGTAAGAAACCAGGGTCACGAAGACTTCCCGTTAACATCGATCTAGGAGCTATGCTCGTAGACGATGGCCTGAAACCGTTGTTGCTTTGATGTTGCAACGGCAGGACTTCCTTCCGATCCTCGAATCATGTCGAAGCAAGACATGTCTACGGAAGTTCTAACTTGATCACAAAGATCAGGTGTTTAAAAGTGTATGTGTCCTAGAAAATATAAAAATATATGGAAAGTGAGGACACACTAGACTCGAGTGCGCAAGGAAGTGTGGTGGTGGGGCTGAGTACCACATAATTCAATATCTCCCACTTCCGAGTGAAGCGGTGATAGTAGACGTGGTTCCCCGTGATTTCTGAAACACCTGTCTTTTGTGAGACAGACGAGTGGGTAAGGCTCGGTTGTGCACGCGCCGTTGGACCTATTGCGGCGACTTCTACCCGGGAGCTAATAAAATTAGCACCTGTACCTATGGGGGTTGGTCCGAATTATTTGTGAGTTGAGGAAATTATGTTGCGTCGGTCTTTTCAAAAGGTTCCAGTAGATGTGGCTATTTTTTCATAATTTGACTGTCTCTCGGTGATGTTCCGGGGTTAGATTCAGTTGGGTTTGACTGAATCATGGGAACGAAGTCCTTGCATCCGGTAGGAAGTAGTGAGTGCTGCTTTGTATGTCAGCAATCCGGAGTAGGTCGATTGAAGCGCGCACCGAGTTTAACATTTGTAGCCACCGTCGCCTTTGAAAAGAGTTGACCGTTGTAGGCTCGAGATTCTTCTTTTGAAGTCCATCTTCGGAGGTCGGAGGTAACTCCACGAAGCTTGATGATGAAGAGAAAATATCTTTCTTATTTTATTTTTATTTTTTTTTTTTTTTTATGGCCTTGTATTTTTAATTTTGATGGCCCTCCTTTTTTTTTAATATATTATTAATCGTTATTAGTAATATGTATATTAGTATATTATATATTATATGGATATAATATATATTAATCGTTATTAGTAATACATATTTCTATACTATATATTATATGGATATAATATATATATATATTGTATTAGTAATATATATTAGTATATATATAATATAGTATATGTATATGTATATATATATATATATATTATTTCTCCTCCTAAAAACATGCTTCTAAAAATAAGGTTGCTCCCCCTCAAGAGATGCGTGATAAGTTCAAAAAATCTGTGAATCTCTTTCCCTAAATTCACATATTTGAAGTTCGCTCCCCCTCAATAATTTAATTATTGCTCCCTTCTAGAGATTAAGGGTTACTTCTCTTTTAAAAATAAAATAGTAGCTCCCCCTCAAATTAAGCTCATTTTAGAGAAAAAATGGTATCTATCATTTCCGTGCGTAATATGCATTTTAAATTTGAAAGTTTTGAAAATGCATATTTGAAATGTACAATTTTGAAAAATAGGTATTTTTGCGATTCAGCTTATATGCATACTTGAAAATTAAAGCTCGAAAATCTTAAAATTGTATGCATAATGAAAATGTACCTATAAAATAGGGTATTTCGCGTTTCGGCTCATGTATGCATGCATGCAAGAATTTGAAAGTAAAAGCCCTTTTGAATCATGCATAGCTATAATGTACCCTATTATTTGCAAAGTAGGTATATTATATTTTCAGCTCGATATGCATGCCAAAATTTACTATGGAATGCATATATAGAATTTACCTACGGTGTAGTTGCTCACCGTGCTTCCCTTTATAACGTATGTGGAGCAACTTCAAAGTACCATACGTGAGGGATGCGGTTGCTCGCGTCTCTTACCAGTCATGCATGTGGAGCAACCCGAGTACCGTGCATGCTGGAAGTTGTGGTTGCCCTCGTCTCGTACCGATCATGAGTATGGAGCAACCATCCTAATTACTACTCATGACCGGGGAACTATGGTTGCTCTCGTCTCATACCAATCACGCGTGTGGAGCAACCATCGTCGAATTACCACACGTGATTGGGCTCCTGCAAAACATTATCGGGACTTTGGTACCTATTTTTGGATGGGTCCTCCCATATTAGCAGAAAACAATTTATGCACATTTGGTTCAGATATACATCCTAAATCATCCTTTAAAGTTCTATTTAATTTGATTTCTGATTTAGGAATCCAAGTTTGGTGAACCTTAGAGGGAAATGACAATTCAGCGCCGGTGAACGTGTGTCTAGGTTTAGAAGATCTGAAGATTTTCTCCCTAGCCAGTCGCAGAAGGTGTCTTTCAGACTTAATCTGGACCGGGTATTTCAAGTATGAATACGAACTTATCGCACTATATGCGTCATCAGATGATGAGTCGTATTGCCTACAAGAATTCACATCATTCACTCTATAATGATGAATTTTGATGGACTTTTGCTTACTAGAATAATAAGCATTTTTGTGCGTGTAAGCAATTCCATCTCTATCATTCTTTAAAGAATGAGAGATTTTGGAAGTTTGAGAAGTTCGCCTGCTTGAGCTTGGAACTTCTTCTTTAGGAACTTCCTTTTTGGTAGGAGCGGGAGAAGGAGAATCTTTAGCAATGTCGTCCATGATTTTTGAAAATAATGTCGATTTTCCTTTCTCTTTCCTAATTTTTTCTTGTTCCTTACCATTTTTACGTGTATTGCTTTTACTTTTCGTTTCTGCGCCAGTCAAAGGTGACTTAGAATGCGTATTTGCTTTCGTCACCGTTGACTTAGAATTATTAGTAAAAGTCTTTTTAATTTTAGGAACAAATGCGTCCGTTTGCGTTCCCTTATCCTGTTTAATGGAAGATATTTCTTTAGAAGGATTATTTAACACAGGTAAGGATGGGGAGTTTTTGAGATTAGAAATCTCCTCTAAGAGTTTTTGCTTTTCTGCTCGGAAACCTACTCTTTCGGATTCCAGAGTTGCGTTCAATTCTGCAATTTTACTAGCAACCTCCGGAATTTCCCAACAAGAGATAGGTTTATTAGAATGTAAACTATTTTCCCCGTTGGACGCTAAGTCTTTAGAGGAACTTTGGTCTGTTTGACCCTTTTTCGCAAGGATGCACTCTAAGTGATGAACTTTAGAGTGCAATTTACTGCGTTCCTCAAATAAAAGTTTAAAACTACTCCGCAAATTGCTCAAATCAGACAGATAATTATTGCGTTCGAGTTCGCAATTGTTTAATTTATTTGTTAGTTCACTAATTTGAGCTTTTAATTTTACTTCATGAGATTCAAGATTAGTGATTTTCTCACGCGCGTTTTCTAAACGGCAAGTAAGACTACCTCTTTCTTCTAAACTCTTGACTAAGCATTTGTAATTATTATCTAGTCTACTCTCTAACTCACTTATAGTCTTTTCGTGACTTATAAGTTGAGTTTGGCCTAGCTTAGAGGAATTTAGGTTCTTGGTTAGCTCACAAACGTTAGTTTCTGAGCTAGCTAATTTTGATTCAAGACTAGAAATAGTTTCTAGTGCACTAGCTAACTTAGTTTCTAACGCTTGGGTAGTCCTACGTTCGTGTTTATGTTCACGACGCATGGTTTTATAATCTTCCTTCAAAGAAAGAAAAGCTTTATATAAATCACTCTCGTCAAAGCTCATCTCAGAAGTTGCGGAAGTAGAATCCATGATTTTTTAAAATTTTAAAATATTACTATTTTTTTAATTTAGTTGGATACGCGATCGTTAACGCGTCGTGTAGATTTGATAATTTTTGGCTTTTGAAAAATTCAGTTCCGAAAAGTTTTGGTGTGTCGATAAAAGTCGTGAAGTTTCGAAAATTTTAAGTCTCGAAAACTTTTTGGTGTGTACCGAAAAGTTTTAAAGTGATGTCGAAAAACTTCGAAAATGTTACCAAAAGCTTTTTCTATAATGTGCCAAGATGTTTTGGAATAAAAAATTGGCTTTTAAAAATTCTGCACCGAAAGTTTGATTTACCGAGAAATATTGTGAAGTATCGAAAATTTTGGGTACCGAAAAGATTTTTGGTGTATACCGAAAAACTTTTGAGGTGATTTCGAAAACTTCGGAAATTTATCAAACTTTTCTAGAATTTGCCAAAAATGTTTTGATGTGATATGATGCGAAAATAAATTTTCGGAGTGCTTGGGTGCGAAAATTTAAATTTTCGATATGAGTGCGAAAAGTATTTTCGAAATATAGTGCGAAAACTGATTTTTGAAGTGTTGTTTCAAAAATCTGTTTTCGAAGTGAGCTGTTGCGAAAATAGATTTCTGTTAGGAGTGCAAAAATCAAGATTTTCGAAGTGCTCAGTGCGAAAAGATGAATGCGAAAACCTGAACGGTGCGAAAACCTTTTTTTTATTATTTTTTAAACGATGCGAAAACCTGATGCGAAAAATTTTGGTTTGCGAAGTCCATGCGAAAAAGTGTTCCGAAAATATGAACAGTGAATTGCGAAAACTCGGTTTGCGAAGTCACTGTAGGTTGCGAAAATCTACTGTGGGAAAACTCAGACTTCGCAAACTTAATTTTTAATTTAATTTTAATTTTTTTTTTTTTTTTTAATGGGATGCGAAAACCAAGTGCGAAAACCTGAGGGTTTTTTTTGTTTTTGGTTGGATGCGAAAACTTATTTTAATTTTTTATTATTATTATTTTTTTAATGGGTTTATTTAGGACTAATCTTACCACGGTTTATTTTATTATTATGTTGCGAAAAGTTGGATGCGAAAACTTGATTTTTTTTTTTTTTTAAATTTTTTTTTAATTTTTTTTTTTTTTACAGTGGTGCGAAAACTGAATTTTTTTTTTATTATTATTTTTTTTTATTAATTTTAATTTTTTTTTTTTCCGAAAACGGATGCGAAAACTTTGAATTTGTTTTTTTTTTTTTTTTTTTTTTTTTTTTTTTTTTTTTTTTAACAGTGGTGCGAAAACTGAATTTTTTTTTTATTATTATTTTATTTTATTTTTATTAATTTTGTTTTTTTTCGAAAACGGATGCGAAAACTTTGAATTTGTTTTTTTTTTTAATTTTTTTTTTTTTTTAAATGTGATGCGAAAACCGCAAAAACTTGTTTTTTTTCTTTTTTGTTTGGATGCGCAAACTCAAAGAGATAAATTAATTAATATATATAAATATATTAATTACTTGGGTTTGAAGTGGGGGAGAGGCAAGTGGTTTTCGCAGGAGGTTTGCGAAGCCAAAAAAAAGTTTGCAAAGCCAACAAAAAAAGTTTGCGAAGTGGAAAAAAGAAAAAGGTTTTCGCAGTGGAGGTTTGCGAAGTGAGTTTTCTCACACACTTCTCACACACTAAAAGTTTTCTCACTGGTTTTCGCAGCGTGAGTTTTCGAAGTGGGTTTTCGCAATAGGTTTTCGCAGTGGATTTTGAGTCCGAAAACTTTTCTGCGAGAACACTGAACCTATTTTTCGATCCCCAAACACAAAATTAATCAAATTAGCCCTGTGTAAAGATCGAAACACCTATATCCTAACTCCTAAACACTCAATCAAGCACAAAAATACCATAACATATCAAAATTTTCGAAATTTTTTTGAAGAACACGAAGAACACCAAAAAAGTATTTCGAAGATTTTCACTCAAATCTGAGCGCGTTTGGCTCTGATACCACTTGTAAGTCCTATATTATCCAACTAAACAAGTATTTAAAGAGTTTACCACGATTTGGATGGGAAGAATCGAAGCTCGTGGGGTGATTGTGTGCGTGTTCTTGAGCTCGGTTGGGAGGCGGCTCTCTCTCACTCTCTTTAGAGAATTTTCACACAATACACATCTATTATGTGTTAGGGTTTTGGTATTTATACCACATTTTGGTATATAATACTTGGGCCCCTAACAAGCCCAATTACACTAAGCCTTTCTTTAAATAAAATCTATTTAAATAAACTACAAAGATAATTCTAATTAATTGAACACAATAAAATAATCCTAACAAATCGCATGAGATGTTTCTCAGACTTAACATCGACTGGATATTTCAGGTAGGGATAAGAACATAAAGAATTATAAGCATCGTTAGTACATGAGATGTTCTTCCTACTTGGAGAATTCACACGATTCACATCATAATGATGGGGAATAAGCGTGGAAGTTCGCTTGCTTAAGTTTCGAACTTCTTCTTTGCACGCTTTCATTTTAAGAGGAATAGGAGAGGGAAAATCTTGAGCATGTTCGACCTTGATTTTGGGAAATAATGTCGATTTTCCTTTCTCCGTCCTAATATTCTTTTGTTCCTTAGCATTTTTACGCGTATTGCTTTTACTTTTCGTTTCTGCGCCAGTCAAAGTTGACTTAGAATTATTAGTACAAGCTTTCTCAGTTTTAGGAACAAGGATGCTTTTGGTTTGGATTCCCTTATCCTACTTGATAGAAGATATTTCTATGGAAAGATTATTTTGGACAGGTAAGGGCGGAGAATTTTTTAGATTTGAAATCTCCTCTAAAAGTTTTTCCTTTTCAGCTCGAAAACCTACTCTTTCTGATTCTAAGGTTGCGTTTAATTCTGCAATTTTACTAGCAACCTCTGGAATTTCCCAACTAGAGATAGGTTTATTAGAATGTAAATTATTTTCCCCTAAAGACACTAAGTTAGAAGAGGGATTTTTTTCTGCTTGACTTCTATTCACAATAGCGTTCTCTAAAAGTTCAATCTTAGAGTAAAGCATACGTCGTTCCTCTAAGAGACGATTTCGCTCATCTTCGCAAGAACGTAATCTTTTCGTCATATCACAGACATTCTTTTCACTAATCTCTAACGTAGTTTCTAAGCTAATGACCTTTGACTTTGCGTTAGCCAAATATTCATTAGTGAAAGCTAGATCTTCTTGTTGCTTAAGCAACACAGAGTAATTATTAGCAAATCTTGCTTCTAATTCCTCAATTTTTCTAACTTGAGCATCCTTTTTTTTTAAATTTAAAAATTAAAAATTTGGCTTTTGGAAATTCAGTTCCGAAAAGTTTGGTTTTCTCAAAAAGTATAGTGAAGTATCGAAGATTAAGTGTCGAAAATTTTTGGTGTGTACCTAAAAATTTTAGAATGATTTCGAAAACTTCGGGAAAATTACCAAAACTTTTTCTATCATATGCCAAATACGACCTAAGTTGATTGTTGGTTAGGTGATCGTTGACGTGTTTTGTGGATTTGAAAAATTTGGCTTTTGTAAAGTTTAGTGCCGAAACATTTTGAAGTGTCGAGAAATATCGTGAAGTTTCGAAAATTTTTATGTGTCGAAAACTTTTAGTTGCGCACCGAAAAGTTTTGAAGTGAGGTCGAAAACTTCAAAAACATTACCAAAATTTTTCTAGAATGTGCCAAGAAAAAACTTTAAATATATGGGCAGAATAAGTATCAAAAACTCTTTTGGACCAAATTGAAGATTTTAGGACTAAATTGAAAAATATTTGGACCAAAACGAAAATTTCTGGGTTTAATTGATCAAATTATTTTTTTTTTTTTTATCCAAATTTAAAAATTTGGGACTAATTTGTACCTTTGGGGAGTGAATTGAAAAATATTTTGGCCAAATCAAAAGTATTGGGGCTGAATTGATATGTTTGGGATTGAATTGTAATTTGCCCGTAATTTACCAGTATTTTTACTGTATATATATGTGTAAGACTCGGGTAACTCTAATCGCTACAGTGGAAAATCGGGTAGCTCATTCGCCGTGTTTTTTTTTTTTTTTTTTTACAATTAAAATTGCCCGAAAATTGACCAAATTACCCGAATCAGCCGAATGTTTGAGCAAAAATCACCCGAATATTGACCAAATTACCCGAAAATTGACCAAGTTGACCAAATCAGCCGAATTTCTGAGCAAAAATCACTCGAATATTGACCAAGTTGACCAAATTCTGGGCACTGTTATTCATCTACCCGAATATCAACATTGTAGCAGAAAATACTAACTTCATACACGATTTTGGCTTAAATCTTACCCAAACTTGACTGAAAATGTTGGGTAAACACTTAAAATTAAACAAAAATAGTATATTTAATTCTTGAGCTTGCAAAATCAGTACAATAAACCCAAAAGCTCAAGAACAAGACCAAAAATTTTCGAACTAAAAAACTTGAAATGCCCAAAATTTTCAGAAATTTGACTCAAATCCGAACGCGTTTGGCTCTGATACCACTTGTTGGTAGCCTTTTCTATCATAACAAACTAACTTATGGACGATTTACTACGTTTAAGATGGGAAGAATCGGATTAACGTGGGGTGTGTGTTCTTGGAGAAGGTTGGGAGCTTCTCTCTCTCTCTAGATGATTTTCACACAAAAAACACTTTATTATGTGTTAGGGTTCAAGTATTTATACCACATTTTGGTATATAATACTTGGGCCCCTAACAAAGCCCAATTACACTAAGCCTCTTATAAAGAGAATCTTTATAAATACACAACAAAGATAATTATAATTAATTGAACACAATAAAATATTCCTAAGAGAAATAGCGCAATAAATTAAGGGGAGTGTTACCTAAAAAGGCGCAAGAGTTTAAAACGGAGTGCCCTGAAGACAACCTTCATGCTTTGAAGAGGGAGTACTACCTAAATGCCAACAAGCGCATGGACACAAAAGAGTTGTTCACATACCTGTTCCAAAGGTTCAGTAGACCCAACTGATCCTAACCCAGGAACAAACCCCGAGTGTATGTGAGGGTATTGAGCATATCACGATGACATGCTTCCAACTCAACCACAAACTTTCCAGGCCATAACCATACAGGTACATGACTAATTTATCATATCCCGAGTAGAAGACGCTTCATCTGGTCCAAAAGCGCATGCACACCCTTCCTAGCTACTCATTTGTCTCCCAAAAGACAGATGTTTCAATATCTCACGGGGAACCGCATATGCTATCACCGTTTAATTTGGAAGCGGGAGATATTGAAGAAAGTGGTCCACAGTCCCACACCACGACTTTCTTGAACACTTAAGAGTCTAGTGTATCCTCATAGTCTAAATATTTTTACATTTTCTAGGACACATACATTATTTTACACACACTATGCAGGTCTACGTGACCATGCCAGAACTTCTGTAGATGCATCATTAAATGATGTGCTTCTATGATCAGAAGGAAGTCCTGCCGTTGCAACATAAAAACAACAATGGTAGCAGGCCATCTTCTGGAGCACGACTCTAGAACGATGATAACGGGATGCCTATGTGGCCCCGTAGTCCCTTCAAATGCAAGTCTATGTGACTTTGCATCAACGACCAAGAGTGACATCTAGGGATGTCTCACAACGATCGGTCGTCTGTCCCGTTTTCAGGTACTTCATCCGAAATTCAACGACAACACGTTCCGCATCCACTCAGGTTCACCTTGATCACACAGCATGACGATACAACTGAATCGCCATGAGGGGGAAATGTATATCAAGGAGGCGAAGCACGTGAACTCATTAAAGAAGCCAAGCTTTCAACGCACGTGCTGAACCACAACAAACAAGACATCTCTCCATGGTTCGAGCATACACGACAAGACAATGCTGACGATCCCCGTGACTCTGATACATGCAAGAAGGTGACGAATATTAAAGTTGCAAAGAAGAAAAAGAGAGTGCATGTAAATAGGGGGAGACTGAAGATTCTCCAGATGCTCTTAGCTATTTTCTTCAGACTGCAACAAAAGACCGTGTCAAATTCAAAGTTGAACACAAAGGCATAGATTTTCAAAGGGGAGATTGTTAGGAATCTTTCTGTTGTGTTCAAATAATGAGGAAGCCTGAAGATTATCAAAGACAAAGACAACCGACGCTTCAATGACAATTGAACACTAAGGGGGAGATTGTGGAATATTTTCTAGTGTTCAATAATCATGTTATCTTTGTCTAGAGACTTAATTGTATTTTCTATAAATATAGGGACTAAAGTGTAAATATACCAAAGTATGCTTTGGTATATATAGGGCAAGTATGTGTGATTAACATACAACTTGAGTTTTAGCTTTCTCTCACTAGAAACACTCTCTCATCATTATCTTAATTAGGGCTTAATTGTAGAGAGAGAAAGGAGATTATTGTAGAGAGAAGCTTGGTGATTAATGGAAGATTGATTGAGTTTATACCCAAAGTCTTCCGCGCGCTTATTTTAAAGGTAATTCTCATTCGATCTATTCTCAAGTTCGTAGTTGGATGTGTTAAATCTGTGACCTACAGAGACATATGCACCGGTCTCTAGAATAGAATCTATACGACTGTTCCTAGCATATGCAGCTCATAAGAATTTCACCTTCTTTCAAATAGACGTTAAAACAGCTTTTCTTAATGGAATTCTTATAGAAGAAGTCTATGTCTCTCAGCCCGAAGGATTCCTAGATAAGAAAAATCCTGACTATGTCTATAGGTTAGACAAGGCTTTATACGGACTTAAACAAGTCCCTCGTGCTTGGTATGATGTCTTGTCCCAATTCTTAGTTGAATCAAGATTCACTAAAGGACATATATACACAACCTTATTCTTTACAAATCACGGTTCAGATATTATGCTAATTCAAATTTACGTAGATGACATTATTTTTGGCTCTACAAAGCCAAAATTGTGTGAGAAATTTGGTAACCTGATGACCAAAAAGTTTGAAATGAGCATGATAGGAGAGATGAACTTCTTTCTTAGATTGTAAATCAAACAATTACCAAATGGAATTTTTATATGTCAGACTAAGTATATCCATGACCTATTGAAAAAATATGGTATGGATAATAGCTCTTCAATTTCCACTCCGATAAGTACTACATGCAAATTAGATTCCGACCCGTCTGGGAAGTCGGTAGATAACACTAACTATCGAGGTATAATTGGCTCGTTGCTATATCTGACATCTAGTAGATCAGATATTATGGTTGCTACATGCCTTTGTGCAAGATTTCAGGCTAATCCGAAGGAATCTCATCTCGTCGCTGTTAAAAGATCCTACGATAGCTCAAAGGAATACCCACACTAGGCCTATGGTATCCAAAAAATTCTGCATTTAATCTAGTTGGATACACTGACGCTGATTTTGCAGGATGTAGAATCGATAGGAAAAGCACTTCAGGCGGAGCACATTTTCTTGGGGACAAACTGGTAAGTTGGTCCTCCAAGAAACAAAATTGTGTTTCAACGTCAATAGCTGAGGTGGAATATGTTGCCGCTGCCAGCTGCTGCTCCCAAATACTGTGGATGCGAACACAACTACACGACTATGGATTTGATTTAAATAGTGTTCCTATTTACTGTGATTCTAAAAGTGCTATTGCCATTACTTGCAATCCTGTGCATCATTCACGTACAAAGCATATTGACTTACGATATCACTTTATTAAAGATCATGTCGAAAAAGGACATATAGAATTACATTTTGTATGCACGAAATTACAGCTTGCCGACTTATTAACGAATGCATTGGATGAAAAACGATTCCAATTTCTAGTTTCTAAGTTAGGCATGCTTAATTTCTCTACTTGATAAAATACACATGATCTTTCGTGCATATTAGGTGAGTCTTAGTCTCTCTTTTGCATATTTGTTACAAATTTTGGGGAACGGAACAATTTTTTTGAAAATATCACAAAATTAAAATTTGAAAAACTAACCTCATTTATTGAGGGGGAGTACTTTAAGTTCGAAACGACACTATTAAACTTTTAAATACCTCAGTTTACTATTGAGGGGGAGTGAATAATGATATATATTACGAAAGAGATATTAGCAAAGGAAATAGAGAGGTTATATAATTTTTCAAAAAAAATATTTAGGTCTAATATAAAGGTTAAATGTTAGAAAACAAAAAAAAATAAAGGGAAGGGAAAAGAAAGAAAATAACAAAAATTGTTTTTTTTTTCTTTACGTTTCTTTTCATTCGTAAACTTTAACTTCAGCGTTTTCTTTCTTTGCGAACGCTTTTCATTCGAAAACTTTAAATAACGCTGTGTTTACTGTTTACATTTTTCTCTCTCTCTCTAAAATTTTCAAATCTTCTCTCTTAAAAATTTCCTCTTTCGTAAACCTAAATATCTCCCGAAAATCTCGAAAATCCCTTCGATTTCTTCGTAAAACCACTCAAATCAACAGCCTTCTCCCCTAAAATCATCATTTACTTGGGTAGGTTTACGGTTTTCGAGTCTCATAAGTGATTTCAAGCATCTACTGTTTTCGTATATTGTTGTATTTGCGATGTAATCAATGTAATCAATGCTTTAATGTCTGTTAATGATGTTTTTGTGTTCGAATGCTGTATATCTATACTTCGATAATCTATGTGTTGCTTATTATGAGTGTTCTTAAGGCTTAGAATAGTCTTCAACAAAAAGTACGACTACGTCTAGCTTATATGGAACGATCTCGATCATCAACCACATACTCGAGATCGTACAAAGAAACTGCAGTACGTGCCCTACCTACGGTGGTTCCCGATCATCATCCGAAGATTGATGGACGCAATCACTGCCATCCCTAATGCACAGCCTTGTGAGGACTTCACACCACCGAAGATCATGTATTTTTAGAAGGCGAAGGAAGACTCATCCCTCAGACTGATGGTCATTCCTGAGTACTACTTCAGCTGGCAGACCCCACACTGGCTGCTGCATACCGCCAACGCCACAACCTTGTCCCTTCTCCCATGGTTCAGACAAACCCCATTGAACCTAACCTCGGGAGTACCAGCCAAAGAGCGGGTGAAGGGTCAATGAGTGAAATGGTCACCATCACACCGCCAAAGAGCTATGGGATATTCTCATGTTCCGGATCATGTCAGAAGATGTCACCCCTGACATGATTGAGCTCTTGAAGCGAATCCAAACTCCATCACCCCAACCACCACTGATAACAACTTGCCGTTACGAACCTCAGGGTTCCAAACGCCATCATGACGATCGAGAGAACCTGGATCGCCCTGAGGGGAGAAGAGGCCCCGCATCACGCAAGCCATCACAACTCAAACCACCAAAATAAGCACCCCATCCACCTCTTCAAAAGGTCGAACAATGTCAACACCACGAACAACAAGACGACCTTCCTCTCCACCAGTCCAAACCTACCAAGAGTCACCGGCAGCAGACTTTAGGCCTTCTCAGACACATTTTGAAGCTGTTGAAGCCTCCACCTCCCTGCCAGACATATATTTACACGAAGTGGTCGAAGAGTATGTGCTCAAATACCAACCATCAAAAGAGGCAGAAACAGATGATTAGACCGCTTTAAGGATGATGAAGATAAGAGAAATAGTAAATCAGTCGATCATGGACATCTTCCAAATCGAGCCGTCCGAGGTACAAGAGGCGTTATCCAAATCAGTTGATCCTCAACCACGCTTGTCATCAAGGACAAGAAAGATGGATACAGCCTGGGAGAATAGTAGAGTTGTAGCCCCTTTTCTAGAAGATATACGGCACCGAGTTTGGAGAAGGGATGAGAAGATTAAGAAGCTTGACGAACTTAAGCTGCGAGGACTCACACATCTCAAAGGAACAGAAGCAACAGTATATTTGTACATGCTAGCACGAAAGTTTATAAATCCGTTGAGTGACCACAGACAAGATCAAATGAGGATCAGGGACAAAGGTAGAGTAATCGACTTAGTTGAGGTCGAGCACCACAACTATGGCCGGAGCGTACAATTCCCGATCTACATTGTCAAGTTCATAGATTTCGACTTTGCTAAAGAAAGAGTCGAGAGGATTTCGGAGGCTGACTTGCCACTTCTACGCTTCTAAGATATTCTCAAAATGTACGGATTCTACAGGAAGTTCTCCCTGAAAGAATTCCGTTATCGG
Organism: Lindernia subracemosa; assembly: GCA_028392965.1. NCBI lineage: Eukaryota > Viridiplantae > Streptophyta > Magnoliopsida > Lamiales > Linderniaceae > Vandellia > Vandellia subracemosa. The sequence goes on along the minus strand of JAQPCC010000002.1, from coordinate 2,087,318 downwards.
CTTGGATTCGACGTGCTAAAAAGAATACTGCTCAGGCAAGTCAAGTACTACGCAGCACAAGACCTTCAGATCGGAATAGAGAACAATATGAAGAATGTCAACCTGTCAGGACCAAAGAACAGAACAGCCTCAGCTCATGGGTTTGAAGTCAACTTCATATTCACTGAACCCGAGATGGCTGTAATCTACGAAGATCTAGAAGATAAGAAACGAGTTATGCTCATGTCAGAAGTACACATGTACTGCGACGGGACACTCAAGAAGGTTCTTCAAAGTCTTCGTCAGAAATATGAGGCCCTGACAAATGTGCCGCAATCGAAACCTCTACTAGATCTCGAAGAAGAAGAACTTACAGAGAAAGTGATCAATGCCATTGAAGAAAGGATAAACTTGAGAAATAATATCAGGTAGTTTGAGGTCACACTCGGGCTACGTAAGTCCTTCTACCTTCGAGAACGCCCAAGAACAAGAGTACGAGGTGCTAGAAGAAGATGAACACAAAGGGGAAGATTGTTAGGAATATTTATTGTGTTCATCATCATATTCCTCTTGTAATTGGTTAGTTTGTAAATATTAAAAAGTTAGAGGACCAAATTGTAAATATATACCAAATGTCGAAAGGTATAGTCAAGGTCATTTCATAGATTTTGGTAGAGTTTTGGAAAGTAGTTTACGCATGTAAAGATTGAAAAGTGAATAGAAAATATTTTGGAAAATTCTCTCTCTCCTTCACTCTCACTTTACGCGCGCGCCAAAACTCGCACACACATACACCATCTTCGATCAAAATCCTAGCTGAAGACTGTTTGATTATCATTGGATTTGCTGCTCGATAATCAAACAGAATTTGGATCCTCACTGCTTCAATCGAGCTGTTCGTCATCCGATTAAGGTTCGAATTTGCTTCCGCGCACTCATCTCTTTGATCGAACCTAATTGTGTGTTTAATTACTTGTGTTGATCGATTCTGGACCTACAGTCAATCTTCACTCCAATCGATTCCAGCTCCGAGACGATCCCATTGAGAACGCTTAAGTGATCTGAGATGTTTTGACCTTCATTCATCCGCAATGTGTGAAACCGCTCCATTAGATACACCCGATTTGAGACACCTTTATCCTGATACAACTCCTCGAGCTTTTCCCATAATGCTTTTGCCGTCGAAATTCCATGCATTTGCAAGAACATTATTGGCCAGTCACAGTCGTATCGCGCTTGCCGCTCTCAATCCAGTTTCTCCCAATCATCATCGCTTATTCCAGATTTGCTTACACCACCTTTTTCCTCATTGCTGCTGGTAGCACCGCCTTTAGGAGTTTTCGTTCCCTTCAAAGCTTTGTGTAACCCCAACTGAATCAGTAGGTCCTTCACTTGCACTTGCCACAAGCCAAAGTTGATTCTTCCGTTGAAGTTCTCCACATCAGATCTCGTCAGATTCGAAAACTTATCTCCAGACAATTTCGTGGATTGTGAACACGAACTTCGCAGAAAACCGAGCAGCAACCTTGAATAGTACTGATCAGATAATTCCCAAGAAAGGCTAGCGACCCGCCTCCTAGACAGAATTACCCTTCTAAGTAAGTTCCCTAGAAGAGCTGGTGGTGTCACACGGGTCCCACTTATACATCAATCACCTCAATAGAACTTACTTACATAGTTACTATTACCTACACTGTCCAATAACTCCTCTGCACACAAGCTCCACCCGTCTCCGGCTCCACCGCACGAACAAACCTCTTTGGTATCTTTTTTGATATGGAATATCATACAAAACTGCAACCACATAGCATACTCAGAACATCAACTAGGCTAACCTCGCTCTGATACCACTTTTTGGGAATTCCGACCGCACTGCTGTCCAAGATCCGCCGAAAATATTAAAACTGGAGAACACAAAGTTTAACGTGGAAAATCCTCTGTTAACGAATAGGGAAAAATCACCCGGGCACAAGGTCGTAGAAAATCCACTATGTGAAAAATTACAATCACACTAGAGTCGTTGGATAGTTTGCTAACTAACAAAAGGTTGCATTTGACTTTTAGATACATATAGAACGGATTTGAGGTCTATCTTCCCAATGATTAGGACCAAACCTTTTTCTGGCAATAGGTGAAAACTTCCATCTGCAATCCTATTTTTTCAATTTTCAGGACATGATGAGTATTTTTTCGTAGGTCAATACATTTGGTCATGTGATAGATGCTCCACTATCAATTATCCATGGAGCATAAATTCCGAAACCACAAGAAAAGGCATTTATTTTTTATTTGTATGTGTCATGGAAACATTCGGAGTACTGGACGAAGGACTCAGATTTTAACAGAGTGAGAAGATGCTCTCCCAATGATCTTTGGCGATAGTACTGGCAGCAGTTTCAACCTCATTTTCAGTTTGAATGGCATGGCCACCTTTCTCACAAGTTCTGACCTTTGAAGTTGGTAAGTTTGCCATGAATCTTCCAACAGTTTTCTCGAGTGAGACGTAGTTGTAAGTTATCATTGATATATCATGTATTCACATAAACATGATTCACATAAATTAATCTACGATCTTGAACTTCATGATTTTCACAACTTAAGGGCGTACCTTTCTCCATAGGATTGATGAGTAGTTGTTTTTCTCCATTTGATACGTTTGAAGATGAATGGTTTCTCTCCCTTGACCCATTCAAGAATGATGGAAATTAACACTTCAATTCTTTGTGTTTTTACCTGATGATGTAGGTAGAGAGAGGACCGAACTCTTTTAATAGATGATGAAAAGATGCCTTCCATCAAGGTATCTATTCAAGAAAAGTGATGTTCAAGAGTTGTGTCTTATTTCAAGACAACAGTTACAACTCTTCATTAACCAATAATTTAACTTCAATAATAGCCACATTAATGTAAATCATTAATATTAGAAAATATTCTAACATTCTCCCACTTGGCCTTTATATTAATTTGAATAAATTTGAATAAACGTAATGTGCACAATAAAGTTATTCCAAATCATTAATCTTATTGGCTATTCTTTAATCTATAATTAAATCAAATATTAATACGAGTCATGGCAGTCGTACATCATTATATCGACATAGTTCCTTCCATGTACTACGATATTAACTTCAATTATATGTCTTATCAAAGAGAAATCATAGGTCCAACTTTAATGTCTTTAGCAGACGATTCCTATTGCTATAATTCTACCAAATAATGTATAGAAAAATAGGAAAAAAATCAGAAAATGCTTTAATTGAGCTCAGAGTGTCAAACATTCGAACTTAATAAATTATATAATTCAGTCAGAATATTCTACAATGCCAATATATTCAACATACTGACGAAAATTCTTGGGCGGTAATCATTTGTTAAAAGATTAACTTGGTGCTAATATGTTCTATTGACACTCTTTGTTTCTGAACATCTTCCTTGACGGTAATTAGCACCTTTAAAATACGCCGTTTATTTTAAGAAGACTTTTGCAAAATTATCACAATAAATTTTCAGCGGCTTGCTAATAGTGTCGACAACTTGAAGCCCTGAATTAAAATTCTGCAAGCATAAACCATAAATAGTAGCCTCAAACAATGCTACAAATTAAGTTTTAATAGTGGATGCAATAATGACATACTGCTTCACACTCTTTTATAAAGTCATGTCTCGTACGAGTTTGAAGATACATCAAACTCCCAACAACTGAAGCATAAGGAATTGTTTCCATCTTTTCTCGTTCCAATTCACTTTTCGAATTTTGCATAAGGCTAAATTTATCTCCCTTCTAAATTGGAATTAAGTTTTAATAGTGGATGCAACATATCATCAACGTATAGAGCTGAGAAAATAAACTTACTCCTACTGACTTTCACACACACACAAATATATATATATATATATATATATATATTACAACTGTAAAGTTTTATTCCAAACGAATCCAATATGAAGTTACGGTATCATTAAACTGAAGGTACCATTGACGGGAAGCTTGTTTGCAATTGTCATTTTCATAAACATCATGCTCAATCTCTTCAATCTTTCCCAAAGTTTATAGAAAGACGATTCCTTATTACTGCTTTCATCATTAATAGCAACATGATTCTCAACTTGAAGTTCTAACAAAATCAAGATTCAAAACACTTAGGGGAAATTGGACTTGTTCACACCAATCCGAGAAATTTAATCCATTAAATAATGGAATAGATGAAGCACGCGAATGCGGAGAAACGGGAACAAATATTTCAATCATAGCGATAATCCAACTATTAATACGAGTTTCAAACTAATCACGAAATTAACATTAAATATATATATATCAAAGTTCACCTTTGGGCAATACTAAGACATATAACCTTCTATTAACATTCATGCATGTATTTGTTAGACAATTTTGTTATCTTTGGATATACAAAAATCTAATGAACATACTAAATTAACATTCATGCTTATGAATTATAAGAACAATTAATCAACCTTTGGGCAATTAACGAATATCTATGATCATAAGACTCAATTAGAATCAACAAATATATCATTATGTCATTCATAGGATTCATACGTAGTTAGGATTCATACGTAATTGAAAACTTTTATATGAATCAGAATTTATAATTAATGATTAGATCACTTTGGTGACAAGCTAATCATCCTTGCTTTTAAATATCACAGTAAACATGAGTATTTATAAATGAAAATATCACATCATTGACATTTCCCATGCAACTGATACCTTTTACAAAGATAACTTTTTCATATGATCAACCTATCATAGTCTAGTTTAACCGATTGACCTTTAACACATTCTAAGAATCGAATTTCTTGTTTGGCTTTTAGCAAGTCACTTTTCACATAAAAAATCGTTTCAAGTCTTTAAAGAAACAATCATTAGAATGCACACTTGGAAATATTATAATATTAACGAAATGGCACACTTCATGCCTTTTCATGGTAGGGTTTACTCTCCATACCAGAAATTGTTCCGAATCCATCATTCGAGACACATCATTCATAAGAAAACATTTGGCAACTTTTAATCATATTATAATATTGATGAGCATGTATATATTTTCATACGTAACAAAAATAATTACAGCCTCATGCATTTAGACGAACTTGTGACCTCATGTATTTCGATGCAACGAGCACGTGGCCTCATGTATTTCGACGAACTCATAAAATTTCAGCGGAATTGACAATTATGACTTTCTCATAAATATCATAGCAAACGTTTACATGAAAATATCACATTTCTGCTATACTTATCGAAACTCTTCACATATCAGAAATTTTTCCCAAGTCTAAAAGAGATAATCATTCCGACACACCATTTCGCAACCTTTTAATCCATTATCATATTATAATATTATAATACTGATAAAGTGACAAGGTTCATGCCTTTAAAAACTTTGACTTCCGAACCATATCACTAGCGATACATACTTTCATTTGTAATAAATATTATCAGCAATACATACACGTTCATTGGTGCTTTAATATAATAAATAACTATGACTTCCAATTGTGGCCCCTTGTATTTCGATATAAAACATTGCAGCGGAAATTATTGCACACAAACTTTTCATAAATATCAGACTATAATTCCAACAGTAAAACCATGCACCAACAATCACGGCATAAACTTTCTTCCAATTCATGTTTTAAAACATCGAATCATTAAGTAGTGGAAAATCATGAGTTCTTAAACCGTGACTCTGATACCACATGTAAGTTATCATTGATATATCATGTATTCACTAAACATTATTCACATAAATTAATCCACGATCTTGAACTTCTTGATTTTCACAACTTAAGGGCGTACCTTTCTCCATAGGATTGATGAGTAGTTGTTTTTATCCATTTGATATGTTTGAAGATGAATGGTTTTTCTCCCTTGACCCATTCAAGAATGATGGAAATTAACACTTCAATTCTTTATTTACTTGATTATGTAGGTAGAGAGAGGACCAAACCCTTTTTATAAATGATGAAAAAATGTCTTCCATCAAGGTATCTATTCAAGAAGAGTAATGTTCAAGAGTTACGTCTTATTTCAAGAAAACAGTTACAATTCTTCATTAACCAATAATTTAACTTTAATAATATATAGGCCAGATTAATGTAAATTATTAATATTAGAAAATATTCTAACAGTAGTCAGTTTCAGTAGTCACACCACAGACTTGATTTTTCCTCTGATTTTCCTGCGTTGGCAGCACCTCTACGTATATTTGGGCCACTCACGCCACGGAAGAGCCCTCAAAAGCAGCTCCTCTGCATATATTTGGGCCAATTGATGCCAAGGCTGAACCTTCAGTAGTAGCAAGCCGCTCTTTCTTGCCAAGCATCACATTTCTCCGGCTTTCCTCCCTCCTTACTTCAGAAAATACTTCTCCAAGAGATGGTAGTGGCCTCTTGTCGATGATTTGTTGGGTATAGTGATGTGTGTATCGATCAAAGACGTTGTCTTCTTTCAAATTTTGATTACTGCAGAACTTGAGATAATCTGTTTCTAGGCGTGTATCTATAAGCCACTTTTCTAAAGGTAATTTTCTCTCTCTACAAAGCAAACGAGAGAATAATCGAATACCTTCAGGATACAAAGAAAACATGTACCGCGCTCTTACTTTAGCGAAGTATGCACTGAATACTTTAAGTGTGTGAGAGCAGGCTTGATTACATGTAATTGTGTCTCTGCAGAAGACATAATTGAAGTATTTATAGTTTGGAGAGAGTTGCCTTGAATCAGCGCACCTATTCACCAAAACGTTATCTCGAAAAGTCATGTCCCTTTGAAGAGATATGAACTAAAAGAATTTAACTTTTCATTGAAGTGATATAATATTTCAACATTTCTTTTTCTTGAATAGATATGGCTTTTCATTGAAATGATGCAACATTTTAATATTTATTTTCTTACAACATGATTCTCCCGCTCACTTCGTTGAACTCGACTTTGAGGCCAACCAAAAACTTCAAGACACGAACATCTTCCTCTTTTTTGTGGTGTTTTCCATCTTCAGTTCATCCACTCGTAATCAACAAAGAGATCTAGGTCCTGCCAAAGTCTCTTCAAGGAGTAGAATTACTTGGTCATTATTCTCCTCGTATCACAATTCACCAAATTTGAGAGTCAACTCAGAGATTTGGGACTGATTTCCTTAATCAGAGTACATCTAATTCATGTTTTTCCATAACTCATTAGCCGTAGGGTAGCACATGTAATTTGCACCAATTTCTTCTTCCATGTAGTTTACCAGCCACATTATTACCATGGAATTTTCAGCATTGTTGCATACATCACGGCATCCTTCAGCAAGGCCTTTTTCTCACCGGTTTGGTGTTCCATCTTTCCTCGGCTTCAGATATACATTCTCACAGATTAAGACCATTGTAAGAAGTTATCGTCATTCAACTTGATGGTGGTAATTTGGACAGGATGCGAGTCAGAGATCAACTTATGTACGTTGAGGTCACTTTGGTCTGAGTGCTGGATTCAGTGTCATGGTCCGACAGGGCTTCTTGATAAAGGCTGAACAGAAAATGAGAAAAGAAGGATTTTGGCAGGGAACATAAACGAAAGAGATTCTGCACAAGAACAGAAATTTCGATACTCTGATACCAACTTGGAAAAAATAATCTGAGAGGAATTATCTTCAATTCCATGGTGAATGAATATATAATATTTACAACATTAATTCTATGACTTAGCTTTATGGATAAGGTTGACACCTAGCTACTATAAATATTTACCAAATCTACACCTAGTTAGTTACCCTCGACAGATCTGCATGGATTTGTCTAATCGACATACCTAGTGTGAAGATGAGAAAATTTTTTAAGTCTTATAACCTCCATAAATTGTTTGAGTACATCAAACAAACACTCCCTTTCATGCATCAGATTTTGTCTTAATAGTGATTCACTTAGTTTCTGATCTGGAAAATTCTTGTCTAATCGTTGAAACGTTCACTTTTATCATCTTTCACATTGTTTTTTTTTTTTCCTGTGATTATACAAATATAATATTTCAATATCACATTAATATGCATAATGAAAATATTTAAACATTCCGTGCCGTAAAATTAAAATTACTAATCGTCATATTTGAAATTAATTATTAAATTAATAATTATTATTTCCGTCGCTAACTTCCGTGAATTTTTTTAAAATACTGCGTAATTAGAGCAGTCCGCATTTTTTTTACATAATTATAGCTTAATTAATATTAGTTAAATATATATATATATACTATTTTAATTAAATTACCAAAAAGACTCATACTAAATTTTATAAATTAAAATATTTAAATATTCCGAGCCGTCAAATCAAAATTAATAATCATCATATCCTCCTCCTCCTCCTCCTCCTCCTCCTCTTCTTCTTCTTCTTCTTCAACCATTTGCACATCCGAATCATTCAATGGTGGAATCTGATTTATATCGTCAACTTGAATGGTAAAACTTTTATCTGATCGGGCTTCTTGATATATAGTTTTCTAACTCCATCGGACCAAAACTTGTCCTCGAGCTTTAATCCTACACTTCAGACTCGGATATTTTACATACAAGACCCAGATACACTGTTGAGCTATGACAACAGAGTAATTCTTTTTTGTAAATTTGTCGTGATTTTACATCAACCATGGTTCTGAATTTCAGATGTATGTTCATCCCTCGTTCCGGGCACACCCATTTGCATTTTAATAACACTATTTTCTTCGCTAATGCCATTCTTATTGGTACTATTATGGGAAACTCTAAAATATTTTCTGATGTGCCGTAAATCCCCTTAAACGATCACCAAAATTCGATGATGGTACACGAACACCGCTATTCATCGTAACTGTATCTCAACTTCATGAATCACTACAACCATTGATAATGTAGCCGGAGTACGATCGAACCTCTGAATACGTACCGTAAGCGAGTCCACATAACAATTTGTCTTGAATGTTATAAGAAGGATCTAGAACCTAGCTCATGAACAAAATATGAAAAATAAATAATGAAAGAAATATTGTTAATACAAAATATATGTTAACTTACACAATATCGAAACCAGTTTACAAATTCGTTATCAAATTTTTTTTCGATTAAAGCTTGACTATATCCTTCACGTTGTAATTTTGAGATGTATTTCCTACACAACTAAATAAATTAGGTTCAACTTATCTACACATACAGACTAATTTTTAACGCTTACCTATAAAATGGTTTAAGTTTTGGGCAATTGAGCAGGATCACTCTGTGTACGATATTTAAATCAGGACCAATGATCTAATTTTTTTTGTTTACATGTTGGTCGATCTGGATAGTTTAAAATTGAATCTGACTCGTAACTCTCCTCTGTGTTTCTCAACAATTTTCTCTGATTCGGTCGATCAAGAAAAAGACTTGTAAGGTTTGAAACTTCTTCCATTATGTAATGGTTGCACATTGATTCTTCTTCTTTTTTTTAGCGATCCAGTGGTATCTCCATTCAACAAGCTACGAGCTTTCGCCTCACATTCCTGGAATGGGACTAGATCCACCGGGGTTAAGTGAGCACGTTTCAAACCAACCTAACACGATAGTCATGGGATATAAATCTCATGAGAACAACTCAAGAAATTGTGAGAGGGGAAATTTGATTCCACCACCTAACCCACAAGTCCTTAATGCCCCCCCCCCCCCCCCCCCCCCCCCCCCCCATTACCATTAGCCCAATGCCTCATTGGAAACACATTTATTCTTCCACATGTGCTAAATTCATATTCCTTTTCTTTAAACTATGCAAAAACCTGCATATGAAAACACTTACAACAATAAGTAAAATATAATTGAAATGAACTTTAAGAAAAAATAAATTAAATATACCATTCAAAGGGATACATCCTTCGATAAAATACTGGACCACCGACCAATGCTTCATACAGAAGATGAACGATCACACGTTCCATCGAATCGAAGAAAGCGGGTGGAATGTTTCTTTCCAACTTACAAATAATGACGGAAATTTGTATGTTGAATTCTTGTATTTTAGATATCTACACCGTAGAGCATAAAGATTGAAAGAAATCGCTGAGTTCGGCTAAGGGGATCCAAAAAATTCCGGTAATATTTCGCGAAAGGCGATTGGAAGTAGTCGCTCCATAAAAACGTTACAGTCATGAGACTTCATACCCTGTAACTTGCAATTTTCCATATTGACACACCTATTTATATTAGAGGCGAGTCCAAAAGGAAAACGAACAGTTCATATCCATTCGCATACCTTAAGTTTATTCTCCTTACTTAATGTATAAGAGGTCATCTGCTTAGGTCCCGACAAATGTTCAGGAATTGCGAGTTCAGGGCGATTGCAATAAAAATCAATGTCCTTACGAGCATTTACATCGTCATTCAATTTATTCTTAACTTCCATCACCGTATTAAAAATATTTCCAAATATGTTCTTCTCTATATGCATAACATGAAGATTGTGCCAAATTACGAGCGACGATCAATATGGTAACTCCCAAAATATACTCCTCTTCGACCAGTAGTGAGTGTCACCATATCCATCGGGCTTTCCTTGGGGATTGTCCATTACAGTTTGTAATAATTCGATTCCAGATATCGGAACTCGATAACCGCTTCGGTTTATACCTTCTCTCAACTTCACTCTTGTGAAAAATCAATACTATTTCTTCTATATGCAAGATTTTGAGTAAAAAATGATAATGACAATCAATATAACAAGGATGTTTAATGTTCTTCAAGTCAAATGTTGAAGTATATTCCATGCAAATCGGACAATCTATTTTTCCCAATGTACCCCAACCGGACAACATTATGTATGCTGGAAAGTCACTTATAGTCCATATTAGTGCAGTCCGTAGCATAAATCCTTCTTCACGTAACGCATCGTAGGTCGGAACTCCTACAGTCCACAACATCTTTAACTCTTCGATTAGTAGTTGGAAGTAGACATCTAACCTATTCTTCGAATTTTTTGGACTAGAGATCATAAGGGTAAGAAAATAAATTTTTTACTCAAACACTCACCCGGTGGTAGATTGTAGGGAATTGTAATTACCGGTCAACACGAATACTGCTTGCCAAACTATCTATGGACAATAGAATCGTCGGTGTTAAAGCCAAATCGAACATTCCGTGGATCTCTCGCAAAGTCAGGATACTGACTATCAAAATGCTTTCAATCTGCACCATTAGAAGGGTGAGAATGACGACTTCATCGGGTACGTGAATAGCGTACAAAGTCATCATCTATGCAGTCGTCTTAGACGCGTACAATCTCTAAAGCTTTGGACCAAGTGGCAAATATCGTAATACTGCAATGGGAGACTTAGATCTATCATCATATTATACCGTGCTCGACTACATACCTTGCAACAATACAATTCAGCATTTTCCCTCCAAAACAACAAGCAACTCATCAGACAACAATCTATATGTTCAATCGGTAGAGAGAAATCCATCATCAGCTTCCTCGTCTCATAATATCATTGTGAAAATTTACTATTTGCTGGCAAAATCCTGTGAATAAAATCGAATATGGTGTCAAATGAAGATGCAGACATTGATTTCGGACTCAATAATTGACCATTCTGCAGTCGCAGCTAGTCGAGAGTAACTGGACCCCTCGTACAGTGGAGTGTCGATGGTCCGTAATTGTTCAACATAGCGATTAAAAAATATCGTATCCTCAGTTGCCATTATCGAACTACTTTATGCAACATCAAAATTAGTAGATGTTGTATAATTTTGATTATAATCGAATTCTTGATGGCTTGCACCTACATTTTCCACATTAGGAGTCATGCCAACAATAGTCGTTTGCACAATATTAAAAGTTGAACAAATATCTCCTTCTGTCGGTTGAAACGACAAATATGCATATTTCCTGTGTGCGAGCCAATTGTAATAATTTGACATAAACCCCTTCTTCAACAAATGAAAATTGACATCCATTAGAGGTTAAAATTTGCGATTCACACACTTCTTGCAAGGATAAAGTACCCGATTCTCTAGAGTCTGAGAAGTTGCAAATTCAAGAAAATTGCCTACTTCTCGTGAAAATAACTCGGTGTATTTCCTCCCATACATTCACTGACGGTTGTTGACTAACCATTCGTACATCTCATAATTCATTATTCTTGTACATGTAAAATAATATATATTGTAATGTATTCGTGTATATATAATGTCTGCGTGTATATATAACGTGAGGTGGTGCTGAGAACGAACTTCAAATGAGGTGCTATGTAGGAACATGTCCAACGGCTTTTCCATCGCAAAACAGAGCATGCCGCAAACAAACATCGCGATGTGTGTATCAGAGAAATCAATGGAGGAACTAGTTCTGGGCTTTGCGACGGACAAGTTGATTTTATTTGAATCCCAGTCAATCATCCATAGCGACGGTATTATTTACGGGGATTGATTTTGTTGCGACGGATATTGTGTCGCTTTTTCAAATTATTTTTGCTACTTGACATGTGCGATGGAAAATCCGTCGCAATGTTTTAGCGACTGCTACTCCGTCTCTATAAGAAATCGCAAATTCTGCGAGGGGCTCTTTGTCAGACGTTCCGTCGCTTTTCCCGAACATTTTTGTAGTGTAACATTCTACACAAAAAATGGGCCGAATTTGCAGTTCCTAACATTCGAGCTCAGACAGCTCAACATGCTCAAGATGACCCTTTATTGCTAATGGATTCCTTAAGGTGAGAATAACTTAATTAAGAAAGGGTTTAGGGCAGCAGAGTTAGATTTGAGTAAGAGTCCTTTGATCGATCCAAAGTCTTAGACAACAATTGAAGCTCTAGAAAATATGTAACAATAGTCAACCTCTTTTGTGAGGCAAAATTAAATAAGGCGCTGATTCATTTGGTATCTAATAATTCAAGATAACCTTACGTTATTTAATTTATTATTTAGAGCTCTAATAAAATGCCCAAAGTCAACAACTAAAATATTTGCTAAAGTCCGCGCATAACTGAACGTGCAGGCCACGTGACGAAGCAAACTATCTCGCCAGCTTTAGTGGAATTTTTTTGTGTTCATTTTTTTATGATTATGAATCATTCTATAACTACAAACTCGATCGAACTTCATATGTTACTTACACTAATTAACATTATTATAGATCTCACAAATTCTCGAGCTATAACATATGGAAGAATCTCTAACATGAAAAAGATGAGATGTCATCGTTCTCTAACACCACATGAATAATTAAATAAATAAAAAAAAAATGCGTTGTAGCATTCGAAATTGGTATATGGAACTTGGAGACTTGAGAGACAACTAATTTGGGCCGTAAGGCCCGGCCCGTTTCTTAGGCGTCGTCACGTCTCGGCACGTTCTTGAATTGGCTACATATCAATGGCTATGCTAATATATATATTCCAAGATGAATGTGAGTCAACTTACATCAATCTATAATAAATAGCACGTTCAAAACAACAAATAGAACTGTCCGCATAACATGGTTGAATCTTCACAGCTTTCGAAATTGCTGTCTTCAACTCATTTTTTTTTTCTGTTTCCGTCACACGAAATCTATTGTTAAATTTCATGGCCACGTTCTATAATTAATCTAACTAAGTGGGATGATGAAAGATTATATTGAGTAGATCTCAAGTGGCATGTTATAAGAGATTAAATAGTTAGACCACACTAAATTTGAGGGTTTTATCTTAAACATTATATAGAGTTTTCTCTTGATTTATTTTATCTCCTTAATATTATATATAGGGTTGTCTCTTATTTATTTTATCTAAGCAAGGTTGATACAAAACTCAAGCAAAGAATAAACATTCGAAACCTTAATTAGAATCTATCATACCATTTTATTAGATCGAGTAAAATGGGACGAAATTTAGGAAACAAACAAAAAAATAATAATGAGGGTAAGAAAAATAAGATTGAAGATCAAATCGGCAGTTTTTACTCCTACGGATACGTACAATACGCCTCGTTCTTGATACAAAGAAACAGCCTTTCATAAGCCAGAGACATCTTCGTGGCGGTGAACATGTACGACGCAAATCTCCGACAAGCCTCACCTCTCTCCCTCAGCCTCTTCGACCCTTGTTCAACAACTAACTCCAAAGCCTCTCCTAACGATTCCACGTTAGGCGCAAACATGAAACCGCACGTATCGTCCACCACCACGGTGCCCTTAATGCTCGGCAGCCTCGACGCCATGATGGCCTTCCCGCTCATCATCGCCTCCAAGATCGTCTGATCGACCCCCTGCGGCCTAAGAGTCGGGTTCAAGAAGATATCTATCGCGTTATAGAAGGGCCGCAGCTCCGACGAGCTCATCGAGCCCAAGACCACTACCCGAGAACCCAACTCCTTGTACCGATCCCGCCAAGGGCCCGAGCCCACCACGATCAAGTACACGCTGGGGTGCTTGAGCGTCAGCTTAGAGAAGGCCTCGTAGAGAAGGGGGTGGCCCTTGTCCTTGACCAGCCTCCCCGAGACACCGAGGACTAGGCTGGCATTGGCCGGGATCCCTATCTTTGACCTAAACCCTAACCCTAATTTCGAATCTTGGATGAAGTCGTCCTCGTTCACACCGTTGACTATAACGTGGACCCGCCTGCTCGGGATTTGGTAGACGTCCCTCAGCATCTCCCCGCAGCTGTCGCTCGTGGCCACGTGGTGGGCGTAGTTGGAGAAGAACCTAATCTCATTGAGGACCTTGTGGATCATCCACTGCATGCTTTGGTTGAAGGAAGGCGACATTGGCTCGCCGGCCTTCCTCGTCAAGTCCTGGTAGATGCTCGACTGGAGGCTCTCGAGGGCTATCCCGTGCCATGACACCGCCAGGTTCGGGACGTCCCGAGCCAGCCAGTAGGGGAGGGACACGCTCTCGGAGTGTATCGCGTCGAAGGGCTCCTTTGTATTCTCTTCTAGGAACTGCTCCCAAGCCTTGTTGGGGTTCCACCTGTCGGGCTCGCCCTCGTGCCAGTGCACCATCGGCTCCGAGCCCGCGGCTCCGTGCGGAGGCTCGTCCGGGACTTGTGAGGGTGGGGAAGTGTAGACGTGGACGCGGTGGCCCCGTCGAGCCAGGACGTTGTGTAGGGTTCGAGCATGGCGTTCCATGCCGCCCGGGGTGGAGCTCGTGGGCCACTTTCGGGAGAAGACGGCGATTTTTAAGGAGATCGGTGGGGGGGTTTCGTGGGAGAAGTCGAGCTGGTTCCATGAGAACTCGGCGAGGCGGAGATCGCCGGTCCACGACCTTCGAGCCCGCGATTGGTTGGGGCATATGTACTGGCTCGGTGGGTGGGTTTGAAGGAGGAGAAAGGCTGGGACTGTGAAGACGGCTATGGCGAAGAGCGCTACGGCTAGGTTTGAGCGTAGTAGCGATGGTTTCTTGGAGTACTTGTTTGAAGTGGACATGTCTCTGTGTGAATATGATGGCCGTCTGAGCTTAGAATGTTTAGTGGTTGCGTAGTGCATTAGATGTAAAGGGAGTTTGAAAATGGGAATATGAATGAATGTCAAGGGTTTGGAAATATAAAGGCATGTAGGAAAGGTGCGTGTTTTAAAGGTTCTCCTTTTTTCCTTTTTTAATCGTAAGTGTTATAAATTTCTTTTATACGAGATGTGACAAAAGATAAATGTGAATTCGAAATTCGTAATTGGTTATGCAAATTATATTATTTTGGTCATTTTTTTAAGTTTGTAAAGAAACAATATACTGTGATGAGTTTTTAATTTTTATTTTTTATTTTTAATTTTTAAATTTGTATATAGTAACAAGTGTGCGTAAGAACGAGGAGGGTCACGAAAGTGATGCTCTATCACTATGATCATCAGTTGACTTATTTTCATCTATTTTACTTTTTGTGGTGTAAATGACATTATTAGCTTTCACACCATCACCGTATATATAATGGCAATATACATAATTACCTATTTGCAGCAATAGGAATTGACAATTAGTGTTTGTAGCATTTATCTCAGCAGTTATTTCTTAATTAAATACTCTACTACGCTGGTTTATTGTGCTATTCTACTACCAAACTGTGTTATATATATAAAGGTAGCTATATATGTTGGACTGTTTATGCCTAAGCCTATGTTACTTACCTCGCGTTACCGAAAGAAGGCATGTGGGTTTAAAAGGTCTAACCCATTAATTTAGACACAATTGTTAATAATCAACTAAAGATAAAATTATATCCAATTGAGAATTGAGATTAGAGAGTAGAATTACTTTTTAGTTATCGTTTTGGGGATATGCGAAAGTAGAAGACTTATTTAATTCTAAGAACTTTTCACAAATAAGGTCGTCGGTCTTAATTGTTCGGCTAATTTTTCTTCTGATTTGAGAATTATCAATGTTAAATCATTTTGTTGCGAGGGTCACTAATTTTCGAAAGTGGATTTTCACTGGCGAGATATTTATAAATATATATTAAGATGTGCATAGTTATGGTTATGGAATGAAAGATTCCATATCATATAATGGGAGGAGAGAATGATGTATCATTCCGTCCAACGGGCAAATAAAAAAAAAAAAAAAGGTAGACTGTTACTACTTTATTATTATTATCTTCATTTGTTGATGGATCCATCAGTAAATACAAGTAAACGACTATTAATGATGTATCAGTCGTGATTTCTTAGTATGTGGCAGAATTAAATTAAATTATATACACAGATCCATTAGTATCTATCTGACAATTCAAAAATAAAAATTAATTAAGAAGCTATGTTGACAGGTTTTGTGCAATTTGTGTTCCCATTGACTATTATTATTCTGACTTTAAAAATCACCATATATACACACATCAACTTGTTATGTTATTTACTAGGTTTCATGCCCTTTTATAGTTTCAAAATAATGTTAAAACTCTAATAAAAAAAAATTTATTCTAAGAACTCAATTTCTGAAAAACTTAAGAATAAAGACATAAACTTACAAAAGTATTACAAAGTGTTATTGAAGAGGTATCAAACATACTTTTCCAATATATTGTTACTGCAATACAATAAAGTATTCTGAGAATGGCCTGAAAAAAATTTGCCCTATTTACTATCATGGAATAAAAAAAGAAGTCAGTCTCATATATCAACTCTTACACAAAATAAGAAGTAAAACTAAAAATTTGTTAACACATTCGGAAATTGGTTTAATGGAAGTTTGAGCTTGATTTTATTCTCTCACTTTTATTATTTTTATTTTTTATTTTTGAAATTCAAATGGGCTATCCACCATAAAAGAATGGGGCAGCTTATTCGGGCCATAAGACCCATCTAATGGGGCCTATTCAATTGCTGATAATTGATATAGGGTTGCAAACATTGAAATTTTATTATTTCATTGAGCGTGAACTAACAATAGGCGGCATATAATAATGTCATTTACCCAACCAAAAGTCAAATACAATATAAACTCAATAAATTAATGCTTAATTATTTAATAAACTCTCTAAAATAATATTTTTGACCGATTCAAATTCGCGGATAAGGTACTAAATTAATAATTCGCTAAAATTATGAGATAATATATATTTTTTATAATTTCTAGAGACCACATATAGATTATAAATTAGTAATTCCTTCCGAGCTGCACCGTCACCGCCATGACGTCGGTGCATAAATTTTAACTCCTAATAGCTCCTAGCAATGCGGTCACTGCCATGACGTCGGCGCTAAGTTTCGGCTCCTAATAGCTCTTAGCGATGATGCGGCGTGCGAAGTGCACCTCAAAGCGCCCATTGTGCACTATGGCACGGCAAGTTTCAGCCTCAGCCACGGGCTCGGAGGTGCGAGACACCTCCTCATACTTGAGTCATTACTTAGAGCAAAACTCTCTTAAAAGTCATAAGTCCAATTAGCACACTTAGCCCAAATGCAAGCATTTTGTAGATAATTAAATATATTCAAGTGAAAAAGAGATGATCTAACCAATATGTGACAACATTCTATTTGTACACTTACATCTCTTTATTGGGCCAACATTCAAAAATTAATTTCTGTTAAGTCCTATTTTCACCAATCCAGTAAGATCTAACATTCAACATGATTGAATTACCTTTAATGATGATGAATTTAGGGTTGAAGAATAATTCTTCTCTTAGACTTGGAATGTTCTTCAAGCAATCTCTAATTTCATATTATGTTTGGAATCATATGACCTTTACATGTCAAGCTCTCAATTTATACCTTAACTATGGTATATTTACAAATAGGTCCCTAGACTATAGAAAATCACACTCCTAGCCCAAATACAAAGATAGCCTAAAAATATAACACAGTAAAATGTCTTCTAAAATCTCCCCCTTTGTGTTCTTCTTGGATAAAGCTCCGCTATCTTCGTCTGGCGAAAAAAGACTTCCTGAAATCGAGTGTTACTTCATAGCCTCTAATGGAATTTCGCAAGTCGAGCCTTGCTTCGATGATGTCCACAGCTTTTTCGGTCAAGGTCTTCCTTTCATTAATCATATCAGCAACGTCAGTATTAGTGCCTTGTCCTGCATCGTATATCTCGTCAAGAACTGCCTTCAGCTTTTGAGAATGATCTTGAGAGTCATTCTTCGCTAAATTAATGGCGGACTTGTTATCGACATAGATCTAAGATCTTCATAGTTTCCGCAATAGGTGTACGCAATTGACTCATCATATTAGACAACCAAATAGCTTGACACGCACAAGAAGCTGCAGCGATATACTCAACTTCACACGACGAGAGTGCGACGACAGACTGCTTTTTTGATGACCACGAACACACAGTCTTCCCAAAAAGAAAACAATGACCAGATGTACTTTTGCGATCATTCAAATCTCCAGCCCAATCACTATCCGAGTATCCCACGATCGAACACTTGTCATTAGAGGTATAAAGTAATCCAAAATCGCAAGTACCTTTCAAATAACGTAGAATATGTTTGGCGATTTGTAAATGGGATTGATACGACGCCTCCATGAATCTGCTAATTAGACCAGCGCCATAAGAAATATCAGGTCTCGTAAACGTAAGGTATCTCAAACTCCCAGCGATTTGCTTAAAGTAAGTCGGATCAACAATCGGTCCTTCCCCGTTCTTCGTAAGCTTCGTACGAACTTCGACTGGAGTTTTCGCTGGATTGATGTCACCCATCTGAAATCTTTTCAAAAGATCAGAAATATATTTTTGTTGAGATATAAAAATCCCGTCCTCCTTTTGAATAACTTCAATGCCGAGGAAGTGCGACATTAGACCAAGATCGGTCATATCGAATTCTTTCATGATGGGGCGCTTGAAGCTTTCGATCATACTCGCGCAATTACTCGTAAATATCAAATCATCGACGTATAAATATACGATCAAAATATCACGAGTATCGTTAACCTTCACATATAACGAGTGCTCTGAGGGACATCTTTCAAAACTAGTTCCAAGAAAGAACGTGTCGATGCATTTGTTCCACGCCCTTGGAGCTTGCTTCAAACCGTATAACGACTTCCTCAGTCGATAAACTTTTTCTTCAGAACCAGAGGCGGATCTACAGTATGGCCCGAGGAATTTTTCGAAACGTTTAGTACTTTGTATTAGCATATAGCTTTGTTACATATATTTATAGTTTGTATGAAGAACAGTATGTGAAAGTGGGCTTAGCTTGGTGGATCGTAAGCTGATATATGGTCTGACAGACCTGGGTTCGATCTTTGTCATTTGAGTTATATTATATTATTTAAATGATTTTTAAGTCTATAAAGATATTTAATTAATACATAATTTAACAATTCTATATTTTTAACAAATACATCATAAATCTATATTTAATGATTTTAATTATTTAATTTTATCTAGTTTTAACTAATACAACATAATAAAAGTGTGTATTCCCATAATAAAATATATACTAAGTCTTTATTTAATATCTCATTTATTTTTCTTTTCACCCTTTCTAATTCTTTTCATTGTCATTTAAAATTCCCTTCTCTTCCTTCTTAATATCATATAATTGTTATTTATATTAATGTTATTTCATTCAAACAAAACTATCTCTTATCTCATATAAGCTTCGCAATACCGATATCATGACGTGTCATCATTGTTTGAACTCTATCAAGGTTATCATTGATTTTTATTTTGATATTGATATTTCTTTGCGTTTATTCTAATGAATTTAAGATTGTTTTGCTAGGATCGTAGATTTCAGCATATGTTTCACTGCAAAAATCTATTTTAATTCATATATTTTATAGGAAGACGTCAATGAAAATCTATCTTAAACGTTAACCTCATCAACAACGCCAATGGATAATTATTCTACGGCCCCCCCAACCAAAAGATCCTGGATCCGCCCATGTTCAGAACCCTTTATCACGAAGCCAGGAGGTTGTTTAACAAACACTTTTTCTTCCAATGGTCCATTAAGGAAAGCGGACTTGACTTCCATCTGATGAATTTTCCAACGATTTTGAGCAGCGATAGCAATCATTAGCCGAACGGTTTCCATGCGAGCGACTGGCGCAAACACTTCTTGATAGTCGGAACCGGCTCGTTGCTCGAATCCCTTGGAGACGAGCCTTGCTTTATACCTTTCCACTGCTCCGTTAGTAGCCGTCTACGTTTTGAAAATCCACTTCACGTCGATCGCTTTACAGTCTCGTGGCAAATCAGGGAGCGTCCAAGTGTTGCTTCTTTCAAATAGCTCCAAGTTCTTCATGCATTGCCTCGATCCATTTAGGATTTTTGAACGCTTCTTCCAAAGTCACAGATTTAAAACCTGCAAAGAAAGCAAAATGGACCAGCTCCCCGTCTTCATTTACTTGATCACCAGAATTTACCTCGAACTCCTGAAGATATGCCGGTGGTTGTCATCGTCGTCTAGATTTCTGTGCGACTGCAGTATCAGAATTTGTAGGAGTTGCTGTAATGACGTCCGTCATCTCTGTTTCCTCTTCGAAAGGAAAAATAGTACTCCTATTCTGATCTGAGGGATTATTCTGGCTCCACTCCCAAGATTCGTCTTCAGCAAAAGTGACGTCACGACTGACGACAACTTTTTTCGTAATTGGATTAAACAGCTTGTAACCTCCCATTTTATAGCCAATAGGAACCAACCGCCTTTTCAGCACGATCATCCAATTTCGTTCCTGTATCTGCTGGAATGTGAGCATACGCAATAGATCCAAACACCCTCAGGTGTTTAACGCCTGGTTTGAAACCACTCAATGCTTCTACTGGCGTAAGATCTCGAACGCCTTTCGTCGGACATCGATTTAGGATATAAACGGCAAACGAGACAGCTTCCGCCCAAAAAGAATTAGGCATATCCTTTGTTTTCATCATGCTTCTGGCCAGTCCATTATCGTTCGGTTCTTTCGCTCAGCAACCCCATTGTGTTGAGGCGTGTAAGGGAAGGTAACTTTGTGATGAATACCATGTGGTTCACAATACTCGTTAAATTCATTAGACGTATACTCACCTCCACCATCAGTTTGCAGTTCTTTCAACAGGTAGCTGCTCTGTCGTTCGACGTGTGCTTTGAACTTTAGAAAGGTATCGAACACTTCAAACTTCCTTTGGAGAAAATAAACCCACGTCTTGCGAGAAAAATCATCAATAAATGTCAGGAAATACCTAATGTTCCCATTTGAAAGAACATTCATCGGGTCACAGACATCCGAGTAAACGAGCTCCAGAGGTTGAGAGGATCGTTGTTGTCGCTCTGTTGCAAACTTTGTTCTGTGATGCTTTCCAACAGTGCAAGCTTCACATATTTGATCAGGATGTTGAATAGATGGCATACCCTTCACCAGATTTTCTCGAGAAAGCAACTTCAGACTGTGAAAGTTTAGATGACCAAAGCGCAAGTGCCATAACCAAGATTCATCTTTCATGATTGCACTAAGACAACGATAAGCGCCTCGAGAAATATCAATTTGAAACATACGATTTTTCGTCATAGGAGCTGAAAGGATCATAGTACCTTTTTGGTCGCACACAGAAAATACCACGTTATGTAGAAACATATCGTGCCGCTTGCCCACTACCCATAACAGGCATGCTCGTATCATCTGCGAATTTGACGCTCGTTGTGAAATATTCATCAAGCTCTGCAAATATCTTCCTCTTGCTGCACATGTGATTTGTACAGCCGGTATCAAGAAACCATGTGTGATAGTCAGATAATTCGTTGTTGTCTGACGTAACCATCAAGAGAGTATGATTCCCTTCTTCGTCTTGTAAGTGTGCAGTTAACCCGTTGATCGTTGTCTCTGTATCTACATTAGTTAACCCGTTGATCGTTGTCTCTGTAACTACATTCGCTGGAGTAATGCCCAAATTTATGACAAGAGAAACACTCAATATTAGACTTGTCATGCCGTCCTCTACCACGTCCACGTCCACGGCCTCTTGAGCTTGAATTTCGACCAAACTGAGTTTTCTCTTGGTTATCGCCTTGACTTTCGCCACGACCATTATTGTCTGATCGGCCACCACGTCCTCTGCCTCGTCCTCGGCCACGAGAATTCCATTGTCGCTTGTCTGCATCAACAGGAGATTGGACTTGTAGGGCTTGCTCAACAACCTTCTTCGTTTTCTTTTCAGACATACGTTGTTCGTGTGCTTGTAAGGAAGGAACTCGTCAACAGACGTCGTTGATGAGTCATGCGCTTCTTCAATCGCCACCACTATGTGCTCGAATTCGTACGTCAGTGAGCGTAGAATCTTTTCAACAATGGTTTGATCCTCTTGCTTCTCACCATATAGCTTCATTTGATTCGCCAAGGTTAGAAGTTGGCTTATGTAGTTTGATACGGACTCCGTTGACTCCATCTGCAAGACTTCGTATTGCCGCCTTAGAGTCTGCAATCTCACTTTCTTCACCTTCGCATCTCCTTTGTAAGCCGTCATAAGAGTTTCCCACGCTTTCTTCGAGGTTGTTGCTGCTTCGATCTTCTCAAAGACTTCATCAGATGCTCCCTGACGTATAAAGAACAACGCCTTCTTATCTTTTTTCTTGTTTTCACGATGAATAGCCTTTTGTGCATCAGTTGCATTTTCTGCGACATCGTCGTAGCCGTTCTCCACGATCTCTAGCAATTCGTGGTAATCGAACAAGACTTTCATCTGTACCGCCCATCTGTTGTAATTTTTGCCATCCAAGATAGGAACGAAAAGTTGGGTAGAGCTGTTCATAGCTATGGCTCTGATCAGGGGCGTAGCCAAGAAAATATTCGAACCTGGGCTACACAATATATAATAACATCTTTACCGAGCAACAACGATAGATAACAGGCAACGACAATAATCAGCGAGCAACGGGAGCAGGCAGCGAGCGTTTATTTGAGCAACAGGGGCAGCAACCGGACAACACTGGCAGCGGAACGGGGCAGCGAGCAAAGGGTAACGAGCCACGGGCAACAACCTGTCAGCAAAACATGACTCTCTACAACTTCGAGAGAGATAAACGACACAAGCTAAACAAATCTTAACAAGCAAAGCAACGTACTTACCTCGGGCTTGCGTGGCAGTGGCGAACGACGCCGAGACCGGAGGTGGAGCGACATTGCTGGAGCGCCGAGACCGGAGGCGGAGCGACGATCAGCGAACGCTCCTGGGAGAGCCTTCAACGGCGCGGGCGCGGGCGCGGGATGAGCAGCGAGATTGGACGGCGACCGGCGGGCAACGGCAAGTCGGCAACGAACGGGCGGCGACTGCCGGGGAATGGCAACGAGCGGGTGGTGAGGAAGCGATTGGGGTTTTAATTTTTTATTTAGGGTTCGTTTGTTTTGTGAGGAAGAAACGAATTAGGGCTGATTACTACTATTGGGCCAGAATCAAGACTGGGCTATAGCCCACCCCAACCTTTGGGGTGGCTACGCCCATGGCTCTGATACCACTAATACTTTATTTGTGTATATAAAAGATAAGAAGAAAAGCAGAATTTTTATTGATCCACCTAAGTAATTCATTCACAGCATGATCTATATATAGATAATAACAATGACTACTTCAATAGCCACTAACTTAACTAACCATTATTTAAGCCACTAAGCGTCTAAGCATAACTTACGTAAATAATAAATGGAATAACATATGACTTGGTCTTCTCCACTACTTTTGTAATCGTGATTATATCTGACAAGGCCGACCCCTTACCGTCCTGGATTTCCTATGCAGAGCAGAATCATCGTTCATCAACCTCGTATGCATGCCATCTACACATTATTCATTTTAAGAAGAGTTTGCTTAAGAAAAATGAGACAATCTCATATGTAAACTCCACATGTCTCAAAATGGGATATACATTATGGACATGAGATGTATTTTTTCTTTTCAAACGACGCAATTTCACGACCTATAAAATACAAGACTAAGCTTTAGGGGACAGTTCAAAAAACAGTTAATAACCGTCCACATACATTCCATTTCCAAATGGCCCACCTCTGTTGGGTTAAGTGATATGAAATATGTGATGATAGATGGAATGTGATATGTCATTGTACAGCATATAAATAAAGATCTTATTATATATCAGTATATGTCAATCTATGAAATAAAATACAAATTCATAGAAACCTCCCACAAACTTTGTGACTCAATGGATGACAATGCCGTGACTAATGTTGTCATCAATAACATATGTGATCAAAATGTGTTTAGATAATAACGCGCCACAACATTATTACCTCATACGTTTAATATATATCCCAGCAAAGAAAAGTCCGAGGAGAAGAATAAATAGTAGCTTTACACTACTATGGGTACAAACAGTACGTCTCATTCTTGATACAAAGAAACAATCTTTCATAAGCCAAAGCCATCTTTGTAGCCGTGAACATGTACGACGCATACCTCCGGCAAGCCTCGCCCCTCTCCCGCAACCTCTCGGAGCCTTCTCGAACGACCATCTCCAAAGCCTCTCTCAACGACTCGACATTAGGCGCAAACATGAAGCCAAACTCATCGTCCACCACAATAGTCCCCTTAATGCTCGGAAACCTCGAGGCCAAAATGGGCTTCCCGCTCACCATAGCCTCGGTCAGCATGAGATCGATCCCCTGTGGCCTAAGCGTTGGATTCACAAAGAGATCAATCGCATTGTAAAAAGAACGGAGCTCCAATGAGCTCATCGAGCCCAAGACCACGACCTGCTGGCCCAACTCCTTGTACCGATCCCGCCAAGGCCCAACGCCCACCACGACCAAGTACACGTTAGGGTGCTCATGCATCAGCTTCGAAAAGGCCTCGTAGAGAATTGGATGGCCCTTGTCCTTCACAAGCCTCCCCGCCACCCCAAGGACCAAGCTGGCGTTGACCGGGATCCCTATCTTTGACCTAAACCCTAACCCTAATCTTGAATCTTGGATAAAGTCGTCCTCGTCCACACCGTTGACTATCACGTGGACCCGCCTGCTCGGTATTTGGTAGACGTCCCTCAGCATCTCCCCGCAGCTGTCGCTCGTGGCCACGTGGTGGGCGTAGTTAGAGAAGAACCTTATCTCATTGAGGACCTTGTGGATCATCCACTGCAAGCTTTGGTTGAAGGAAGGGGACATGGGCTCGCCGGCCTTCCTCGTCATGTCCTGGTAGATGCTCGACTGGAGGCTCTCGAGGGCTATCCCGTGCCATGACACCGCCAGGTTCGGGACGTCCCGAGCCAGCCAGTAGGGAAGGGACACGCTCTCGGAGTGTACCGCGTCGAAGGGCTCCTTTGTATTCTCTTCTAGGAACTGCGCCCAAGCCTTGTTGTACCTCCACTTGCCGGGTTCGCCGTCGTGCCAGTGCACGGTGGGGCTCGGACCAGCGGTGAAGGGCGGAGTTTCGACCGGTGGAGAGGTGTAGACGTGGATGCGGTGGCCCCGGCGAGCCAGGGCGGTGTGGAGGGTGAGCGCGTGGCGTTCCATGCCGCCCGGGGTGGAGCCCGTCGGCCACTTTCGGGAGAAGACGGCGATCTTAAGGGAGACGGGCGGCGGAGTTCCGCCGGAGAAGCCGAGCTGGTTCCATGAGAACTCCGCGAGGCGGAGGTCTCCGGTCCACGACTTGCGAGCCGATGGGTTGTCGCATGGGTGGCGGGTCGACAGCGTGTGCATGAGGAGCAAGGACGGGACTGCGAAGAGGACTACGAAGAAGAGCGGCGGTTTCTTGCAGTGCTTGTTTGAAGAGGAACGCGACGGCGGTCTGTGATTAGAATGTTTAACGGTTGGGTAATTCATTTTTGTGGTATGTAGTAACCAATCTTTTTTTTTTTTTCTCTTTTTGTTCAAACGAATAGTAAGTCGTTTGGGGAATGAAGAATTTTAACCTTTGGTTCATGTAACGTAATGCGTAGTATAGTAGACCGATTTTTGCCTTGAAGATTGGCTTTTGGTTGTGTAGACGTAATTTTCACGTTTCAACAATATTCCATATATTATAAAGTTATTATTATTAAGATTAGACTATAAAAAATGGCCATAGTCTCCAACATCTAAAAAGTTTGGCAAAAATGGACGCAAATTGAACATGCAATGCAATGCAGTTCTTACTAAGTAACGAAGCAAAGTTACACATCGCCGGGTTTTGTGATCTCGCACCGCACGCCCATGTGATTATATTTCTTTGACTTTCTAAACATAATCAACCACACATGAATCAACTAATTAGGTTTTTTTATTTATTTTTGATTAAATTGATGGGTTCATTCTAAAAGAAAGTGATGACAAGATATTTGAGTATGAATCGATTTCTGCATATTTGTGACTGAAAAATGGATTCTTCCTTATAGCAAAAACGTTGTCTTATTAGAATAACAATCCTAGTATGTTCTTCTTGGGGTTATAGAACTCACATATTTATAGAGATGGAAATAAAAAACAGAAACTCCTAAATATCTTAAGGACTACCTAAAAAATCTCAACTATAAGATTCCGAAAAAATCTCAACAATAAGATTTTAAATAATAATATCAATAGGGGTGGCAAAATCCTCGCGGTCAATCATCTCCGTTGGGACTCCAGGTTATTGGGATGAGGGATTTCCGGTCAAAATGGGAATGAGAAGTTGATAGTGATTCCCCGTCGGTGAAAATTGCGGGGATGGGACGAGGATGGTATTGATGTTTTCCACCCATCCCCGACCCCGTTTGAGTCAAATGTTGATTCTCTGTTCCCTAATTGTATTTATTAATAAATAATATAAGATAATACATTTGAACAAATGATTTTCAATTATAAGTATTTTTCTTTTAATTTTTCATATCGTATTTTTTTTAAAAAAAATAAAACTAAAACAAGAAGTAACTCTAAATTAAACATAACAAATGCACAATCATTTATTTTAATGGTCGATTATTATAATGTTTTTTTTATTTTCATTTTAAAAAAATAAAACTAAGACAAAACTTAACCCTAACAAAAGCACGTCGTAGTTTGTCGCAATTTCTTTTATCGTGAATATTTTGTTATTTTATTGTCGCTTTGTCGATGTTACTAAATTTCTTTTTCTTTTTTGCTGCAAAAAAAATATTGAAGTTGTTGGATATATGCAAATGGAGAACCCGAATTCCCCATGGGGGCCCCGATCTCCAAATGGTGATTCTCCGTCCTCGAACCAATTCATCATAAGCTGTGAATTAGCGGGGATGGTATTTAAAATGAGATTTAGTACTGGGATGGTATGTCCAAAATCAACCCCGACCCGCTCATTGCCACCCCTAAATATCAATAACCTAAATACTCCTAACACATGAGAGGCATCTTTTGATTTGTATATTGAGTTGAGTAAAGTTAATTTCCAGATATGAGACAAATAATCTCAACATGTCCCTCACATGTGGCACTATTCAAATCCTAACACGTAGACATATCAAATAGGATGACAGTGAGTCAAACAAGCGTGATAATACGCAGATCAAACCCGCTATGATATCATGTTAGATTGAGGATTCCAACCTAAAATCATTTGGTGATAGAATGAGAAACATCTCTTTAATTTTTATATGTAATCTGTGAAGTTAGTTTCCTGATGTGAGACAAATAATCTCTACCGATTAACTCTTATTAACTTGGAGCATATATATATATATATATATATATATGTATATATCAAAGATTAGAAAATGATAACAAAAATTGTAATCAATGTTGTAAAATTCGTTAGGTGCTGAGTGGGGCCTAGCGCCTAGACTGCCTAGGCAGAACTTAGACATTATACATGTTTTTTCCTTATTTTTCATATATCAAATATGCCAATATTCTATCAAAGTAAAAAATGCGTCAAATTTATCCCAATATTTTAAATAAATAATGTCAACAAAACAACATTAGTACAAACATTCATCTTCTTGATATTTTTTTAATTTTTTATTCCCAAACAAAAAATTATGACCAGATTAATCGGCGAATAATCGGTTTCACCAAAATTTGACGCCTAATTCCACTACGGTGGGCGCCCAACTAGCGCCTAGGCGATCGCCTAGGTCATTTTTTACAACAATGATTATAATATATGAACTATACTAAAAAAAGAAAATAAGTAAGAGTTGTAATTGGGTATTTCGACATTTCAAATGTGCTGATGAAAAGTTGGAGCTTATGGAGAACCTATTTGGGCCAATTGATATGGGCCGAATCAACGCAATATTTCGGATTGCAGATCGTATGTAGAAAGATATTTGGCATCGAGAAAGTGTTTATACTTGCTAAAGTGTAACTATCTATTCTAACAGAAGAATCAAAGATCAGATCAGATCAGATCAGATCCATTCAAGAAGCTAAAAAGCTAAAGCTACTACACCGCAGTTCTATATACCTAAGTTCTATTACACATATAAAGAAACATAAAAAATCTTTCAAGCACGTTGAAGGTAATGTAAAGTACGTCAATAGAAGAAAAGAGTCCAACCATGCCTGAACCAACTTACTTGTGGATTTAGTATTGCAAGTTGGAAATCTTCCCAGAGACATTTTATATGCTTCGCAGTTTGCATGTAAGAAAAAGCTTCCTGCACGAATATGAATTCGTATTTTATTGACGACAATGGAGGCGTTTTTCCATCAAGCTTTGCTTTAGTAAAATGAACCTGAAAAATAAAAATTTACAGATGAATAAATAAACAACGAGCGAGGCCACCATGTGATAAAAAGAAAAAAGGGAAAATATAGATTATGAGATTTGCATAGAGATGTAAAAGTCAAAAGGGAACATTTTTATAATATGATGGGTTTGGAGGGGGAGGGCCCGTAATAAACCGGGTTGGGGCAACAACATTCTTACGTGACGCGCCTCCCAGATAGGCGCCGGCACGTGTCAGTGATTGTTAGATAAATTAGGGTTTTGATTTTTTTTTATGATCGGATATTCTCTAGAATTGTGTATTTGGAATTCACTTTCCAAAGACAATATTTGGACTCTGTAGCTTGAGTTACACTAAATCTGCCCCGGAATAAGACTAGAGAAGATATGTTGTGTTTGTATGAATTCTAAGCGATTGTGCTGAGTACTTCGATGCTTATTTATAACTCAAAATATGACCAGTTTTGTTCATTCATAAGCATGCACGACTCTCCAAAGATATATCCTTTGAAATAGACACACCTTTTCGGGTGGTGATGCTTCTTCGGGTGGTGAGGTCAGTAGACCCCGCTAAGGGCGATGCCCTTAAAATCTCGCAAGGAGCGCTACCCCATTGACCCCCGCATGTTATCCGGCATAAAACGATTTACGAGCGTACACTACGCACCTCCTACCTCCTAATTACTCTAAAATATACGATAGTGATCAATCTAGTCAGTTGAAATATTCAGCCAGTTGACAAATTATCTTGCGCGTTGTAAATAGCCGTAACGAACAAACAATTGGAATCTGCCCGTTGACCGTTAATTCAATTGCGTATCAAAATCATATAAGCCTGTCGAATCTTCCAAACTATAATATCCACTATTGGACTTCTTGAGGATTTAGCGTTTCTGATCTATCTTGCACTTTCGTCGTGGTATTACTCCCATTTTGCTTTAGTACTACTCCCCCTCATGAAGATTGAGTTGGGGAGATCGTCATGCGATGGGTCAAAATGAAGCATCGTCTTTGGCAAGAAGATCACGTCGTCTGGACAAGGAAATGGCGTTGGTAGGCACAGTAGGAGCTCAGGTTTGGTCATAACCCGACGGAGCCACAAAGGCAATCCGTCGTATAAGAAACCGGGGTCACGAAGACTTCCCGTTAACATCTTGAGTCCTAACAATCTCCCCCTACAAGGGCTATCTCCTCTTCTTACGGAGGCTTTGAATTCTCTCTCGGCTAGGACTCTATTGTCTTGACGCTTATTCTGTAGACCGGATGTAGATAGTGATCCACGCCCTGATATTCGACTTTGATGATGTCGCGGATCTTGGACTTTGTTTGCATCTTGTCCTGGTCTTTCTCCATAGTTTTAAGCCGTCAAGTCTCTTTTAATCTTCTTCTTCTCGGCGCCAGATTCGTCTTCTTCGAAGGAAGTTATCTGGTTCGGCCTCGAGGAAGCTTGTCTGGCTCCGAAAGAAGATACACGTGGGGTGTTGTAAAATGTGCCGATGCTCCTTTGGAATGTTCCTTTCAAGTGCAGGAGAGCCCGGCTTCAGAGTGGTACGCTCGGCGAAAATTGGTGGGTGGTCCGACCTATTTGTTTATGCGTGTCCCCTTCTCCCCCCTCATGGCGATTCGAGTTAACGAGATCGGCATGCTTGTATAGGAAGATTAGAAGGACACAAACGACAGGTCGGTGATGGTAATAACCAGACGGAGCCACTAAGGCAATCCGTCGACACGACTTCAGAGACAAACTCCGAGACGTGGCCTGTGAGGACAGGGCTTGAAGAACCGGGGCCACATAGGCGTCCCGTTTACATCGTTCTAGAGACTAGCTCGAGACGATGGCCTGATTCCGTTGTTGTATTGATGTTGCAACGGCAGGACTTCCTTCCAATTATGGAATCACATCTACAGGAGATGTGTCTATGGAAGTTCTAGCTTGATCACAAAGATCAGGTGTTAGAAAAGTGTATGTGTCCTAGAAAATATAAAAATATTTGGGAAGTGAGGACACACTAGACTCGAGTGCTCAAGAAAGTGTGGGGGTGGGGCTGAGTACTACATAATTCAATATATCCCACTTCCGAGTGAAGCGGTGATAGTAGACGTGGTTCCCCGTGATTTCTGAAACACCTGTCTTTTGTGAGACAGACGAGTGGGTAAGGCTCGGTTGTGCACGCGCCGTTGGACCTATTGCGGCGACTTCTACCCGGGAGCTAATAAAATTAGCACCTGTACCTATGGGAGTTGGTCCGAATAATTTGTGAGGTGAGGGAATCATGTAGTGTCGGTCTTTTCAAAAGGTTTTAGTAGACGGTGCTGTTTGTTCGTGATTCGACTGATTCTCGGTGATGTTCCGGGGTTAGATTCAGTTGGGTTTGACTGATTCGTAGGAACGAAGTATCCATGCATCCGGTAGGAAGTAGTGAGTGTTGTCTTGTTTGTCAGCAAGCCGGAGCAAGTCGGTTGAAGCGAGCACCGAGATTTGCATTTGTAGCCACCATCGCCTTTAGAAGAGAGTTGATCGTTGTAGGCACGAGATTCTTCTTTTGAAGTCCATCTACGGAGGTCGGAGGTAATATCCATGAAGCTTGATGATGAGGAGAGAAGATTTTATTTTTTTTATGGCCCTTTTTTTTTTTAAATTTTGATGGCCCTTTTTTTTTTTAAATATAATATTAATCGTTATTAGTAATATGTATATTAGTATATTATATATTATCTGGATATAATATATATATTAATCGTTATTAGTAATATATATATTAGTATATTTATATTATATATATAGATATATTTTATTTCTCCCCTTCAAAACGTGCTTCCTAAAAAGAACTTGCTCCCCCTCAAAAGATGCGTAGTAAGTTCGAAAAATCTGTAAATCTCTTTTTCTAATTTGCGTATTTGAAGTTCGCTCCCCCTAAAAAATGTAATTATTGCTCCCTTCTAAAGTTTAAAGTTCGAAAAACGTAATATGCATTTAGAATTTTAAAGTTTTTGAAAAATGCATATTTAAAATGTACCATTTTGAATAATAGGTATTTTTTGCGATTCAGCTTATATGCATGCTTGAAAGTTTAAGCTCGAAAATCTTAAAATTGTATGCATAATGAAAATGTGCCTATAAAATAGAGTATTTCGCATTTCAGCTCATGTATGCACGCATGCAAGAATTTGAAAGTAAAAGTCCTTTTGAAGCATGCATAGCTATATTGTACCCTATTAGTTTCAGAGTAGGTATATTATCTTTTCTACTCGACATGCATGCCAAAATTTACTATGGAATGCATATATAGAATTTACCTATCTTAAAAATATGTATGAATGTGGTATTATGCAATTCAGTTCAAAAGATAGAATGTACCACGTATAGTCGTAGTTGCTCACGTTGTTTCCCTTTATCATGTATGTGGAGCCACTACGTCAAATTTTCATATATGAGGGATGTTTGAAGTCGCTCATGCTGCATACCAGTCATGGTTGTGGAGCAACTTCCGAAATACCAACCATGCTGGGATGTTGTGGTTGCCCTCGACTCGTACCGATCATGAGTATGGAGCAGCCATCTTCTAATTACTACTCATGATCGGGGTCCTGCAAAATATTAGCGGGACTTTGGTACCCATTTTTGGATGGGTCCTCCCTGATTAGCAGAAAATAATTTACGCATATAAGGTGTCAAATCAGATTTTAGTCCTAAATCATTCATTAACATGCTTTTAGGTACCCGACTATGTTTGAGATTACCTAACTTAATTGTTGACTTAGGAACCCATTTAGAAGCAATTTGACATGGAAAGAACGTTTCAGCGCAGGTGAATGTGTGTCTCGGAGAAGATTTAAATATTTTCTCCGAAGCCAGTCGCATGAGATATTTCTCTGACTTAACATCGACTGGATATTTCAGGTAGGGATAAGAACATATAGAATTATAAGCATCGTTAGTGTTAGGTCCGTTTTTAACATCCAGCGATGAACTCGAGCATAGATTTAATCGAAATTACCTTGAACAAGATTGAGCGGAAGCATTTGGGTAATATTCAATCAAATCTTCATTAATCACAAACTTTCTCTCCAATTAACCTCTTTCTCTCTCTACAATTAACCCTAGCTTAGATAGTGATTAGAGAGAGTGTTTCTAGTGAGAGAAAGCTAAACTCAAGTTATGTGTATTTTACACACACTTGCCCTATATATACCAATCAATATTGGTATATTTGCATTCTAGTCCCTAACTATACATATATTACAATTAAGTCCCTAGACAAAGATAACTTGATTATTGAACACTATAAAATACTTCCAACAATCTCCCCCTTAGTGTTCAATTATAATTGAAGCTTCGGTTGTCTTTGTCTCTCGAATCTTCAGTCTTCATCATCAGTTGAACACAACAGAATAATTTCCAACAATCTCCCCCTTTGTGCTCAACTGTGGATTTGACACGATCTTTGTTGCTGTTTGAAGAAATATCTGAGAGCGTCTGGAGAATCTTCAGTCTCCCCCTATTTACATGCACCCTCATTTTCTTCTTTGCAACTTGAATATTCGTCACCTTCTTGCATATATCAGAGTCGCGCGGATCATCAGCATTGACTTGTCGTGTATGCTCGAACCATGGAGAGAGGTCTTGTTTGTTGTGGTTCAGCACGTGCGTTGAAAGCATGGCTTCTTTAATTAGTTCACGTGCTTGGCCTCCTAGATATACTTCTCCCCCTCATGGAGATTCATTTGTATCGTCATGCTGTGTGATCAAGGTGAACCAGAGTGTACGCGGAACGTGTTGGCGTTGATTTCCGGATGAAGTACCTGAAAATGGGACCGACGACCGATCATCGTGAAACATCCCTAGATGTCACTCTTGGTCGTTGATGCAAAGTCACACAGACTTGCATTTGAAGGGACTACGGGGCCACATAGGCAACCCGTTGACATCATTCTAGAGTCGTGCTCCAGAAGATGGCCTGCTACCGTTGTTGTTTTTATGTTGCTAAGGACTTTGCGAATCTTAGTTTCGCGAATGTTAGAATAGGTTCGAGAACTGAAAGGCTTTGCGAATTGAGATTGTGTTCTCGAATTGAGGTGAAAATGAGTTCGCGAAACATGTAGGGATTCGCGAAAGACCATGGGGTTCGCGATCTGGAAGTTTGCGAATTGAGAAATAAGTTCGCGATTTAAAAATGATTAAGAATTGAGAGCGGTTCGCGGAGTGAGTTCGCGAACTATTACGAATTCGCGAACTTGGAGAACTTCGCGGGCTTAAGTGGAATGCGCAAAAACAGGTTCGAGACTTCGAAAGCCGCGCTTGAAAGATCAAAAAGAAAACAAGTTCGCGAATCATGAAGATTTAACGTGTTCATCAACCGTGAAGAGCAAAAATTCCAGATTTCACCAAAACTTCATCATCGAAGTAAAAATCTGCATTAAAACGAAGATTTAAGGTAATTCTTACCACAGCAACGCACGAGAAAGAGAGGATTTGAGGATTTAAGGTGGGTTTCGTCGTGATTTGTGTGGATTCTTCTCGCGAGTGAACAGTGATTGTAGAGAAAATTCGAAAAATTTAACCCTAATTTTGATTGTGCGGCGACTGTAGCTTCGAAAGGGTTTAGGGTTTTAAGGTGTGAGAAGTTCGCGAAGCGTGCGTTGAGTTCGCGAAGCTAACTTTAGTTCGCGAAGTAATGTTGAAACCCAACATTGAAAGTTCACGAATCAGTAAGGAAGTTGAGGAACTGGGCCGAAAATTGAGAGAAGAAAGCCCAATACTGGTTTTTTTTTTTTGGATTCGCGAATTGACTCAAATGTTTTAGTGATTGTGGGCTCAATATTAAACTAAGACTCCCCCTCAAAATGTGCACTCTAATAAAAATTTTAAAAATAAAGTATAATAAGAAGACAAAAATTACTCCCCCTAAATTTTTGGAATGGTGATCATCTTTTAAACTTTATAAAAGATTGAAATAGGCAAAAATCACGTTATGCTTCCAGATTCAACATGCCTAACTTTGAAACGAGAAACATGAAACGTTTTTCATCCAAAGCCTTTGTGAAAAGATCGGCAAGTTGAACTTCGGTGTTGACGAAGTACATTGTGATTGTGCCTTTTTCGACATGATCTTTTATAAAGTGATATCGAACGTCTATATGTTTAGTGCGGGAATGATGGACGGGATTACAGGTAATGGCAATAGCGCTCTTCGAGTCGCTGTAAATTGGAATGTTATTGAGAACAAACCCGTAATCCTGCAGTTGCGTTCGCAACCATAGGATTTGAGAGCAGCAACTGGCCGCAGCAACGTACTCTGCTTCGGCGGTTGATGTGGACACACAGTTTTGTTTCTTAGATGACCAACTTACTAGTTTGTCACCTAAGAATTGTATTCCACCCGAGGTGCTCTTCCTGTCCATCCTACAACCTGCAAAATCGGCATCCGTAAAGCCAAGTAATTGAAAGTTAGAGTTCTTGGGATACCAGAGTCCGAGTGTCGGTGTTCCCTTGAGATAGCGTAAGATCCTCTTCACTGCAAGCATGTGCGACTCCTTCGGATCGGCTTGAAAGCGCGCACACAGGCAGGTGGAGAAGACTATATCCGGCCGACTTGCTGTCAGATACAGAAGCGATCCTATCATTCCTCTGTATGTAGACGGGTTGACTGATTTGCCCGATGGATCTGAGGCTAATTTGCACGAAGTCGACATCGGGGTACTTTTAGATGGGGAATTTTCCATGTTGTACTTCTTAAGTATGTCTTGAATATACTTCGATTGACTGATGAAGATTCCTTCTGGGAGTTGCTTGACTTGCAGTCCAAGGAAGAAGTTGAGCTCTCCCATCATGCTCATTTCAAACTTTGTCTTCATCAGTTCCCCGAACTCCTCGCACAACATGGGGTTTGTGGATCCAAAAATAATGTCGTCGACGTAAATCTGAATAAGTAGAATTTCAGACTTGCGTCGCTTGATGAAGAGGGTGGTGTCGATTTGCCCTTTAGTGAAGCCTGACTCGATCAGAAAATCAGATAGCACCTCGTACCATGCTCGGGGTGCTTGCTTAAGTCCGTAAAGTGCCTTCACGAGGAAGTACACGTAGTCAGGGTGGGCTTGACTTACGAATCCTTCAGGCTGTGCCACGTAGACTTCTTCTTTCAAGACGCCGTTGAGGAAGGCTGTCTTGACATCCATCTGATACACCGTGAAGTCTTTGTGGGCTGCGAAGGTTAGGAAAATCCGGATTGCTTCGATTCGCGCGACGGGTGCAAAGGTCTCATCGTAGTCGATTCCCTCTTGCTGGTTGTAGCCCTTCGCGACTAGCCTTGCTTTGTTGCGAATTACGACACCATCTTCATCTTTCTTATTCTTGAATACCCACTTCGTACCAATAATCGTCTTTCCTTGAGGTCTCGGTACGAGTTTCCACACTTTCAGTCTTTCGAACTGATGGATTTCCTCCTGCATTGCGTTTACCCAGTCTGGGTCTTTTAGCACGTCTCCAACTTTGCTTGGCTCATCCTGGCTGAGAAAGCAGGCATATAGATTTTCGTTTATTGTCGATGATCTTGTACTGACTCCTTGGTCTGGATTTCCAATGATTTGAGACGTCGGATGGGCTCGAGTCCACTTCCTTTGATGAGGGAGAGGTTGTTCTTGCTCGTCCTGTGCGGGTTCTTCACCTGTTGTCTCGGGGGTGCTGGAAATTTCGATCGGAGAGTGAGGCACTATGTCAGGGAAAAATACTAGGGGAATGTCTTCGTCGTCTTCTTCAGTTGAAGTTTCAGGGGAAATAGTGACTTCAATATGTGACGTTGAGGGAGATGCATCAGCTTCGTGTTGGCCTACGGGGGAAGCTGCTGCGTCACTATTTTGGGGTTGGTGAGGAGGTTGAGCTGATCGACGATCGTGGATGGCTAGATCTTCGAAAAGCAGCTCCCATGCGTCGTCGCTCTTGTGGGATGTCGATGCTTCCTCCTCGAATGTAGGACTGGGCTGATCGTCTGTCAGCACTCTAATTAGTCCCGATTATGGCCTGATTTGGACAGAAGCGTTCGGTTGTAGTACGGGTCCTGAACTGATGTATTCAGAAGCCACAGGCGCTTCGTCGAAAGTAACGTTTATGCTTTCCATAACAGTCCTTCTATCTTTGAGATAGACTCTATAGGCCTTCGAAGTAGCCGAATATCCAATGAACACTCCTTCGATGGCCTTCGGGTCGAGCTTCCCTCGATCAACTCGATCATTAGCTACAAAGCACTTGCAGCCGAAAATCCGTAGAGATTTGATGTTTGGGACCCTTTGGTTGATTAGCTCGTACTGAGTCTTCCCAAATCTCTTGTGAATGCTCGTTCGGTTTTGCGTGCAACACGCCGTGTTTACTGCCTCGGCCCATAGAAAGTGTGGAAGTCCTGATTGAATTAGCATTGTCCGGGCTGCTTCGATAAGGGTCCGGTTCTTCCTTTCCACTACTCCATTTTGTTGAGGTGTTTTTGCGGCCGAGAACTGCTGAGAGATTCCTAGCGAGGTGTAGAAGTCACTGAGGACCTTGTTCTTGAACTCAGTGCCATTATCTGTGCGGATTACTTGGATGTTGCTCTCAAGCAGGTTCTGAGTCGTCTTCACAAAAGAGATGATTATTTCAGGGGTCTCGTCCTTCGTTTTAAGATATCTCGTCCATGTGTACCTCGAGTAGTCATCTACAATGACTAAGACGTATTTTCTTCCATTTATGCTTTGTATCCTCATTGGCCCGCATAAATCCATGTGTAGCAGCTCCAGTGGGCGAGAGGTCGAGGCCATGTGTTTTGACGAATGAGATGCCTTCTTCATCTTTCCCATTTCGCACGCCGAACATAGATGCCCTTTGTGGTACTTCAATGGTGGGAGTCATGTGACTAGCTTATCTTTGTATAGTTTATTCAGCGTTTTGAAGTTGATATGGGACATCTGTCTGTGCCAAAGATCATATTGCTGGTGTGATGCCTTTGTCATCAGACAGATGGCGGATGAAGGTCGAAGGGTCTTCAGATTGATTGTGTAGAGATTTGTCTTCCTCGTGCCTGTGAGGAGTTCCCTACCCTGCTCGTCGCTGATGGTGCATTCGTCAGACTGGAAGGTGACCGTCAGCCTTCTATCGCATAACTGGTCAATGCTGAAGAGGTTGTGTCCAAGTCCTTCGACGAGCGAGACATCCCTGATTGTGAGGTTGTCATGGATGAGGTCTCCGTGTCCTATGATCGGAGCCGCGTGATTATTTCCGAAGCGCACGTTACCGCCAAAGCGGGCTTTGTAGTTGCTCAGCAGCTCTTTTCTCCCTGTCATGTGTGTGGAGCAACCTGAATCGAGATACCACACATGACAGATCTGCAAAAATAATCAAGAGAGGTCAGTAACCCGATAACGGTCAGGTTCACCTTGGTTATTTTCGACACGCAAGCATAGATGAAATAAAGAATCAGCTAAGTAATCTACTATGCTTGGACTTGTTTTGGGAATCCAAATCTGGCGTGTGCCTGATTTAGTCGTGTTGGATTCGAGTTCCCTTTTAGTGACCCAAATTTGCTTCGTTATGATCGGTTGCATTTTGATTTTGTGCACGTAATGCTTGGGCTCGGTTTTCTTCTCATTTTTGCGAGATATTTGATCTGGCTTTTTCTCGAGCCTTGAAGCATTTTGTGGTCTCGCCTTTGGTTGGGGATTTGAGCTTGCAACCTTCTTGGCTTTTACTTCGGGGAAGTGTGCAAGGAGAGGGTTAGTTCGCGAGTTAGGTATAGGAATCAAAGTTCGCGACTTTGATGCGTGCCTTTTAGTTTGCGAGTCTAGTGTGTGTGTGTGGGTTTGCGAAATAAGTTGCCTGCTAAGTTTCGGATCTGAAATCCTTTTAGACTTAGAAATTAAACTAGCAGCATTTTTCAACACATTAACACACTCAAGACGATTCTTACAAAACAAAAAAGGGAGACATTTTAGTTTTCGATTTCATTTGCTCCTTTTTGTGAACAGCAACGTCTCCTTTTATCTCGTCTTGGTTTGCCCTCCACTTCACGCTCTTTTCCCAAGATGCTTTTCCTGTCGATGCAGAAGAGGCCTTGTTAGTGATCTTCGTGGTGCGACCTATAACCGGCTTATCTAATTCTTTATTCTTGAAGAGTTTTGTGTGTGACGTTTTCAAAATGAAAGGAGTGTGTGTAGGGATCGTGTGGGATCTAGTGCTTATTTGATCCTTTAATGATGAAATTACTGCGAGTAAAATGTCTTTCTCTAGTTGAGAGAGTTGCTCGAGTGATTCCTTCGACGCTCGTAGTTCTGAAATTTCTTTCAGCATTGGAGGAATGTAAGCTCTAGACGACGTTCCCATATTCTTCGAATTCTTCGGTACGTCTTCAACGGCCTTTTGAGAGGGCGGTGCACTTGCCTGGAGACAGTTATCAATCGAGGGTTTTTCCTTTGTCTTGTAACTTTCGTTCAGGCTAGGGTAATCGAACGGTTTTTCGGCCCGATCGCTCCCTTCTCTTGTCGTTGGTTCGCTTTTTGAAGCCTGAACGAAGCGCATGAGCGATAGACCTAGACAACTATCATCGTAGCGAGTGGGGGTTTTCTTGGCTTCAGGTTTGATGGTCTTGACGAAGCCTAATCCTGCTCGTGGATCATAGAACCTAGTATCCTTGGGCTGACTAAGGAATACGGTTTGTTCTGATTGCCCTCGTTTCGTGATAATGTCTTCTAAGCTCTTAATCTTAGCATATAGCCCCGCACGTTCGCTATTCATCAGATTATATTCGCTAGTCTTGTTAATTCGCTCATTCTCACTCTTCCTAAAGTTCGTCATTAACTCTTCAAGTTTTTTATTCAAT